>JAFFSR010000277.1:4250000-4596120 GCA_017163975.1 Anastatus disparis
CAC
Organism: Anastatus disparis; assembly: GCA_017163975.1. Classification (NCBI taxonomy): domain Eukaryota; kingdom Metazoa; phylum Arthropoda; class Insecta; order Hymenoptera; family Eupelmidae; genus Anastatus; species Anastatus disparis. The sequence continues at coordinate 4,250,004 of JAFFSR010000277.1, forward strand.
TATCACTATCACTATCACTATCACTATCACTATCACTATCACTATCATTATCATTATCACCATCACCATCACACTATCACTATCACTATCACTATCACTATCATTATCACTATCCTTATAATTATCACTATCACTATCACTATCACTATCACTATCATTATTATCATCACTATCACTATTACTATCACTATCACTATCACTATCACTATCACTATCATTATCATTATTATTATTATTGTCATTGTCATTGTCATTGTCATTGTCATTGTCATTGTCATTGTCATCGTTATCGTCATCGTCATCGTCATCGTCACTGTTACTGTCACTGTCACTGTCACTCTTACTCTCACTCTTACTGTCACTCTTACTCTCACTATCACTATCACTATCACTATCACCATCACTATCACTATCACTATCACTATCACTATCATTACCATTACCATAACCATTACCATTATTATTACCATTACCATTACCATTATCATTACCATTACTATTACCATTACCATTACCATTACCATTACCATTACCATTACCATTACCATTACCATCACCATCACCATCACCATCACCATCACCATCACCATCACCATCACCATCACCATCACCATCACCATCACCATCACCATCATCATCATCATCATCATCATCATCATCATCATCATCATCATCATCATCATCATCATCATCATCATCATCATCATCATCATCATCATCATCATCATCATCATCATCATCATCATCATCATCATCATCATCATCATCATCATCATCATCATCATCATCATCATCATCATCATCATCATCATCATCATCATCATCATCATCATCATCATCATCATCATCATCATCATCATCATCATCATCATCATCATCATCATCATCATCATCATCATCATCATCATCATCATCATCATCATCATCATCATCATCATCATCATCATCATCATCATCATCATCATCATCATCATCATCATCATCATCATCATCATCATCATCATCATCATCATCATCATCATCATCATCATCATCATCATCATCATCATCATCATCATCATCATCATCATCATCATCATCATCATCATCATCATCATCATCATCATCATCATCATCATCATCATCATCATCATCATCATCATCATCATCATCATCATCATCATCATCATCATCATCATCATCATCATCATCATCATCATCATCATCATCATCATCATCATCATCATCATCATCATCATCATCATCATCATCATCATCATCATCATCATCATCATCATCATCATCATCATCATCATCATCATCATCATCATCATCATCATCATCATCATCATCATCATCATCATCATCATCATCATCATCATCATCATCATCATCATCATCATCATCATCATCATCATCATCATCATCATCATCATCATCATCATCATCATCATCATCATCATCATCATCATCATCATCATCATCATCATCATCATCATCATCATCATCATCATCATCATCATCATCATCATCATCATCATCATCATCATCATCATCATCATCATCATCATCATCATCATCATCATCATCATCATCATCATCATCATCATCATCATCATCCTCTCTCCCTCTCTCTCTCCTCCTCCTCCTCATCATCATCATCATCATCATCATCATCATCATCATCATCATCATCATCATCATCATCATCATCATCATCATCATCATCATCATCATCATCATCATCATCATCATCATCATCATCATCATCATCATCATCATCATCATCATCATCATCATCATCATCATCATCATCATCATCATCATCATCATCATCATCATCATCATCATCATCATCATCATCATCATCATCATCATCATCATCATCATCATCATCATCATCATCATCATCATCATCATCATCATCATCATCATCATCATCATCATCATCATCATCATCATCATCATCATCATCATCATCATCATCATCATCATCATCATCATCATCATCATCATCATCATCATCATCATCATCATCATCATCATCATCATCATCATCATCATCATCATCATCATCATCATCATCATCATCATCATCATCATCATCATCATCATCATCATCATCATCATCATCATCATCATCATCATCATCATCATCATCATCATCATCATCATCATCATCATCATCATCATCATCATCATCATCATCATCATCATCATCATCATCATCATCATCATCATCATCATCATCATCATCATCATCATCATCATCATCATTATTATTATTATTATTATTATTATTATTATTATTATTATTATTATTATCATTATTATTATTTTTATAATTATAATTATTATTATCATTATCATTATCATTATTATTATTATTATTATTATCATTATTATTATTTTTATAATTATAATTATTATTATTATTATTATTATTATTATTATTATTATTATTATTATTTGCCTCCAGACGGGTGTGTTTAGCACTCCCTGGAAGATTGCGCGTCTTGTGCTGATCAACAAAGGAAAGGGAGGTGATCCCCGGCATCCATCGTCCCACAGGCCACTCTGCATGTTGGACGAAGCTGGGAAGCTATACGAGAGGCTGCTTAAACCGCGATTACAAGGAGCTGTACAGGCGGCTGGCGATCTCGCTGACAACCAGTACGGCTTCAGGAAAAAGCGGTCTACCGTAAATGCAGTAGAAGAAGTAGTAAAGGTAGCAAAAGAAGGATGGACTGGGAACCATCATTCCCGTCTTATTGCGTTTCTAGTCATGCTGGATACGAAAACGCTTTCAACTCAGCAAAATGGCCTGACCTCCTTGCTGCGTTGAAAGAGTTTAATGTACCAGAATACCTTATGCGAGTGATACGAGACTATCTGAGAAACCGTATCCTCCGCTATGAAACAGAAGAAGGCTGGCGTGAAAAAGACCTTAGCGCAGGCGTGGCACAGGGCTCGATCTTCGGCCCAGACTTCTGGAACATCCTGTTCGATGCATTACTCAGACTTGCAATGCCGGATGGGGTGAAAATGTTTGCGTACGCTGATGATGTTGCTTTAGTCATCTCCGCGAAAAACGAAAACATTGCCCAGCACATACTAAACACGGCGATGAGAAGAATTTCCGAGTGGATGGTGAAGCATGGTCTCGAAATAGCGATGGCCAAAACAGAAATCGTGCCCTTAACTTGGAAACACATCAACATCGAGTTTCCCATGACAGTAGGCACAAACGTGGTGCAGACAAGAAGTGAGGTGACGTATCTCGGCATAAAGCTAGATGCAAAACTAACTTTTTTGACGCACCTAAAACACGTCGCTAATAAAGCGATAAAGAAAACGTTGCAGTTAAGTCGTCTTATGGCCAATACCAGCGGCCCGAAATCAAGCAAACGACGACTTTTAATGACAGTCACGACGTCCATCTTATTGTACGGCTCTGAAATATGGGCTAACCAAATGAGAAAAGAGACGCACCGAAGCGTACTATCTTCTGTTCAAAGGAGAGGGGCTCTTAGAGTCACCAGCGCCTATCGCACTGTCTCGGGACCCGCGGTGCTAGTCATCGCAGGAATCATCCCGATCGAATTACAGGCGATGGAACGCAAGCGAACCTACGAAGGGAAGAAAACAGAAGATGGAACTGCAATCGTTCAGAAAGAAGAAAGACAGGTGGCCATGGAAACCTGGCAAAAAACATGGAATCAGATGGTGAAAGGCCGATGGACACACGTGCTCATTAGGGAGCTGGCTCCATGGGTCGATAGAAGATACGGGGAGGTCAACTATTACCTCACCCAGTTCCTTAGTAACCACGGGTATTTCTGCGCTTATCTCAGTAAAATGGGAAAGACCCAGAGCCCGGGCTGCATCTTCTGTTTCGCGGATCGCGACGATGCGTATCATACGTTTTTCGTCTGCCATCAGTGGAACGAAGAAAGACGCCAGGTTGAGAGGATATTCGAAGCGTTAACGCCAGATAACATTATCAGTGAAATGTTGTCGGCCAAAGAAAAGTGGGACGCTATGGCACTATTTGTCGAAAGCGTCCTAAGAAAGAAGAAACCGTTCTTAGATAGGGCAATCAAACTAAGTGCGAATGAGGAGCGGGGAGTCAGGCTTATACCTCACCATAACCTAGAGGCAGTAGCCGGTCCCATAGATTCGGGTGCGGAGGGTGACGACGAGGACTCGTCTTAAGGACGAGAACGAATCGTGCACCCAGGAAATGTTTGAGAAAGCAGCAAAAGCGCCAGCTTTAGCTGTGGTATGAATGAGTGTCGTTGTAAATAAGCGCGAGATTGAATGTTAGTATGAGTCAGACGCGGTAGAGAGGATAGCCCCACAAGAGGCATAAGATCCATCTTAGAACAGGAGAATCAAGACTGAAGAGAAAATTATGGACTGATTTTGCTCCTTTACAGAGCCAGTCCATACCATATATATGCGATCGATTTATGCTCCCCTTTACAGAGCCGACCGCCAGGCAGAAGATAGCCTTTTAAATCATGTTGCTTATTAGGCATAGATCTATATTATTGGAAATCTGTATATTTACAGAAGAAGTCAGAATGAAAAGGTCCAAAAGACTTAGAACGCGGTGCCACCCTGAAGTAATGTGATAAACAGTTTCCGGGGTGGAACAAACGCCGTGAGTGATGATTGGAGAATCTCTTGCACGTCCAGTGACTGCATTTTTTTGCTATCATTAGACAGGCATGAGGATCGCGTAATTTTAGAGGTTTGCTAGTTTATCTAGAACCCCTCTCAACCGTCTGTACTCTGTTCCCGGATATATCCGAGCCCAGCGAACTGACGGCGGTCTGACAGCAGATTTTATTCGTTCAACCAATGGAAAAAAAAAAAAAAAAAAAAAAAAAAAAAATTTTTTTTATTATTATTATTATTATTATTATTATTATTATTATTATTATTATTATTATTATTATTATTATTATTATTATTATTATTATTATTATTATTATTATTATTATTATCATTATCATTATCATTATTATCATTATTATCATTATTATCATTATTATCATTATGATCATTATTATCATTATTATCATTATTAATATTATCATCATTATTATTTTTATTATTATTATTATTATTATTATTATTATCATTATTATCATTATTATTATTATCATTATTATCATTATTATTATTATTATTATTATTATTATTATTATTATCGTTATTATCATTATTATTATTATTATTATCATTATTATCATTATTATTATTATTATCATTATTATCATTATTATCATTATTATTATTATTATCATTATCATTATTATTATTTTTATAATTATTATTATTATTATTATTATTATTATTATTATTATTATTATTATTATTATTATTATTATTATTATTATTATTATCATTATCATTATCATTATTATCATTATTATCATTATTATCATTATGATCAATATTATCATTATTATCATTATTATTATTATCATCATTATTATTTTTATTATTATTATTATTATTATTATCATTATTATTATTTTTATTATTATTATTATTATTATTATTATTATTATTATTATTATTACTATTATTATTATTATTATTATTATTATTATTATTATTATTATGTTTAAAAATATTTTTATTTTCATCTAAAGCGATTCAGTGGGAAGAAAATGGATCTGGTAGTGTATCTGATCCTAATTCGACATCTCTGCAAGTTTATGCCCAAAGAATTAAGCCCGTTCGACGAGCGCAAGAAATGCATTGGTTTCATACAATGGCTGAGAATCTTACATCAGCATTGTATACAGATTCGACCAGGAATTTAGCTGGTCTACTAGATCGAGTACACGACAGCTTTAATGGTCTTGCAGAGGATTAATTTTTATTTTTCATTTTTTTAGTAATAAAATGTTTAAATTTACATACGCAATGTGGTAGTGCTCATAATAATAGTAATAATAGTTATAATGATAATAATAATATTAATAATAATAATAATACTAGTAGTGATCGTGTAATTCTGCATTTCTTTCATAGTGTCATCATCATCATCCTTCGTAGATGCATCGAGGGCGCGTGAAAACCTTTCCGTGCTTCTACCTGTTGTAGAAAGTGGAGAAGAAGAAGAAAAAGATGTATGGGGAATAGCAAATGCATCAAAGAGAGAAAACCAACTTGAGTCTATTTTCAATAGCACCAGCGTCAGCCATGGGTATAGTAATAACATAGAGAGGGAGTTTAGTGTGCATGCAAGTGAGAACGTTGACAGGTATGAGTATGCGGGCGAAAGAGAATCGAGTGTGAGCGAGGTAGAGAGTACCGTGTTTCAAAGAGATGGGCGTAGAGGTAGTAGTGAAGATGATTTTTCAATAAGACCACCAGGCGTCCGATTCAACATTAATCAACAAAGAAATCATTATATAAGAAAATTCCAAATGAATGTAACAAGATTAGTTCTTTGCATGCGACCCCCTACGGAAAATTTTCATCCTGTTGTATGGTTAGAATTATTCATGCGGGATATTTATGCGCATTTAATATCGTTAGGAGAAGAAAATGACTTAATAGGAATAACTGTAAAAAGTATTCACTTCAGTCACGGCCCAGCTGGAATGTCGCTTAGACCGCTTGTTAATTTCAATTACGAGGATTTATGGGAACTTATGAGTAGTTTAACTCAAAGTAATGAAAATTTTGAAATAGACAATAGTTTTATTGTAGAGGCAACGTACGTTAATTTACCTTGTGGTACCGGACGAAAAAAAAATAAATTGAGTATAAACGTATTGCATAAAAAATCAATAGTTTGTATGCGAAATAAAGATAATTTGTGTTTGCCGCGAGCTTTAGTTGTTGGAGAGATGTATATAAAATATAAAAAATATGATTCTATCGATATGGAAAAAAGTGGGCGAGCATTCGCGACGGACGTAGATCTTTGCAAAAAGAGTACGCTCTTCGGTTAATAAAAAATGCTGGATTGAACATACCGTAGGAAGGGTGGGGATTCCGCGAAATAGATAAATTTCAAAAGTACTTTACTAGACTCGGTATTGCAATACAAGTATATTATAAAAGAATTTTTGAAAGCGGGGAACCAGCATTTTTTAATGATCGTGCGTTAATGGAACAATCACAAGATAATGTGGATATGATAAGGTGTCATAAATTTATATTATGATGCGGATAAGCACCATTATCACACTATTTTAAATATGACCGGAGCAGCAGGTGATAGATTTTTTTGCGAATACTGTAATAAATGTTACAAATATCCCGATCAACACAATTGTTCGAATATATGCCCAAACTGTTTTGTATCACCATCATGTGAAAAAGAAAACGGTATAATGTTAAAATGTGATGAATGTCATAGAATTTTTTCCAATAATACTTGCCACAAAAATCATAAGAAAAACGGAACATATAAAATAAAAAATAAAAAAATTTGCGAACTTGTTAAAATTTGTAATATTTGTAATAAAGTCATTCATTTACATAGGGGTAAGCATGAATGTGGAGTTAACTGGTGCAAGTTTTGTCGAGGAAGACATTCTATTAACAAATTATGTTACATACAGCCTCTACAACGGCCAATGACGTTGAAAAAGAGCAGAAAACTCTGCTTGTATTCTATGATTTAGAAACACAACAAGATACAGAGTATAGAAACCACCCACTACGCGATTACACGTTCCTAACCTCTGTGTAGTACAACAAGCGTGCGATGATTGTTTAGAGAACGATGATTTATCTCAAAGATGTAATACTTGTGGTATCCGTGAGTATGTTTTTCAAAAAAACCCAATTAGCCAATTTTTAGACTTGTACATTTGTGAGAAAACAGTTTTCAAGCAGATTATATGTGTTGCACACAATGCCGGTGGATTTGATGGACAGTTTATGCTGAAAGAATCAGTGAAAAAATATGATCAAATGTCACCTTAGGTTATTCCTAACGGACAAAATATAATTTGGTCACAATGCGGTCGAACAAAATTCATCGACAGTTTAAATTATTTTCACATGGAACTTAGCACGTTAACAAAAACATTCGGCTTACCACCCAGCGCCAAAAAGGGTTACTTCCCTCACCTATTTAATACCGTCGAGAATGAAAATTACGTAGGTCCACTGCCAGATGCACATTTTTATGCGCCTGATTCCATGTCATATGAGGAAAGAGAGACCTTTTTTAAATGGCATAATTCCGAAACTTTTCCCGGACGTACATTCAATTTTAAAAACGAAATCGTAGATTATTGTCGCATGGACGTTGAAATTTTAAGACGAGCATGTTTGGCGTTTAGAAAAATTTTCTTAAGTGTAGGACAAATCTGTCCATTTACACGTGCGACCACTATCAGAAGCGCGTGCTCTTTCGTTTACAGAAAGAATTTCTTATTACCTAAAACTATTGGAATTATACTACCTACGGGCTATCGTCGCGCTGATAAACATTCTCAGAAATCAATCGAATGGTTATTAGTCTACGAACGTAAAATCGGTCGTGAAATTATTCATGCTAGTAGAGCAAGAAAATTCATGTTGCCTGAAAGTTTTCTCGTCGACGGATTTTTACCTCCTTCATCGGAAAATCAGAATGAAAAGTTGTTACACGCATGGCTGTCCCAAATGTTTTAATAAAAATCGGGATACACCTCTCGCTTTTGGCCGTATTTTTAACGAAGTATGTGAAAATACATTCGTAAAAATAAATAAAATTCGACAACGTGGATATGAAGTTCACTGCATATGGGAATGCGAGTTCGATAAAATTAAACTTGAGAATCCTAAAATAGCGGAATACGTGCGTAATCACCCTTTAATAAGTAGAATCACAATGAACCCTCGAGAAGCATTTTTCAGGGGGAGAACTGAAAATATAGTTCCGTATTATAAAATTAAAGAAGATGAAAAAATAAAATACACCGATATATGTTCCTTGCATCCTTACGTATGCAAACGGGGGCAATTTCCCATTGAACATCCAAAAATTTTCATTGGGAATGAGTGTCGTGAACTAACTGGAGAAAATAATAATGATTTGCAGTGCGTCGAAGGTGTAATTAAATGTAATGTTGTTCCACCACGAAACTTGTACTTATCTCTGTTACCCGTTAAAATGCACGGGCGTTTGTTATTTGCTCTTTATCGTTCTTGTTGCGAGAAGATGCTAGAAAGTGACTGTAATCACGAAAACATTTGTGAGCGTGAATTTACGGGTACTTGGGTGGTCTATGAATTACGTAAATCTGTCGAGCTCGGCTATCGCATAACTGAAATATATATTATATGGCAATACGAAATGACTCGCTTTGACGGTATTAATGGAGGTCTCTTTGCAGGATTCGTAAATACGTTTTTGAAAATAAAACAAGAAGCAAGTAGATGGCCCGCATGGTGTGTAAGTGACGACGAAGCGAAATTACGGTACTTGGACGAGTATGAGAAAAATAAAGGTATACGATTGAATCGCGAGAAAATAGAAAAAAATGCTGGTCTGAGAGCTGTAGCAAAACTTTGCTTAAATTCTTTTTGGGAAAAGCTTGGACAGCGCAGTAATTTAAAGCAAACCGAAATCGTGAAATCGCGTGAAATTCTCTTAAGACTGTTAATCTGTCCTGACAAAGAAGTTCTCAATATTTTGCCTGTAAATGATGATATTTTATACCTAAACTGACAATTCAGAGAAGAAGCCGTAGAAGCACCGGCTAATACGAGCTTGGTAATCGCAGCATTCACAACTGCACAAGCCAGGCTGGAATTGTACAAACATATGGAAAAGCTTGATAGACGTACTTTGTACTGTGATACCGATTCGTGTATTTCTGTAAAAAAGGACGGTTTGGACGAATATGAACCGCCCTTGGGAAATTTATCGAGTAATATGACGGATGAATTAAGATCTTTCGGTCCTGGTACTTACATAGATACCATGATGTTTGCAGCTCCAAAATCTTACACTTACCGTGCCGTCACACCGTTGGGAAATACTTATGAATGTTGCAAAGTTAGGGGAATAACTTTAAATTTTAAAAATTTATTAAAAATAAATTTTGATAGTATTAAAATGCTTATAGATGAAGTATTCGCGAGAAAGCATAGACAAAAGAATGAAGAAGAGATGAATAAAAGCGGGATACGATTGAATTTTAAATCCATACGATGCACACCTTTCCACGAAGTCATAACAAGAGAAAAATTTAAAACTTGTAGTGTCGTCTTGAAAAAAAGACGATACGTTTCCCTATCACTTTCTCTTCCTTTTGGTTATAAGAGTGCTGAACAACGTTGATAATAAAAATATTGAATAAAAAGAAAAAATGTTCTCATGAAATTTAACTTATTTTATAAATATTCCAAAACATTAATTTTTTTAATTAACAATCATTAATAGATCTTAATAATACGCTGATACCTCCTGCGGTGATAAGCTTATTCTTTTTTATTGAGCTGATTGACGCGGGAAAATAAACTTATACCAGCACAAGTGTTAATAAGCTCATAAAAACACTGGTGCCCGCACTGCCGCCGCCGCAGCCGCCGCCACCACGAGACACCATCATCACCCTACCTAAAAAAAATAAAGAGGTCTTTCAACATAAAAAGTATAGGACTTATAGCTTCTGTATTCAGTATTCAAAATGGATAAACGATGGAAACATCCCTTAACGTGTATAATTTCGGGGCCTACTATGTGTGAAAAAACTGTTTTTGTAAAGCGATTTCTTTCCAGTTTGCCACAAATGTGTAATGTGAATGTTGATCGTATTCTTTCTTACTACGCCGAGTGGCAAGAAGTATACCGTAGCGAGTTTAAAGTAGTTGGAAAATAATGCATCGAATTTCGAGAAGGCTTACCGCAAGCAAGTGACTATTCCAATGACAATGATAAGAGAAAATTACTCATACTCGACGATCTGATGCGCGAATCATCGAATAATACGGTACTTGATTTATTCATAAAAGGCTGTCACCATAAAAATATCAGTGTTATATTTATTACGCAAAATATTTTGCATAGGGAGCCACATCAGCGTGATTTATCATTGAATTCAAATTATATCGTATCGTTCAAAAATCCGAGAGATCGCGCGCAAATACAGTTTCACGCTCGACAAGTTTACCCTGAGGATCCAAAATTCTTGCAAGAAGCCTACATTGATGCCTGTAGTCGAATATTTAGCTAGATTTGAAACAAGATACGCCCGATGAGTTTCGCTTTCGTACTGATATATTTCCCGATGACAAGCTGCACTACGCTTACGTGCCTAAATTTTCATCGAGATTCAGGCGAGCATGAATAAATAAAAAGAAAGAAGCATCTGTAGTCGAGAAACAGTCTTCAAATTGCAATGGCTGGGACAACATCGATGGCCACGTTCGTAATAAAAAAAAATAAGGTGAAGGAAAAGGAGGAAATAAAAAAAGTTCCATCAAGTCTAGCATTTGCTGCATATCTGGATAATTATATTCAAATAAGCACGTTGCACTTTTAAACGCCATCAGTCACGCTGACAGTCAACAACGCTCAGCTTTGATTCGTACAGCCGATAAAAATCTCATAAAGTGTATTTGCAAGTGTGTTCTAAACGTATTGCAAGGTGTTGTAAAATTAAAAACTCCTGAACAAAACTGCTTGAAAAAACACAAAACTATTTTAAGAAAATTAGTAAGGAGTCGAGGGAGTAGCAGCACCAATGGTGGTGTTGTTAACCCGTGGAGAGCTAAAAATCGTTCTATAATTCAGAGTGGTGGTTCTTTTCTACCACTCATATTAACACAACTGAAAATGCTGAAAAAACCATACAGCTAACAAGTTTGAAAAAAGAAAAAGATAGTTATTCGTACTGTCTAGTGGTCATTGACGTGCTCAATAAGTACGCATGGGTAGAACCACTGCGGCATAAAACAGCCTATACTGTGTCAGCTGCATTTGAGAAGATTTCTAAGCGAGCTAATGGACGTACACCTGTTTAATTACAAACTGACAAAGGTAAATAATTTGTTGGGGCAGATTTGCAAAATACTCTTAAAAAATATGACATACAGTTTAGAGTGTCAAGTAATCCGGACATTAAGGCCACAGTAGTGGAACGTCTTAATCGTACTCTTAAAGAACGTGTTTAGAGATATTTCACACATCGCAATACACATACACTACCCTTCAGTCACATTTGCCCACCCTACATGAAAATCGATAAAACTTTAAAGTTTTGTGGCTCAGTGAAAAATAGTCGTAATTAAAAAATTCCGACAGGGTTTTAGGAAGGGTTTAAAAACCTTTTATTTAAGCCGAGTTAAGCAAAAATAAGAATTAGAAATTAGAAAATGCATGCCTTATGCGTAAAAAACTAACTAAAAAATATTCAATTTTTTTTGCCCCTATTCAAATACCTGCCATTTTAGCGGAAATTATCGAATCATAGAAAAACAAAATGGAGGTGCAAGCCAAAGGAGTCACCTTCAAAATGAGCTATAGAAAGCTCATTTATGATCGATTTTACGGTAGTTATGATAATTTTTTATGAAAAAAACAATTTTTTTAATAGCTATTATCTCAAAAAATACGCATGATATGAAAAAATTTTTAATCAAAAAATTTTTGAGTCAAAAATATAAATATTTAGATTTAACTGAAATCCGGACCATAACTACCGTAAAATCGATCATAAATGAGCTTTCTATAGCTCATTTTGAAGGTGACTTCTTTGGCTTTTACCTCCATTTTGTTTTTCTATGATTCGATAATTTCCGAAAAAATGGCAGGCATTTGAATAGGGGCAAAAAAATTGAATATTTTTTAGTTAGTTTTTTACGCATAAGGCATGCATTTTTTAATCATTTTTGCTCAACTCGGCTTAAATTAAAGGTTTTCAAACCCTTATTAAAACCCCGTCGGAATTTTTTAATTACGACTATTTTTCACTGAGCCACAAAACTTTAAAGTTTTATCGATTTTCATGTAGGGTGGGCAAATGTGGCTGGAGGGTAGTGTAGGTACATTGATGTAATACAAAAGATGGTTTACGCCTACAACAATATAGTACATTCAAGTATAAAAATGAGACCTTCAGAGGTTAATTTGTATAATGCAGCTGAGGCACGAGCGAATCTACAGAGGCGCGCTCTGCAGCAATAAAAAAATCAAAGGCAAATAAAAGTCCGTAAATACAAGGTTGGTGACTACGTGAGGATCAGTCGCTCTAAAGGAACCTTTGCGAAAGGGTTCAAGAAGAATTATAGTGAGGAAGTATTTAAAGTCAAGCGCTTTTCTATTAGGCAAAATCTTTATACCTACGAGTTACAAGATTTACAAGAAGAGGAGATAGACGGATTTTTCTATATAGAAAAATTGGCTCCTGTAGGATACCAGCGCCTGTTGAAAGATAAAAAATTTAAGGTTGAACGCGTTCTTCGGACCAAAGGAAGTGGCAATGAAAAACAGTTATTTTTAAAGTGGGAAGGATATCCTGATAAATTTAATTCTTGGATAAAAGCATCAGAAGTTGAAAGAGTTTGAAAATAAAAAAACAAAATGGATATTCTTGATGATATTTATTTAGTATTACCGAGCAACAGTAGCATGCATTATTTTCCTGACAATACGACAACTTGTTTTACCACTTATTTATGTCGAGAAATTGGATTAATTGGTAACTGGCAAATTGGTCTTGCTGAAATACATGTACCCTGTACTATTATGCATATTCAAGAACCTGAAGCTTATTATACTTTCAAATTAGGAAGTAAACTAAACCCAAAGTTTCGAATAATAACGGCTTTTGTAATTTTCCTAACGGCATATACACTCGTATCGAACAGCTTGCAAAAGAGATAAATAATGTATACGTGGCGCGTGTACATCATCAAAAGCTTGAACCGACTGAGTTTCAGAAAGGTTATTACGCATTAAAACGGATTTGCGATTGCGAAGAGCCGCGATACACGATTTTCAACGAAAAAATTCGTCGGTTTTTCGGTTTTGAAGATATTGTTCACAGAGAAACAGGAACTTTTGTCACTTCCAGCTCAGGGACAAGTACAAATGTGGGCAATAGACCAGCTAGTTTAGCACGCGCCATACCTGATCAGCTTTACGTTTACACAGACATATGCGAACCTTATGCAGTCGGTGATACGGAAACAGCACTTTTACGCATCGTCGCCCTGGAAAATTTAAAATACAAATTCGGATCAATTGTCGTCAAACACTTTGCACCGATTCAATACATTCCTCTACTACATCGTACTTTTCGAAATATTGTTATCGATATAAGAGATCAACATGGACGTAAAATACTATTTGAGTATGGAACGCCGACGGTTACGCTTCATTCCAAGCTGAGTCGTTAATTGCATAGCAATATGAGTTATTATATTCATTATTACGACAAGCAAGCTGGTGGTGGTGGTATTAGAAACGTTTACTCAGGCTCCGCGTTTCAAAGAGGATCTGGTATTGGGAGCTTTCTCAGCGGATTATTTAGAGAAATTGTACCGTATCTTGCCATTGTGGCCAAAGCAGTAGGTAAAGAAGCTGTCCGAACAGGCTTGAACGTGTTAGACGACGTAACAAACAGAAGAGCAAATTTTAAAGAGTCTGTCAACAGTCGTGTTCGAGTCAGGACGAAATTTAAAAAGAAAAGCTACGGATAAAATTTCTGATATTATGAAAGGTAGTGGATATAAGGCTGTTACCGCTAAGCGCAAACGTCAGTCAACACGAGCTCGTGTTCCCGTAAACAACGCATCGAGCAGGAAAAAAAAGAAAACAAAGAGTAAGACAAATAAGCGTAGTAGAGGTAAGAAAAAGAAAACATTGAGGCGTAAGAAGAAAGTATTGAGAAGCGTATCCGACATTTTTGGACCTAAATAGATCATTTAAAAAATGGCTTTCCTACACGCGTGCAGTGGTGAAGGTATGAAGAGCGAACTAGATATATTTACTCTTCCTTCGACACAAACATCGATTGAAAGCAGTTCTTTTCTCTGCTACAAACCTGTATCATCTCTCAGCAATGGAAGCGATTCACCTTTAGAATTTTTGGTTCTTAGTTCAACCGACCATTACATCGATCTAGCGCGTACAATGTTACAAGTAAGCGTGGAAATTTTACCCGTTGGAATCGACGCCAAGAATGCAAAAGTTACTCCTATTAACAATATTTTACATTCGTTGTTTGAGCAAACGGACATCTTTTCCAATTCAAAGCTAGTTTTACCCCCCAAACAACGCTTATCCTTACAGAGCTTACATAGAGACGCTCTTAAATTACGCTCCTTCTGCTTTAACATCACACCTTACCTCCTCACTATGGTATGCGGACACAGCATGATGCATGGAGGCGTCACCAGCAATTGCTACGGAAACAACTGGGGTCAATATTGGCTCTCAGAATCACCAATACTTGACACGCGGCGGTAAAGTTGTCGATATGATTGGCCAGCTTCATTGCGATGTATTTAATCAAGGTAAATTTTTGGTGAACAGTGTTGAGATGCGTGTGAGGCTCGTTCGTAGTAAGGACGCATTTTGTTTAATGGATTTCACCGATGACGGAAAATTTTCAGTGTGCATCAGAGAAACGACGCTAATTGTCCGACAAGCAAAAATAAGTCCAGCCGTACTATTAGCTCATGTAAATGCTTTGGCCAAGACTACTGCAAAATAGTTAATAACAAGGGTGGAAGTTAAATCATTAACTCTGCATAGTGGAATTTTAGGAGATACTCTTGATAATGTTATATTGGGTCAGTTGCCAAAAAGAATTATCATAGGTTTTGTGAGTAATCGAACCTTCAACGGTAATCGACAATTGAATCCTTTGAACTTCCAACATTATTCCATTCATTTTCTCTCTCTTTACGTCGATGGTGTACAAATACCAAGCAAACCTCTACAGCTAAAATTCAAGGGAAATAATAAACTCTATGTAGACGCTTGTCACACGCTATTCTCCGGTACTGGTATAAATTTTCTCAATGAGGGTATCAATGTCAGCCGAACCAGTTATCCACAAGGCTACTGTCTCTTTGCATTTGACTTGATGCCTGATTTGTCAGCTCATTTTTCATTTCATTGGAATCTCATTTGCTCGGGTGCTCTACGCGTTGAAGTTCGCTTTGAGCAGGCTCTTACGGAGACAATTAATCGCATCGTTTATGCGGAATTTGATAATGTACTAAAAATCGATTCAAACAGACAAATTATAACGGATTTCAATGCCTAAGGTGAGGGAGAAAAATGGAGGGAGAAACATTATAATACCATTTGGCCCATGCTCCATTGCGTCAGTTGCTTGTCACTCTCAGCAGTAGCGCGTCTCACACATGCGCTCACGTTCTCGCTACAATGGATTACGTTATAGATATTCAAGGCTTAAGAGATAAAGATAATAAATTTTTACCCAATGAAGTGGCAGTAGTTTCTCTATAAAAACAAGTCATTGGTCATTGGATAATAGCACCACCTTGCGAATTCGATAATTTACCTGAAGATATAAAAACTAGTAACAATTACGTATCGTTACGTCTTCACGGTTTACAGTGGTTCGATGGGGGTGTTATTATACGCAAATGACACTATCATTTTTATAATATAGCGAGAAACGCTAAAAGAATTTATGTAAGAGGTGCTGAAAAGGCTCGATATATCGAATCTGTTATGGCTCACGACGTTACAAACATAGAAGATTACAGTACCATCGGTTTTACCGACTTACAAAGACAGTTCTCTTCTCAGAAAGTATGCTGCTTTTACGCCTGCCAAAAAAGCCTCTATAAAAGGGGGTATTGTGCCATGCAGAGATCACATCTATTAAGAGAGTGGCTTTATTCACTACTCCCTCAAGAATACTAACAAGACTTATCAAAAAAAGTAGCGAGCTATTCTACTCTATTAAAAAACTTGCCTACAAGAAAAATAGTATTGTGAGATTTGGATCAACCACTGCTGCTTTTACAAGAGTCGACGAGGTAGACGACGACGGTAATAAGACCACAAAGTATGCAAGTAGTTATGGGGGTTGTATTTTAACACAAGAAAATAATACAAATGAATACCCATCAAATAAGTAGGGCTGAAAGCCAAAACAAAAGGCGTATACGCAGCAGATCAAATACCGCGTGTAATGATAGCACCGATCGCTGTAGTGTGTAATACTGATGATCATACAAGACCTAGTACGCATTGGGTGGCTATGTATATCGATAAAAATGGATACGGAACGTATTTCGATAGTTACGAATTCCCACCTATGTCAAAATATCATCTTGAAAGACTCAGAAGGAACTGTAAAAATTTTCGATGGAATACCAAGAAACTGCAAAGCATTGATTCAATGTACTGTGGTCAATGTACTATTATGTTTTTATATTATATGTGTCGCGGTGCTAGTTTACGCGAGTTTTGTAGCTTCTTTTCAAATATCACGAAAAAAAACGATCGAATAGCTGAAAATTTTTATAAAAGATTTTTTAATAAAATTAAACATAGAAGATGTAAACGGGCTAGCACATTTGCCAGAGAACGTTCTCGAGGTGCAGGCCATTGTAATCAAACGTGTACTTCTAGGTTAAGATACTCATAGTAATGTTTATAATTTTACTTCAAATGTTGTAATCAAATGTGTGCGTTTTAGATTTAAGTATAATCATCGTCAATTTTGGAATTCATATGTGAATAAATTTACTTTAGTGTGCATAAAAATATGTTTGTAATTATTTACTTACCTCTATTTCCCCCACCCATCCTACCAATCCTACCTATTCATAGTAACATCTTATCTACCCTCTAAATGCTGATATATATATTTATCAGAGAACACCTGCTAGGCTACCATATTTTCTATCCTCTAAATGACAACTGTTCGCGTATACTTACCCCTCTTAAGTACACCTGGTCGGCTACTACTAGTCTAACATATAAAAGTATTTAACATCCCCTCTACATTCTGATTAGTTATATAAGGACAGGGATAAACGGGCATTTATAATATGGCTCTTAAGAGCCGGGAGTCAAGTAAGACCATTTTGAATCAACTCAAGCCTGCAAGATAGCACACTTTCCAAAGTTGATGCAGCTGCCTGTACCAAGGAAGAATCAGCACTACTATTTGTTTGTTTCAGACCACATTCATTATTCTTACTAATATTACTATCTGGGGTGACCACCGCAGCGCCACCTCTAAATTGTTCATGAACCAAATCAATATTTATGCTATGCTCTTCTCCAATCACCTCACAAGCGTTGACATTTAAGTTCGCATTAATCCTCTTCTTACTCGCTGAATGACCTTGTGCTTTTCTGAGCGGTGCGACAGCAACGGCGTTTTGTAAGCAGTGAGTATTCTCGTGGTGATGTAAAAGCAACAATAGACAAGATTATAGGAACTTCGCACATAGTGGCATTGCGTGGAGCTCCCGGTCTAGTGCCAGTGTTAGCGAGTAAGGCAGTGGAAGAAAGGGAAGGTCGACCGCTATACACCTTTTAAAGTCATATTTCAGATTACTATTGTTATCACGAAGCACGCACTTCATACGTTTTACATGGCAGTAGTCCTTGGAAGTATTTTTTGATATGGTTAAAATTGTCAATACAAGTGAGAGGACCAAGCACAAAGCTAAATTAGTGATATGAATAAGAAAAATAAAATATAGTTGCAAAAGCAGCGTCAGGAAAATAAAAATAACAATAAAAGTAAAAACAGAATTATAAATAGGCCAGCCGCAATCGATAAAACTCTTCCCCCAAGTCTATCACATTTAAAAATTAATAAAAAAGAAATAAGGAAAATAGTAGAAAAGCAGCATAATAAGATATTAAGATTCGCGCGTCAGATATATAAAATCGAAAGATCGGTGGAAATGTGCCTTAAATATGGTAATTACCTGTCACTTATACATTGAGTAGATAAGATAGTAGACAAGGTAACCCATAGATGGAGCCACTAGTGACGAACTTGAAAGGTTCGTCTATTTCTCAGGGCTTATAATTATTATAAGACGGGCATAACGACCCCGAGGTACCCTAGTTACTATGTATTAAATTGACTGTAGTGATACGATCACTAACTATTCTGTATTTGCGAATTTAAACTTATTTATATGTAGAATGCAATTTTCTTAGGTACTTAAAGCATTATAGCTGTATATTTTTGTAATGTAATGTTTTTAATTAAAAATTTTATAATAATAATAATAGACAACAGTATACCTCAGGGCTTATAATTACTATAAGACGGGCTTAACGACCCCGAGGCACCCTAGGTTCTTTATATTAAATTGACTATAGTGAGATGTTCACTAGTTATTTTGTATTTGCGCATGTACCGACTTAATGCGTTATGGCTGTATATCTCTGTAATAATTGCCAAATAAAAATTTATTAAAATTAAAATTAAGGTTCGTCTAAGAAATAGTCAATTTAGCGCTAAAAATATTTCAGGTTATGCTGCAACAGATGCATAAAACAATAAAGCACCATCACACAACACCTCACAGCTAACATAGCAAGCAGCAACTTTTCAGCCATTCTTCAATCACCATCAACAGTAACAGAAACAAAAAATGATGATGCTGAAAAAAACGATGCAAAAATCAGAAAAACGTCCAGGGTCTAAAAAATGCAGATGCACAAGTGCAAGCAAGTTCAGCAAAGCCTTGAGGACCCCCAGCTGGATAATTCCCTGAAAAAATATTCACTCGGCAAAGAAGAATAAAAAAAATTAGAGTAAAAAAAGCAGAGCTGCCAGTGGGGAAAAATGGACAAAATTCTGTAGGTTCCACAATTCTTGATGGATCGTGTTCATTTTTCTTTTAAAATCTTTGTATTGCCTTCTACTTTAAGAAATACCTGCGACAAGCCCGGAAAAAATGAGTATTTAATGTGACTTTAGCCCATAAACCCCAAACCCATGAACTTTACACCCATAAGCACCAAACACATAAACCCGAAACCTATAAACCTCTAACCCATAAACCCTAAACCCTAAATCCATGAACTCTAAACCCATAAATCCCAAACCGATAAACCCCAAACCCATAAACCCTAAAGCCATAAACCCTAAGCCCATAAACCTAATAACCCAAAATCCACTAACCCATAGAATAAAAAAAAAACACCAACCCACAATCCTATCAACCCTGAAACCCAAAATCCACTAACCCATAAAATAAAAAAAACCACCAACCCGTAATCCTATCAATCCTGAAACCCAAAAACCGTATAACCCGTAAAATAACAAATCTGTATTTTCATAAACTTATAATATAATAATCACATATACTCAGAAACTTGTAAGCTAAAATCCCATAAAGCAGAATTCAGAAATTCATTTATTCTATTATTCTATGAACTCATAAATTTATCTTTAATAATTAGACACGTATACATTTATTCTATTATTCTATGAACTCATAAATTTATCTTTAATAATTAGACACGTATACATCAATAAATAGAAAAAGACATCTATTTTAAACGTACTGACTCGAAAATCTATAAACTTATGTATCTCCAAACTCATGATTTATAATTTCTACTATTACTCTACAAATCCGTAACTCTGGACATCGTAAATCTGCAAGATACTAGAATTATGTATGAAAGCTTTAATTCGGAAACCTACAACATAAATATCTATTAACCCTCCAGCCCATAAATTGAGAACCCAATGATCATATTAACGCTTAACTCATAGAACCTGATCTTCTAAATGTTCAACTTATTTTATGTTTATTCATTAAAAAAAACAACTATTTTAAAAAGGTCTTCAGTTTAAGTTTGTTACATAATTATTTGTAATGTAATTATGACATAAATTATACTGCGTCACCTGACATACTGATTTTCTTTACTATTAATTCTAAAAGGGTGACGGTTACAGAGATCATTATATTTACATTTTTTAGTTAATTATGATTTAGTTTATATTCTGATATTATAATTTAAGCTATAGTTTTTTATAATAATTATTTATAGTACTTATTCTTTATACTAAATATAAACAAAAGAAAATTTTATTTCTGATACTTATAATTTCATTTCTAAAATGTCATCATTTCATGTGAAATACTCTGACTTTTGTGATCTTCTCTGGGAATGTAAGGAAACTGATAAGAATAGTAAACACGATTATGTAATATCTCAATTAAAATCAAAGTATTCTCTATCCGAGGAAGAAAAAAAACCTTTAAGAACTCAATGAATACATTTTTCCCAGATATTAATAAAAAGTAGAATGAAGCTTGTCGTAAGAAAGATCGTTTTATACATAAAAATACTGCATTTCTGTTAAAAAATTTATTTTCGATTCATCACAACCCGCTACATCACAGCTCCCAACTTCAAACGAAGAAGAATTGGATAATATCGATAATAATGATCAATCCAATGAATATAATAAGGTAAAAAGAGGTAGGCCGCCTTTATCATATGAAGAAGGTTCAAAGACAAAGAAAAAACGATCAGCCGAACTTTCTAAAAATTATTCTAGAGAAGAACTCATGGCAGCTCTTAAGATAAGTGAGAAAGATCTTATTAGACAGCCAAATTCTGAATCTTCATCATCTATTAATATCGTCCAATATGTAGATGTTACCAAAGGTTAGCTATGTATGTAGATTAAGATTTATCAAAAGCTAAATATGAGAAATTACGCTCACATAACAAAGATATTCATGGCAATCAGATTTATCCCCATTATAAATTGTTGACAAAAGCTAAAAATGATTATCCAGACCACATTCGTACTACTAGTTGTGGATCAAAAGTTAATATTATTTCCATACTGGATCATACATTATAGCAAATACTTTCTACTCTCAATCCAGAAATTTTGGAAAAATTATCAGAAAAAAATTATAGTATTTTTAGTAAAGTGGGAAATGGATGGTGCTTCCGACAACAAATTACTAGACAAAAATAGTTTAACCAGAATGAAAATGTTAGTAATCAGAGTTCAGACAGCAGCGACTCAGACAATGAAGAGATTTGTGCAGATCCTTCTGATGCATCAGTACTTATGACAACTTTTGTCCTACTTCAGATAACAGCTTATAATACAGTATTATGGACTAATGTTAAACCATCCTCAGTGTCATATTGCCGCCCAATTAATTTTAAATTTATAAAAGAAACTCCTGAGGCTGTGAAGAAAAATTATAATTACTACATGAACATATCGGATAAACTCAAATTATATAATTTTACATTTAAAGGTATGACATTCGAAGTAAAATTTGATCCATGGTGTTCTATGTTAGATGTCCAAGAAAATAACATATTAACAGAATATTCTGCTACAAAATGTTGCAACATATGTAAGGTTGGCCCAAAGAATATTAATAATATAGAAAACGTACAGACACTTTCTTGCAATACGGACTGTTATAAGTTTGGATTTCCCATTCTACATAGTTGGATCCATTTTATAAAATATGTATTAAACATATCTTATAATTTAGACTTTTAAAAGGGATCAGCAATGGGGCCAAACAAACAATTAAAAAAAGAAAAAAAACAGAAGAATCAAAAGTTATTAAGACTTCGTTTAAATCTGACAGTTGACGTGGTGAAACAAGATGCTGGAACAACAAACACAAGAAATGTTAGTCGTGAGTTTTTCAGTAAAGTTGTAGAAGTCTCAAAAATAAAAGAAATAGATGAAAATCTTTTAGTTCGATTACATACAGTTTTGCAAGTAATTTCATAACGAAAAGAAATAAACGTAGAAAAATTTAAAACATACTGTTTGCAAACAGCAAAACTATGTGTTCATTTATATCCATGGTACCCAATGCCTCTTTCTGTTCACAAAGTTTTAATACATGGATCTGAGATTATATGAAAGTATCCTGCACTATAGGTTGGTTTTTAAAAGAACCATAAAAAGCTAGCAATAAACTTTTTCGAAAAGCCCGCAGTCAACACAGTAGAATGTTTCACAGAACAAATACTAATATAGATATAATGCATCACATGCTTATTAATTCTGATTCTCAAAAAATCCCTTTAAGATACACCAAAGATCGAGAGGAAAAAGAGCTCACTTTGGAGGCAAAAGAATTACTAAAATAAATACACAATCTTTTGTTAAAAAATGTTCTATTTTACATAATAAAATACATATTTAAATTTTTATTTTACATATTACTTAAATACACTGAAAATATAATAAAAATTTAAAAAAAAAGTAAAAAAAATTTGTAAAAAGTTAAAAAAAAAGTGCATATCAAAGTCCTAACTTCAACCTTCACGTGGTGATATGTGTAAGTACTTTTCACGCTTTACAACCTAACCCCTCTGCTTTTACTTTTTTACTTTTCTGTCTTTTTTCTTAGAGCTATGACTTTATTTGAGTAAATACTAATCTGCGCTACTTGTTTCCTCGCCTATATAACCAATTCGTTTGGGAACGTGGCGTCAAACCTATACGTCCGCTTTTTCTTTTGTTTTTAAAATAATTAAAAAAATATTTTCTTTTATTACAATGCATATATTATTATACTTACCCGATATGAAACTTAAAGTTTTATTAATTTGGAAATTTTCGCTTGTTTTTTTTCTCTTTTTTTTCTATGTGAACGCGAAAGGAACTAAGCAATATATCCGTGTAATTTCTTTTTTCGTTTTGAATTATTCTTCGGAAGTTAAATGTTAGTATTTTTCAATAGCTATGACTCTTTACCTGAATGATCTATGCTCCTTTTTTTTCTTTCTTTTTTTCTTATCACCCCCTTTGCTGTGTAGTACGTGAGCCTGTCTTTATTATTATCATTTTATTTGCGACAGACTTTTTTTTTTCTTTTGCTGACGCTTTAAGCGTCGCGAAATTCTTTCTTTTTAAGTAATATCTTGTTTCTTTTCTTTTTTTTTTGCTTTATTTGCGGCTAAATGCTGGCTACAGAGGTTTAATCAACCCCTAAGATCTCCTTTTTTCAATTATTTATAATATTTTTCTTTAAGAGCCAATCTATTGTTTTTTAGGGCGTTTAGGAAATAGGGTGTAATAAAAAAGAAGATAGACGCTTATAGAAGGATTTTTCTGGGATACATTTTCCGTCCGAAAGCCTGGATAACACTTTAACATTGTTTGTGTATCTATATATATGAGAAATGTGCTACATTTATATGATATATATGGATATAAAAATACATGAAATTTGGTGGCGCCCCCAAGAAGCTGGGTGACAGAACTAACTCATTTTTGGCAGAAATTTCCCAAGAGTACGCTTCTATAAGCGTCTATATTCGTTGGTAATAAGGAAATCACACGTCATTTTTTTCACTTTTTTTATTTTTCTTTGCTACGATTGTTTAAAATTCTATTCAAGCTGCACATTTAGCTATTGCGAATTTCTTACGTTATTTTCGTCATTTATACTTTATGAATCGTGGTTGTAGTTTTTTGACGTGTTGCCGTATACTTGTTCCTTTTTTTGGCATTAAACTTGCTTTTCATACTCGATTTATTATAAAGCAAACAATTTGACAGGCGTTTTAAACTTATTCTACTATTGTAAATACGTGGCTCCGTATCATTTATTTATAATTGAGCCATTAAGAATCGATGCTAAAAGTTTTTTTTGTGTTTGATAGATTGTTGGTTGATACTAATAACGTTTATTACTACTGCTTGATTCTCGTAAAATTTTTCATTTATAATTACACGCGTATTTGCCTACCAAACTTCAATTTTATATGACTTGACTTAGCTTTCTTATATACTACTTCTTTTCACACCTTCAAGAATCTTTTTTTTATAATTGCTTAAGTATTATCGACTCTTAATTTGTTTTATTATACTCTGGCCGGAACAATGATTGCTTCCTCGTCCAAAGGCCGCAAAAAAATAAATAAAATAAAAGGTGAATTTCCCATCGTAATCCAAAATTTATTTAATTACTCAACTCATTTTCAAAGAGAGGCAGGTCTTTAACAGTTGTGGCTCTTTTAATTTAATCCACGTGAACCGTTTTCGTTTTACTCGCGTTTCTTATCGTAACGTTATGCTTCGCGTTATTTATTTCTGTAATTTCATACGACCTTCCATACTGCGCGTCGTATTTATCCTTATGTGGTTGTTTTAATAAGTAAACGCTTTTTTTTCTCTAAAATGCTTAATGTTTAATTTCCTATCGTAATAAAATTTTGACCTATATTTCGATGTACTAAATCCATCGCTGTTAGAATTTGTAATTGCGGAAGATTTTTCACTGTCTCTCTTAAATATTTGTCGTATGTATGGAGATTTTTTTTTACTTAGAAGCTTGACGGTATGTATGCTTTGTATCTAAACACAAGTTCATAAGGGCTGTAACCTCTTGCTTGATGTTTTGTGCAATTACACGCTAATTGGCATAAATCTAGTTATTCGGCCCATTCTGATTTTTCTTATACATATGCCTTTAAATATTCTGTTATTGTGTGATGCATGCGCTCGATTCCTCCCTGACTTTGAGAGTGGTACGCCGTCGTAGAGTATTTTTCAATTTTAAATATTTCTGCGAATGCTTCTAGTAGCTTGTTTATGAAATGCCTGCCTTAATCTGTAACTATGTCAGAATGCGGCCCCAAATACGCTAATACTTTTTTTGTAAGCACGTGTGCTACTTCTTCTACGTCTGCATGCACCGTTGGTATTAGAATACAATATTTGGTTAACCAGTATTGTACTGATAAAACATATCTATAAACCTCTTTTGTGTTTGTTAAGGGCCCGTAGAAATCCATTGATATTTATTGAAAAGCCCCCACTGGTGTGCTAGTGATGAGCACTGGCAAGCGTGTTTTAACACGTAAGAGTTTTTTTGTTTGGCAATTTTCACAGCGTAGCACAAATTGTTGTATGACTGGTCTCATATTCCTCCAATAATAATCAGCTGCTAGTTTACTATAAGTTTTATTTATGCCTCGATGCCCACCTATAGCGGCTTTATGGTATTCTTTTCATAATCTATATCTATATTCTACCGGTGGTACTGGTATATTATTTTGATATAATACTGTAACTAACGGCAAATTCTCGTTGAAATTTTCTATAAAATATGTCCAGTCAGCAGCTGAGAGCATTGCTAAGTCTCTTGCTACGCTAACATTTTGAATATCATATTCTAAAATCACTTTCTTTAAGTTTTTCAGGCCTTTCTTTATATCTTCTTTTAATACTCTGTCGTCAATATGCGTTTTAACGAAGATGCAAAATATAAAATTTTCTTTATAACTCTATACGTGTATTTCTCCTACTGCAAATTTCCTACTAGGTAATTCTTTGGCATTTATGTATCATCGCTCGATCAGGGCTTCTACCATTTCCGTGTTTACGAAGCAGTCAGTCGACATTACATAAATAATATTTTCTTTATATCTAAATGGATGTTCCCTCAGTACTTTTAGATTGTTGAACAGATGAGGTGCTTCGTTATCTAACGGAGCCCAAGGCGGTTTCTCGCGTGGGGGCTTTGCATTCTTTACAAGGTAACACTTTAATACGTCACTTATCTTAAGTGACTGACTTGTCTTTCTGTGAGACAACGAGCCTGCTGTTGGAGTAACAAGAGCCTCTGGTTTACTGACCTCGTTGTCTTGCTGTTCATTTTCGCGTTTGTTTGATGTTGTACTTTTTTCGTTTTCTTTATTATATTAATGTCTTTTTACTATATTATTTCGCCTTTTATAAAGATATAGCGTGAAATGTCTGCCTTTTAAATGTAAATTAATAAAACTATTCGAACTATTTGCTATGAAGTGCCAAAATAGTGTTTCTCGATAGTACGTTAAAAATATTCACAAACGTTTTTGTTAAATTTAGATGGAAATATGAAGACACAGTCTACATCCGCATGTCTTGTGCGCGAAGTTAAGATAGATTCTGCTGTTGGTGGGTCTCCGCATGTGCCTAATGATATTGCATCTAATAATATATCTCTTAATTCATTTGCAGACATTTCTAAATTATATAATTTTATTTCTTAATGAAAAAACAATTCCCATCTTTCGGTACGTTATCGTCTCTTATCAGATCTGCCCATGGTTGTGCAAATTCTTTACTTGTATCGTACACTTGAAATACCCCTGCACTGTCATTAAACAAGTTACTCCAACTTATTGGTCTATTCACATCGTTATTATTGTCAAATGTTTCTGTTTCATTCATATGTTCTCTTCCTTCTTCGAAAACTGTATCGTCTTTGGTCTTGTAATTCAGTCTCATCTAAATCAATATCATCTATCTCTACGTTACTCTCATGCTCTTGTTGTTCTTGTTGTTGCTTTCGCCTTGTGACTCGAATTTACTGACGTCATGCTTATCTTTCTCTCTTTTGCTCTCACTTATAATTTCTTTTTCTTAATTTTTACGTAGATCTTTTACTTCAAACTCGTCGTTTCTTAATTTTTACTTGGATCTTTTACTCGACTTCATCTGTTTTATTGTTTATAATTTCAACATCAGATTTTATTCTTAACCTTCTGACAGCCGGCATTTTTTCCACAAAAAAAGTGTAACTTTTTCGAAATTTTCCATATAAATGTTTCTTAAGTAATAGTATATATGGACGCCATATGACATCATCCCGGCTGTCAGAAGGTTAACAACTTTTACTCTTTACTTTTTTCTGAAGCTATACTTGACACAAGTTTGTAATGTTCTTTTGGCATCTGCAAACGTATCACATCTTGCTTTTTGCTCCTATCTACGTCATAATTTTCTCTTTGAGGCGCGTTATTTCTCATTGCTTCCGCGACCTTTTCTGGTGTCTCTTCCCAAATATTTATCTGCACACCTTCTCTGCCATTTACTTCTTGCTCTTGTACATTGACTAAATCGAGCACGCATTTTTTTATCATTTTTCGAACCATCTCTAACATACTTTTTCTACTATTTTCTCTATCATTTTCGTTGTCTTGTGACGCATGTTATAAACCTCTTTGTTTTTCATTTTCTAAATTATTTTTGTCTCCCTGTTAATGCTGTTTCCTTGATTTTACGGTTATTATTTCTATTGACGGGTCTGTGTCATAGTGATTTTTTGTGCTTTTTAATATACCTTTATTTTTCGATATCTTGCTTACTGGCTCCTTTATGTCTCTCTGCTGTTCTTTTCTTGTTGACACTGCATGAGACTTATCTACCGGTGTACTGGTTGCAACAATTCCTTCTCGCATGTTTGTACTTTTTCGCAATTATGCGAGCTTACCGTCATTTTGCGCTTCACTTAATATGCTTTCGGCCTGAATCAATTCTTTCTTTCTATCTGCTTGTGTTTTGCGCGTTGTTTATGCTTTTTTAATTCTTTTTTTTTCTATAAGCTGTTATTTTCCAAGGGTCTTTTCTTCTTTTCTAATTCCAATTTTCTTCTGATTCGGCATTACTCTCAATTTATGCTTCATCGTTTGTGTCTTGAATAAAAATTTCCTTTTTTTTGATTTTTCGAACCTTTTGAGCTTGAATTCACTTGCTTTGTCTCATTTTCACCTTTCTTAAACACTGCGCGTATGATAAAAATTCCCACTGGCGGTCCACACTCGCTAGTGCTTGAATCCTGTTATTCTTGTTTATCGGCCAACTGATACATTTCTGCACGTGGTGATTCAGAATTTTCTTCACCCTCAGCAATTACTAGGTTTCTAGAAAGTTCATCAGCTGCATTATTCTTTCTTCCCGGCCTATACACAACATCAAACGTATAGCCTCATAACGCCACTTTTAGCCTATGAAGAGCAGGCCGGATTCGCTGTCCTTGTCTAATTAAGATTTTTGTTATTTACTCAAGTATTAATCGGTGTATCTGCAAATTGAAGGTTAAGCGCAATAGATATTATAATTACAAATATTCATGCACAAGAAGAAAAAAATCTATCGCTTTGTTTTTGAGAAAAGTAAGTAACGCGGAAATATTATTAACATAAACTTTTACTTTGGCGTTACTTACTTTTCTCAAAAACAAAGAGGTAGATTTTTTTTCTTGTGCATAGATGTTCATAATAATAACATCTATTGCGCTGAACCTTTAATTTGAAGATACACCGATTAATACTTAAGTAAATAACAAACAACTCAATTGTTACTCGGTCGGTATCAGGTTCTACTCCGGCCTGCCATTTAGAGCTAAATTTCTCTTTTGTTGAACTTATCTTATGCAGTGGCCTGCTATGCTTGCAAAATCTTTTCTTAATCAACGGTAATAATTAACGAAGCCTAAGAATTGTTTTACTTTTTTTTTATTTGTAGGTATAGGATAATCACGCATC
The DNA here is from genome assembly GCA_017163975.1 of Anastatus disparis. Classification (NCBI taxonomy): domain Eukaryota; kingdom Metazoa; phylum Arthropoda; class Insecta; order Hymenoptera; family Eupelmidae; genus Anastatus; species Anastatus disparis. The sequence goes on from JAFFSR010000277.1 coordinate 4,279,255, forward strand.
GTTTTTATCTTCTTAGGGTCTGTTTCAATTTGCTTTTTTCCTACTATATGTCCTAATATCTGCACCCCATGTTTTAAAAATTGATATTTTTTTGGTTCAATAGTTGGATTAGCATTCTAAATGTATTTTAAAAATCTGTTGAAACGGAGAGCGTGCTGTTCTAAATTTTTAGCGTCTATAATCACGTCATCCAAGTAAATTTCAAGCTCTGAACCTTGCAATCCCTGCAAAGCTAGAGCCATGGCCCTACTAAAAGTCATAGGTGCTTCACATAACCCCATAGCCATACACTTATATTGATATGTACCCGACGGCCCTGAAAATGCAGTTTTATGTGCGTCTTCTGAATCTAATTTTACTCGATAATAGCCGTCATTGAGGTCTACGGTGATAATGTGATTTGCTGAGGCTAAATTTTCCAGAATGTCACACGTTAATGGCAGTGGATAACAACTTCCTACCGTAATTTTGTTTAGTTGGCGAAAATCCGTAATCAAACGCCAGCGTTTTCTGCCCTGAGGGTCAGGTTTCTCGTTAACTATCCATGCTGGATTGCAGTAATTTTATGTAGGAGGTTCTATTATTTCTTTCTTCAACAATTTTTCAATTTTCTGCTGCACAATGTTTTTTAACGCTATAGGATATCGGTATGGTTTTACCCGTACTGGCTCCTCATGTGTCGTCTTTATTTTAATAATTCGTCGTCTAAGCCAAAAACTCTCTTGCGCGTTCTCCGACATAGCGCGTCTGATACTTTTGTGATCAGAAACTTCATTTCCTTCTTGGTTGCCCTCGTCACTAGTATAAAAATCATTTTCTTCTTTAATAACTTCGCATTTGAAAATTTTTATTTCTGGAGTCGGAATTTCAACGTTTTTAAAATTCGTATTTATGCATATTGCATATGCCTTACCATTTTCGTTTTTTGTAATGGAATTACCAAATAATATTCCTAATGCTAAATTCTGAAGATGCACCTAGCCTATTTCCATATCATTATTTATAACATTTGCAGCAATAACGCGCTTTATTCTTTCAGGGATTTCTATTGTTTCTACCCGCTCAAAGGGGATAGATAATTTCACAAAATCAGTACTTTTATGTACGGCATTTATATATCCATCTTTTTCATTATAGTTTCCCAGCCTAGTAACCCATCTGTTTTTACAGGAAAGCTATTTGGGATAATATGCACTTCGCATTTTAATCTTTGAAGAGTCATATCTGCTTTTCCTAATTCCCCTGGTATGATGCCTGTGAGCGAAACTCATTTTTCGTAAAGGTTTGTGGGTGATACAATGATTTTGATCACTGTAGGTGTCTGAGCTATACATCTTGCTATACCAACAAGTTATATATCATCGTCTAAGACTAGGGCACAAAATATTCTCGAGTTTTAGCAATTTTAAAGGCACACTTTTGTGTAACGACTTATTTTTGTTTTTGTTTTTTTATGCTGTTAATGAATCAATCATTATAAAAAGTAAACTTCAAGATTCACAGGTCCAAAATTAAAAATAGTACGATGCTACCTAAATTTATAAATATTTGCTCTGTTTGTTCATATACTTTGTGAATACAATTTTGATCTGAACAATCTTCAATATATCTTCTTGTACTATTAAAATGTGATTACAACTTTTTCTTAGATATTATTTTCAAATTTAAAAGTGTGCCATTGAAATATGTATTTTTAAAATCGAGTTTCACATGAAAATACGCTAATTATTTACAACAATGAATGCTCTAATTTAAAAATTTCAAGAGCACATTATCGTACCATGGTTTATTTTCTTAATTTTTTAATACTATTTATGGTTCAATATCTCAAAAAAATTTATTTTGAGGGTTTGCAACTTTAAAGTTTGAGAAAAGCAAAAACAATTTTCAATAAAAATTTAGGGACATAACTTTGAATAGAAAGTACATTGAATATTGTATGCGCTCAACTTTAGAATGGACTATATCTTCTTAAGAACTGTCTATTGAAGGGATTGAATTTTAGTAGTAAATAAAATGATTTTATAATTAAACGGCACTCACAAGGAGAGTATAGTACGATTTCACTTTCGGGTCACCGTTTTCGCTCAAATTTTGGGAATGTTTTCCGGATGCAGAAACACGAAGAAAGCCAAAATTTTAGAGGCCAACGCTCAATATTTCTTTAGTTACAGGCAATTGAAGAAAATCACTAAAAAAGTTATTAGATTTTTAAACGCTTATAGTTCCTTAGCGTTGTTAGAATTTTAAACTTTTTTTTAGATGAAAGCTAAGCTAAAATCCTTTCAAAATAGTAGTTATGACATATCGAAATATTATTTTTTCCCAGAGTTAGAGCGTAATAAAGATTGGACCCAATTTCAGCTTTTATTATTAATTAATGTTTTAAATAGAAAATTCAGGTCCAATCTTTATTACGCTCTAGCCTTAGGAAAGAATAATATTTTGAAATGCTATAGGTGCTATTTTGAAAGGATTTGAGCCTATCTTTCATATAAAAAAAGGTTTAAGATTCTAGCTAACAATGCTGAGGAACTATAAGTGTTTGAAAATCTAGTAACTTTTTTAGTGATTTTCTTCAATTGTCTGTAGCTAGGAAAATATTGAGTGTTGCACTCTAAAATTTTGACTTTCTTCACGTTTTTGCATCCAAAAGATATTACCAAAATTTTAGCGAAATCGGCGACCCAGAAGTGAAACACTCTCCTTGTTAGAGAATCATGAACTTAAAGTACACCCGAATATCCGTTATTGGAAGTGTACTTAATTGCAACAAATCATTCGTTTATAAAACAATATTAAAATATAACAAATATGCTGCACATTTAATTATTCGCGAAATGAATTGCTCTCATTGTGAAAAATATTTTAGCACTATACAAAATTTAAAATACCATAAGCGATAAGTGTATTTAAAAATCCGGGATCTTAAGTGCACTTTTTGCGAAAAATCATTCCGTATTGAAAAATCTTTTACTACTAAGGGAAGGTTAAAATTACACGAACGCATAATACATTTGAAAACTCAAATTTGGAATTGTACAGAATGCAATAAATCTTTAACTATTAGGGAAAGTCTAAAACAATACGAATGCGTAATACATTTCAAAATTCAGCATTTTAAGTGTATCCAATGTGAAAATTTTTTCAATTAAATGCTCAGTTTATATGAATATCCGGGATTTTAAGTTTACTTATTGCGACAAATCTTTTACAAATCACCATAATAAAAAAAAAACACTAGCCAACAAAGCGCTTGGTACTCTAAGATATAAAGTGTATGCTTTGTGATCAAACTTTCCTTATGGAAGATGATTTGAAGGAACATAAAATCATGCATGTAGAAGTGTGATTTATGAAATTCTATAAAAATTTTATTTTCAACATTAATAATGAGATATGAACAAAAACAATCATCTAAGCTGTAGTTTTCATATTTCTACATCAACTATCAAAGCTATGTTTCTGAACGTGTACGTCAAATGGCAACGTCGTATATTTTATCATAAACATAAGAAAATTGTAAATTATACATCGAGCTTCACACCTTGATTACTCTGCTACTATAGTATATTATGATACAAGTGTATTAAATGGCATATTATATTATAATACAAGTATTTTATATGGCTAGAATATACCATTTAAAAGATGAGTACCATATACTATTTTGTAGCACGTGTGTGTGAAAGCCATCACCTAATCATGAATATTTAAGATGCATAAATAAAAGCGAGTTCTATATAAAAATGAGTTATAATTCGATTAATAAACAAAATTATATTTTGAATTATTAAACAGAACTAGATTCTTAAATAAAAATCACGAATACTTATGATGCATGAATAAAAGCGAGATCTATGTAAAAATGAGTTATAATTCAAATAATAAACAAAACTTTGAATTATTCAATAGAATTAGATTCTTAAGAATTAAATTGATAGCATTGAACGTAAATTTCAATAATAAATCTAATTTAGTATGCAAAAATATAATCTATTTAAAAAATTTTTACAGTATCATCATCACATTATTCGGTTTATGGTTTATGGGTTTCGAGTTTATCTTCGAGCATATACTACTGGAGGAAGCCTCCTAGCTATTAAAAGCGTGACAAGGCGAAGAGAGAAGGCTTCTATAAAGTTACATGTCATCTCTCTTTCGGTATATTTGATTGGCTACTTTTGTTGGCAAGAAATGGAAACAGAAATTTAATGAGACGAGAGAGATAGCACGTACCTTAATAGCAGCCTTCTCTCTTTTTGCCTTATAATGCATGCTGCCATTCGGAGGCTTCCTACAATAGTAAAGGCTTGAAGGAGCTTATGGATTTATCGGAAAATGACATAAGGGTTTGTAATGAGATTTACGTTTAACGAGAAATTAATTGTTGATTCTTTAATTAGAGCCTTTAAATCCACAAATCATAATTTATTTCTTAATTGAAACAATTTAATTGAGAATTCCACTTCAATTTTCTAATTGAAGCTCTTCTAATTCACGATTAATTTTTGAGATCATAATTGAAATTATTTAATTGAGAATTTCAATTGGATTTTCTAATTAAAGCTCTTTTACTTGATGATAAATTTTTGATTTCGTGATTGAAATAATTAAGGACTCCACTTACACTATCTAATTGAAGCTCTGTAATGTCAACCCCATTTATTATAATCTATTAATGATTTGATTAACCTTCAATCATTATTTGGTGCAGTAATGGGTAAAGAAGATGTATACCACGGTTTCAAATATACAAAGACAATAAATTTACATAAAGAATGAAAATTCGCCACTTCTTTTTATTTCAATCTAAACGCATCTCTACATAAAAATATTTTTGTGAATATATTGCTATAGCCATCCAAAATGCGTGCTGACAAGCACCTGGCTTTATTAAATTGAAATCCCCAACCCCTAAAAAAAGAAGACTTAACTGCAGCAATTTTCCATAATCATTTCTAGGCTGCACTTCGTTTAGAAAAGAGTTTATTAAATCAATAATACGGGGGATTTCTTTCTTTAGCTTTGGTTCCAAACCCTCTTATCCATTTTTGTAATTATTTCGGTTGAGATTAGGCCACTCATCTTGGAACCTTTTGAATATGGGCACATTTGGTCCACTAGTACCTGGAATTTTATCCGCGAATGCTGCAGCTGAAATAACTTCTAACACGTGATGCCGACACGCCAGATAAACTAAATCTTTATCTATTATCTGTTCTAAAAGAGTAGCTGCACCACCCTTCCGTCCCAAATTTGCATTGGTTGTATCAGAACATACACCAATCGTCATATCGATTAAACGCTATTCCTTCAAAGCCTGATGAACTACTGATGCTATCGTCGTGCCTTTTTGAATCGGGAATAAGTTTCCCATTCCAGTGAACAACTATGAAAGAAACGGATATACCCTGAAACAATTGTTTCATTCTTTCATATTCCATTTTACGTATTTTAGCCCGTGACTCTCTGATAGAACTTTGGTTTAGTATCAAAGAATTGACGTCAAAGTTTAAGGCATGAGCTATGGTACCAGTTATGAATAGTACATCTCTGTCAGACACTTTAGCTTTATCGAAACTTGCGACAACTTCTGGAGTCATGATATTAATAGAACCTCGTATATTTTGTTTCGTGAAATATCTTCCATGTGGACTATACCCTGAACTGGAACTTTTTTGTGAATTCGGATTTGTCTCTTCACTTGATGTTAACTGTGGCTCTTCGAAAATTAATCGAGCTACTGATCCTAAAATTAAGATTCAGTTTTATTTTACAAAGTGAATAATAAACATGAAGAGACTAATCATAGAAAAGTTTCGTTTCGCATAAAAAAAATATTTTTATTCACTGAATTTAGAAATTTAAATCTAAATTTCATATCGATCCGAAACTTTGATCATTTGATAGCAAAGATGAAACAACAATTATAAGATATAATAGATTGTTCATTATTCCGTGAATTGCTTGAAAACTTTCCATTTAACTTTTATTTAAATTAAGTCGTGAAAGTCATTATAAATCATTGTTTTTGCATTGAAACGAGTAAAATTTTGTTTCTAAGTTGAATTTTATGAAGATTTACATTTCATTGAGTTTTCATAATGTAAAGCATATATTTGGCATTTATATTTATTTATGCTAATTATATTCACAATACATTTTTAAAAAATGTTCTTTAATTTGTTCAACGTTTAGAAAATTAAAAATGAATTAAGAATGATCATTATTACTAAACTGATACAATTATATATATTTTCTTGTAATATAGCTCTTTGATGGATTCATATATTAATTAATATACATTTGAATGCTCTAAATTATAAAAAAACAAAAAACTGTATCGCCCTTCATCAAGTTCAATATGTTTTAATGTTGTAGTTCCATGCCTTAAACTAACATTATTATGACGATTCTAATATATTCTTTTCTACAATTTTACGTAGTTATTGTATATTAAAGATGAAGTTTTATTGCAAAATATACATTTTAAATTTTATGAATGTAAATACTCTCAATAAATTTTTTTTCAATTTTGGGAATAAGCAAGGTAAAAGTACCAGTAGTAGAACGGATTTGGTAGTGATTATAAACTGTACTGAAATATCAATTAATAAAAGCATTTACATAATAAATTTTCACACCACGTAAAAGATAGGTGTTTTTGCATTAAAATTAGTACTTCCAAATTAATATTAATAACCTGTAAAAAATAAAATAACAAAAGATCATTATCACTCATATGCACTGTAAGTGGAACGACGATTGCGCACCATGCACCTATGTTCTACTTGTCTTCACCCTATAGTGGAACATTGTTGTAAAGAAGTAAAATTTGGTTGTGAAGATAAAATTTGTATTTTAAGAAATTTTATTTAATAATTTGTTAGTATCATTATTTATTTATCCAATCTATGTAACAATATGAATTTAAATGAACATAAATAAATTATTTAACATAAAAATTAACTTTTTTCTTATTTGATCCGTAAAATACTTCAATGGCCATCTAACCAGTTTCAGCAAGTCCTATACCCCAACCGTTAGGAGAATTTATACTTTTTCTTCGTATGGATATAAAATAATTGGCGGAGCATGAGTTCCTTCAGCACTATACATAAATAATGTGGTAATACATAATTTCTTATTTACACCCACTACTTTATACTCTGCCCGAGTTGCTATTATTCTTAAACGAAGTATCTTTTCTTAAATTTGAAGTATAGTTTTGCTCACAATCTAATAAATAAGACTTAGTTACTGGAAAGCCTCTGTCTGTTCTGCAAATAATCTAGTTCACAATTTCCTGTTCTACCTGTGCGGACAAAACTGCTGCTCCGCCTTATCTATTATATTGCTTATGTTGTTGCACATTCTAAAAATTGTTGTCTTAGGAATTCCGTATGTTTTTGCAACTTTTCTAATCGTAAATCCTCTTTTAAAAACTGCATTCACTGCACTTTGAAATGTTTAAGAGGAATAAGCCCTTTCGATATTCTTTTTATTTATGTCATTTTTTATACGGCTACTTTTTCTTTTATCTTCAATAAATTTAAATTTATTTTGCTTTTTTGTTTTTTTTATTTTTTGTTGATCCCATTTTATAAAATTATTTTGATCTGAAAAATCAATTAGATTTTGAACAATTTTCTACGAATTTTAGATTACTTACTATTTTAAAATATTTCAATATCATGGTCAATTCAAATTTTCTGAATAAATAAAAACTTAAAAGTTAAATAAAAGTCTTGACCAGTATTGTTTCACATTTGGGCCACGTGTTTAAGCTTACAGTTTGTTGAGAAGTGAAACATGATAATCCTCTGTTCTAGTATTAGGTGTCTATATAATCTATGAACGTATAGAGGAACACTCGTTTAAAAATATATTATTTACCAGTAACAAATAAAAACTCGGTAAAAATTACAAAGCTTGACCTTTATGCACTAACTAGGAGAGTGTCACACCTCCGGATCATGGATTTTGCTCAAACTTCGGGATAAGTTTTCAGATGACAGAATATGGAAAAAGCTAAAGTTATAGTCACAAACATTCAATATTTCCCTAGTTAAAGGCAATTAAAGAAAATCACTAAAAAAGTTACTAGATTTTTAAACGCATATAGTTCTTTAGCATTGGTAGCTAAAAGCTTGAAACTTTTTTAAATTAAAGTTGAGCTCAAATCCTTTCGAAACAGTAGTTACAGCATATCAAAATATTATTTTTTCCCAAAGTTAGAGGGTAATAAAGATTGGACCTAATTTCAGCTTTTATTATTAATTAATGTTTTAAAAAGAAAATTCAGGTCCAATCCTTATTACGCTCTAACTTTGGGAAAAAATAATATTTTGATATGCTGTAACTACTGTTTCGAAAGGATTTGAGCTCAACTTTAATTCAAAAAAGTTTCAAGCTTCTAGCTATTAATGTTAAAGAACTATAAGCGTTTAAAATTCTTGTAACTTTTTTAGTGATTTTCTTTAATTGCCTGTAACTAGGGAAATATTGAGTATTTGTGACTATAACTTTAGCTTTTTGCATATTTTATCATCTGAAAACTTATCCCGAAGTATGAGCAAAATTCGTGATCCGGAGGTGTGACACTCTCCTAGTAAGTTAAAAAGCATTCTATGCATGAAAACTCATTATATTTTAAAATATTTTTAGAAATGTAAATGCTTTTCTGAGATACTTTTGGAGCAAAATTTAATCAAATTTAAGAGTTTAAAGTGCCGTTAATGGAAATTTATTTTTTTTGTGACTAATATTTGTCAATGCTCTTTACAAAATATTCGAATTTGAACTTGAATACTTGAATAAAATTATTTTATTTTTTTAAAGTATATATTATTTAATATAATTGTAAAATATTAGTTTTTGTAATACTGTTCCACTATGAGTACGATACACGACCATGTTCCTTTATTGGTACTTTTACCTATTATTGTATAGATTAGTGAATACCCTACTAATAAAGCTCATATGAGATCTAATATGATATCATATATGATATATCATATCAAAGAAAATAGACGCTTATAGAAGGATTCTTCTGGGTTAAATTTTTCGTCCGAAACGCTGGGTAACACTTCAACATTGTTTGTATACCTTATGAAAAATTCGATACATATAGCTATAAAAATACATGGGATCTAGTGGCACCCTCAGTAGCTGAGTAACTCATTTTTGGCAGAAATTTCCCATTTGAGAGTATGCTTCTATAAGCATCTATATTCGTTGATTATATGGATTTTCTTTTTTCTAATTTATAGTAATTTATCATATGACTTGTCATACGAGGTTTGGTACGAGAACTCATGTGAGATCTCACGTGAGTGAGATGTCACATGAGTTCTCATACACCTTTTGATATGTCATATGATGTATCATAGGATATATCATGTGATATCATAGGATATATCACAGGAGATCTCATATGAGCTTTTCTAGTAGGCTTTTGTTCTTTGATTTAATAAAATTCAAATAAAGATTTACTTTTAAAGGTAAGAAGTAACGTTCATAAACATAAATAAGAAAATATTTACTTGTAACAATTCTCTTTGGTTCAATGCTTATACCCTTACTAGATGATGAAAGAGATTTCAATGATATATTAACATCATCGGGACTAATTACAACGCCTTGGTTCAACATGTCATGTCCATGGTTTGATGAGTCAGATTAATTGCTTTTTGAAGACAGAGATAGATTGCATGCTTCATAATTTTAAGGAAAAATATTTTTATCTGTAATCAAAAATTAATCATAAAAGTTTAGATCAAATAATAATGAGGTAATATCACATCATCTGAAATATTAAATGGCTGATTCCATTTCAAATCAAACAGTCAGTATACACTCAAGTCACCAATTACTGCGCTAATGGAGTATGTTATTCTACCCTAAAAATAAGGGTATACGTATTTTTTTATTTTGCTGAAATATCAAAATTGCATCAGATATGCACTTTTGAAAATTGCATACAAAAAATAAATGTTAAAACTGAAAATGTTGAGAATAACTTTAGAGGGCTATCGTTTTACCAATTTTCAATGAATTTTGGTCAACCTTATTTTGTTTTATTATGTTTTAAGCCCTCTTTAATTCAGTGCAAGAAATTTCAAAAAAGACTAAAAAATGACTAAGATATGTGCATTTTACCAAAAAATGCACTTTTTATGCACATGCATTTTTCTCGAAAAACCCATTTTTTTTGCTGAAATTTTTTGTGCTCATAAAGGACCAAATCACCTATCTAATGGTACTTGGTTAATCCCGTACTTATTTGTTTAAAGCGAGAAAAAAAATTCACAAATTTTGTTAGTGAAAAAATTTTGTATATACGTTCGAAAGTCTTAAGCAATGTTCATTCCAACGCTGTCACATGCTTCGCTCATTATTTGTTTACCTTTGTATGTATGTATATATCATCAATAGTGATATATATATATATATATATATATATAAAAATTCGTAATATAAAAATAAATATTAAAAAATGGAAAATAATAATTCTATTCGTGTATATCTATATTATGTATGTTTCGATGTACAGACAATAAGAGGCTCATTCGCGGACAAATACCTCGCGTTACCAAAACAGCATATTAGAATTGTTATATACAAGCTAGTTATTCTTACGTCTGCTTTGAAAGGTACTTTTCGGACTTGTGAAAAAGTAAACAAAACTCTGCAATTACGATGTCCGAAATTCACTCTTCTACAAGAATTCGATGTCCTGATTTTTTTCAAATGCATAAGAAGGTAGTTTATAAAAGTAGAAATTTACGTTTTAGATCGTTGGAAGATTTGGCCATTAATTTGGCACAGCTTTATCCAGATTTAAAGATACTGCCCTCTACTAATGTATGCAAAAATTGCCATGAACGCATATCAAAAATGATTTTAAGTGATCTTGAATCTATATCTGAAAATGAAATCACTGAACTTTTTAGCGGAAAACATGATGATTTTATCCCCAAGACACCCGAACGAATACAGGAATTAAACGAGAGTATTAATACAATTTTACCTCAATGCGTCTCGCCGCTAAAAAGAAAAACTGCAATACCTAAAAACTTAACAGAAAATTACGTGTATAAAAAGAAAAAATCTTTAATTTCAGCTTTTTCTGCTACTGTCGGAAGTAAATTAGAAGATGCGTATGGCATTTCAGTTGAATCAATAGAATCGGACAAAAGTTCGACTGAAAACTATTGGAACGAATTTGTAGAAAATTTTAAATCTGTTTTAGAAAAATGTTCTTCTGTTTCGGAGAAAATAAAACTTCCAACTCTACTACCTTCAAAATTAAGCAAAATAAAAATTTGCTCACTATTCCCGAATATAAGCGAGTATATAATAAATAAATCAAGAAATCTCGTGAAAAATAAAGGAGTTTATTCGGAGCCAGATTCATATACTGGTAATCCTATTGATAAAAATACAAAAAATATCGCTATGGAATATCTTTTAAATGATGATTTTAACTGTAGTAGACAAAGTCCAAATAAATCTAATGTTGTTACTGTTAAAGTTAATAATACAAAAACTAAAAAAATTAAACGGTTTCTTACTCGAAGCTTAAAAGAAACATATAGTCAATTAAGACAAGAAAATCCAAACTTACAAATAGGAGAATCGAAATTCTATAGTCTAAGACCAAGTTTTGTCTTAACAAGCCCTGTGAAGGAAACTTGTCTTTGTGTACATTGCGAGAATTTTGAACTGTTTCTTACAAGTTTAATTCGTTTTAGAGGCGATAATAATTGTGAATTAGATTTAATTCGTTCAGAAATAACTAACGCAATGTTGTGTTCTGAAACATCTGATTCGCGTTTCTTGAAAGAATGCAATTATTGCCCCGGTAGTGAGGGTATCACATTAAAATTGTTAAAACTGAAAGAAAATTGTGAAAATGAAATTACGTTTGCTTTGTGGGATAATGGTAATCTTATCAAACAAACAGTAAGCTTATCAGTTTTCAAAGAAAAATTTTTAATCTGCGCACTAAAAGCAAGTACTCACGTATACATAAAAAATATTCAACGTGAAGCTATAAAAAAAGAAAAAGAAGAAGGTAAAGCTGATCCTACTAAGTTAATTATCCACGTTGATTTTGCAGAAAATTGGTCTGTAATAAATAATAAAGCGGTTCAGGGAAATCATTTAGTAAATAACCAAATTTCTATTTTTACTGCAGTCTGTTACCAAGGAGAGATAACGCAAAGCTTTGCGATCGTTAGTGACGACAAAAAGCATGATACTGCATATGCGCTATTAGCAATAAATAAAATTATCGATCTTATGAAAAATGATTTAGTTACTAAAGTCACTATTATATCAGATGGAGCTGCAAGCCAATTTAAAAATCGTTTTCAGCTACATGAATTCAAATATTTTTTTTATCAAATGAAATGGTTATTTTCTGCGACTGGTCATGAGAAAGGAGCCGTTGATGGAATAGGTGGGCTTCTAAAGCATTATGCTACTTCATATAACTTAAAAAGAGTTCATGAAGAATCGATACAAAATGCTGACGATTTTATAAATTGGGTTCAAAAGTACACCAGTGCAATCAAAATCATGTTATTACCAATAAATGAGATTGAAAAATTTAGAAAAGAAAAAAATATTGAATGGAGTACAGTTCCTAAATATAATGGGATTCAAAAAAGTCATATGTGGTTAAAACAACTTGGGAAATTGAAATCGCATATATTTGTTGGCAGAACAGCTATACATGCACTGACTAAAGTGAAAGACAAGAAAAAAAAAGTCAAACGTCGTAAGGTTACACTTAGAACTAAAAATAATAAGTGCAAAAATAAAAAAAAATAATTATTTATAATTATATTTTTGACGCATCCCAACAGTGAGAGGCAAGGGGAACTCACTTTAAAAAAGCACCCCGAAGGGAACAGAAACCTTCTACGTCCACGTCGTTGTTCCTGGGTAATGCTAAAAGAAGGATAGTGTTTAAATCTACATTGCTTAAAATTTCTGAACGTATATACAAAAATTTGTCACCAATAAAATTTGTGAATTTTTTTTCTCGCTTCAAACAAATAAGTGCGGGATCAACCAAGTACCATTAGATAGGTAATTTGGTCCTCTATGAGCACAAAAAATTTCAGCAAAAAAAAAAAAATGGGTTTTTCGAGAAAAATGCATGTGCATAAAGTGCATTTTTTGGTAAAATGTACATATCTTAGTCATTTTTTAGTCTTTTTTGAAATTTCTTGCACTGAATTAAAGAGGGCTTAAAACATATTAAAACTAAATAAGGTTAACCAAAATTCATTGAAAATTGGTAAAACGATAGCCCTCTAAAGTTATTCTCAACATTTTCAGTTTTAACATTTAGTTTTTGTATGCAATTTTCAAAAGTGCATATCTGATGCAATTTTGATATTTCAGCAAAATAAAAAAATACGTATACCCTTATTTTTAGGGTAGAATAACATACTCCATTAGCGCAGTAATTGGTGACTTGAGTGTATACTGACTGTTCGATTTGAAATGGAATCAGCCAAATAGATAAATTATCACCTGATTCGTTCTCAGATTTCAAAACTGATAATTTTCTCTTGATATATTCTAGTGGTTTAGACAAAAAACTGTTTTTGGTATCATTATCCATAGAATCAAGTAGTTTGATTGAAAGATCTTAAGAAATATCAAATACAGTAGATAATTCTTTTGCAAAATCGACCACTTTCATGCTTGATTTATTAGGAAACTTTTGTACCACTCAAAAATCCTTGTACAATTTATGAAGTTTTTCACAACAATGATCTTTTCTTTTTGTTTGTATAGATACTTCATCCCACAAACATACTACCTCTCCAATTATTATTTTTACTGCATCGACAATTTTGGCTTTCTCATTTCTAGTTTTATAAAATAGTTGCCGAAGTACATCTAAATTATTTGGTAATCTCTCTTCATTAAATTTAGGAATAGTGTCATTTACATTTGATAGATCTAAATTTTTAATTTGAGAGGTCATTTTATTTTTATATTAAACCATGTCAGATGTTGAGAAAATACTACTCTGTATAATCTATGATAAAAATATATAAAGTGTAAGGATGTCATATTATAAGAACTTTTTAAACGTTTGTAATTGGAAGTTGATCAATTATTAAATCCATGAATGTGTGAATTTTGGAATGTTTTATTCAAGAAAATTGTATTAAGGTGGCTCCAGTGATTTTCGATAAAAAATAGGATGTTAAGTAAAAAAAATACTATAAAATGTACAAGCCACTAGTATTTTATAACAATTTATAAAATATAAGGTCATCGACCAAATTCAAGAGAAAAAAATTCTGGAATTTTGGAAATTTAACACGTGCTCTTATGACAAAAACGACATTTATATTTATAATTTATTAATAAAATTAATTTATGAACCAAATATGAAATTGTAGATTTTTTCATAACAAATTTAAATGAATTAAGAATGTATCATGTCATTGATAAAATCAAAATGATATGTAAAAAGTTGATGGAAATTGATACGATTAGAATGCTGTCAAGCGTAAATATCGAACATTTTTTGTCAATTAATTAAATGTAATGTAGCGTTGACTACATCAAAATGTGAAATTTCTTTTAACTTATTTGAACGTGAAAATTTTGCTGTGAATTTAATTTTTATCTGAATTTATCCTATTTGTACTAACACAATTATTTCCCCCTTTTCTATCAAATCTAAATTTTACTGATTTTAATCTTCAAGAACATAAACTACGAAAATTGATTTTAATTTTACAAAGACACAAACTATTTAATTTTAAAAAATTTGACCTTGAATTGACTTGTTAATAAACCAAATTTTACTATTAAGATTTTACAATTTACTAACACAACACTATTAGAATTTAAGATTTATTACACAATTTGAAATTTAGCTTTAAATGATTTCACTGCACTATGATGAAAGGAAAGGTTGAAATGATTTGATTTAGTTTGGGGGAAAAAGCCTTAAAAGCATAAAAAACCCTTTTATTAAATTTTACACTGCACTGAATTACAATTTGAGATTAAATAAAGAATTTTACGCATAAATATTAACGCTCACAAGTACAAGCTTGTAACTTTGTGATTTTATATGTTTAGTGTGAATTGCAACGAACGTGAAGACGTTGTCGGCTTTGGTGACTTCAGAAGTCGTTAATGCGTACGCGCACGGCTTTGTTTTATATGGTGTGTGTGTGTTCGTTAGAGAACGAGTGTGATCAACTGTGAATTAGCTCTTTAGTACAAGAGCAAGAATTGTTAATTGCTGTGTTAAGCTTAAGTGGCGCTCGGTCGGCAGAGAGAGATATTGCGTATTAGGCGGCTGACTCTGAACTGAATTGAACTGAACGCGTGTCTCTACTTTTATACTTCGTCAAAAAGCTACTCCGAACGTTTTAGAATTTGGCAAAAGAAAGGGTTACGCTATCTCTCTGTGCCGGCCGCGCGCCCTTCATGAAAGCTGTTTTTAAGAAAATGTTTTTAACGAACTTTGCGTTCGTAGAAATATGATGCAACGCAACATACTCCCGGCGCAGGCTGCGAACATGATAAAGGAGTAATCAGGTCGCAGTTTGATATGACATAAATGATACATAGATGTGAAACTTTACATTGTTGAACGCTCGCAAATCGGTAGAATACAAAGTTTTGTAATATTGCGCTTGTATACGCCACTCGCAGTCTTGATTGAAGCCACTCGTGCTATGCCATCGTCCCGTGGAAAAACCTCGATGACAACACCCAATGGCCATTTATTACAAATTGTTACATTGTTCATTAAAATAACTTCAGAGCCTGGTTCTAATTTTGCTGTTGAAGAGTGCCATTTTTGTCTAATTTGGAGTTTGTGTAAATACTCCTTTCGCCATTTTTTCCAAAAATCCTGTCTTGCCTTCGTAATGAAATTGTAAGTGGACAGCTTGTTGTCTGGAACTGAAACAAAATTTTGTTCTGGTAAGAAATTGAAAGGTTTGCCTATAAGAAGGTGAGCAGGTGTTATTGGGAGGGGGTCGTTGGGATCGGCCGAAAGAGCATACAATGGTCTAGAATTTAATATGGCTTCTATCTCAATTAAAAGAGTATTGATCTGCTCATAAGTGAGTTTTTGGTCCTTAAGGACTGTTGTCCTAAGTGATATTCAAAACTCTTTACGGTCGCTTCCAAAATACCTCCAAAATGTGGTGACAAAGGTGGCTTAAAATGCCATTGGATTCTTTTAGTTGAAGCATTATTGTCAATCTCATTCTGAAATTGAGGAGTCATCATCATATCATAAATTTTTCGTAGTTCTCTGTCAGCGCCTACGAAATTGGTTCCATTGTCTGAATATACTTGTTCAGGGATACCCCTACGTCCTATAAATCTACGAAATGCGGCTAAAAAACCTTCAGTCGAAAGGTCAGTTGCTAATTCTATGTGAACTGCCTTTGACACCATACAGATAAATACGCAACCATAAGTTTTAATAAATGACCTATTTCTATCTTTTTTTTTTAAATTAATATTGGTCCGAAAAAATCTATTCCGGTGTGACAGAACACAGGGGATTCCTGAACCCTATACTTAGGTAAATCCGCCATTTGAGCATGAATCAATTTGGGTCTGTGTCTGATACATTCTATACAGTGTCTAATAATCCTACGTACCTGATTCTTACCATTTAAAATCCAATACCTTTGACGAATTTCTGCAAGAGTTGATTGACCGCCTGCATGTAAATTAGCCTCGTGGGCTCGCTTAATAATCATATCAGTGACCTGATGTTTACTAGGTAATAAAATGGGACATTTCTGATCATGAGATATGTTAGCCCCTTTGAGTCTCCCTCCTACTCAAATGATTCCTATTTCATCAATAAATGGGTTTAAGTTATCAAATGGAGTTCCCTTACGATAAGTATTTGAATTTTCTCCAACTGCAGTGAGCCGCTTGTATTCTGTTAAGAAACTTTCCTGTTGGATTATACGAAGTAAATTTTGTTCTGCCCTAATCAATTCTGATACTAATAATGGTGAGGCCTGTAGTTTCCTCGGTTCATCTTTTCGTGAAATCTTATGTCTCCAACGTAACATGTACGCTATAACCCTAACCAAACGTTCGAATTTAGAGAATGCGGAATAAATTTCATTGCCACATAAAGTGTTGAGAGAACAACTTTGTTGTAGATCAGGAAGGTCATTTGATAGCACCTGCGTTGATTGAGGCCAGCTGCTCTCGTTGTGTTTCAACCATGATGGACCTGTATACCATAAAGAATTGTTAAGAAAGTCAGCTCGTAATTGTCCTCTCAAAAGGGCGTCGGCAGGGTTGTCACTGGATCTCACAAACCTCCAATTAACTTCTGTATCGATCGTTTGTATATCTGCTACTCTATTGGCTTCAAAAGTTCTCAATGAGTGAGGAGCCTTTGTCAGCCACGCTAATACAATTTGAGAATCTGACCATAAAATAACCCTATCTATAGTAAAATCAAGCTGCTTTCTAACTTCTACATACAATTTTTTAAGAGTGGATGCTGCACAGAGTTCTAACCTAGGGATGGCTATGCCGCTGAGAGGTGCTACTCGAGATTTGCTGCAAAGTAAGCTAACTTGTACCTGTCCACTAGAATCTTCAGATCTAATATAAATGCAGGCTCCGTAACCATGTAAGCAAGCATCACAAAACCCATGAATCTCAATTTTATTTACATTATGAATTAGCAAATGCCTAGCGAATGAAACCTTTTTTAAAAAACATAATTGTTCTGCTAAAATTTTCCATTTTATGTAGATGTTGTCAGGTAGAGGCTCGTCCCAAGTGATTTTCGCCTTCCAACATTCCTGGATGAGTACCTTTGCGTACAGGACTACTGGACCTACTAAACCTAAAGGATAAAAAATTTTCGAAATTTCGGACAGTAGATTTCTTTTACTTGGATTGACCGGTGAATTGATGGTTTGTACAGAATATTTCAAAGTGTCTAATTGAGAATCTCACATTACACCTAAAGTTTTCTGAATTGGTTCTTTTGTTACAACGCAATCTAAATTGAAATACCTTTTCTCGATATCATCTGAAACCCATTCGTGATTTGATGCCCATTTTCTAATTACAAACCCTCCCTTAGCTAATAATTTAATCATTTCATCACGAATAGTTAATATTTCTTTCAATGAATCTGCTCCTGAAATAAAGTCATCTACGTAAAAATCGCGTAAGAGCAATTTACTCACTAACGGAAAGTTTTCAGCTTCGTCCCTCGCAAGTTGTTGAATGGTGCGTACTGCAAGAAAAGAAGCTGGAGCGGTCCCAAAGGTGACAGTGTTGAGCTGAAACGTCTTAATGTTGTTATTGAAATACCATAAGATCCTTTGGAATTTCCTATCTTCAGGATGTACCAGGATCTGGCGGTACATTTTTTCAATGTCTGCTGTAACGACAAAAGAATGTAAGCGAAACGAAACGAGTTGTTGAAATATGGTGTTCTGCAGCGTAGGGCCCACCATCAATGTGTCATTGAATGAAATTCCTGTGAAAGTTTTTACGGAAGCATCAAAGACTACTCTAACCTTAGTGGTTTTACTAGATTCTTTGATTACTGCATGATATGGAAGATAATATCCCCCTTCGATGTCATCATAGATGGTCATATATCCTAAAGAGATATACTCATTCAATACCTTAGAGTATTCTTCCTTTAAACTCGGGTTTGAAAGAAATTTCTCTCGAGAGAATGGAATCGCCTAAGAGCTTGCATTTTAGATTCACCTAAGTTGAACTTACTGTCCCTAAATGGCAAACGAACCATGTATCTACCTGTTGCATCTCGTTGAGTGTGAGTAACATAGTGTTGTTCGCATGCGACTTCATCTCGAGACCTAATGGGTTCATGATCGAAATCTTCTATTAACCAAAATTTTTCAATGAGTTTGTCTAACTTGACTACGTTACAATGACCTTTAAGAGTGTTGTTAAGATTATCAGAACTCCCAGCTGCAATCCATCCTAACTTAGTTTTTTGTAATAGTAATTTGTCCCCTTTGTGTTGAAGTTGGATTTGGCCTTCTGTCAGGATTGTTAATGCAATATCAGATGCAAATAAAACATCAATGTGTTTTGGTAAGTGAAATTGGGGGTCGGCTAACTCAACGCCCTTTGGAATGATAAATAATTCGCGAGGAAAGGCTTTACTAGGCACATTGTCTGTGATGTTTGATACAACTAAAAATTTAAATTCGTAGTGTGATGTGTTGTACACAGAATAAAAAGTTGCTTGAATGTATTTGTTTGAAACTGTACATAAACTATTTACTGCTCCTATGTTAACTGAACAAGTGTTTTTTAGTAAGTTTAATGTGTTTGCAAATGCTTCGGTAATTAAATTTACAGTGGAGCATGAGTCAATTAAAAATTGTGCCAGAATAAAGCCTTTGCTTTCAGTTACGAATTTGACAGTTGCTGTGGTCATTAAGCTTGAATTTAAAGGGTGAGTGACCGCTACATAAGATTGAGGTGCTAGTCAGATGTTAGTTGGTTTTGAATCTTTGTTTACTGTAGAAGAAGTCGAGCCTCTGTTGTGTTGTTGTGTCTCCTTGTCTGTGTGTAATAACGTGTGATGTGGGCGATTGCACTTCTTGCATTTACCTTTACTGGGACAAGGGGTATTGTGTTCACCTAGACAATTACAACAAAGTTGTTTAGACTTTACAAAATCCCATCGCTGTTGGACACTTGTATCTTGCAGTTGAGGACACCTATACAAATAGTGAGGTTGTTGACATTTAGGACAAGAAACAACAAGTGTTGTTGACAACGAAGTGATTAACGATCGAGCTTCAGTCTTAGCTATTTTGTTATAATCCTTACTTGAATAAGGTTTGAATTTTTGTTTTGAGTCTGCTCTGCTTCTGGAATCAGCTGACGAGTGTTCAAGTCCCTGTAAGTTAAAAATGTTGGTTTGCAAAAATGAACAAAATTCCTTGAGAGTGCGACGCTGATCCACGTCAAGTTTCTCTTGCCATCTGCTCAGCATTCTGTGAGGAAGACAGCGTTCAGTTATTTTAATGACAAAATGTTCGAACGAAACTGGAGTACCTAAAATTTGTTCAAGCATTGTAGAGTGTTGACGAATCGCATCAAGCAGTTGAGACACTCCTTCGGCTGTTGCTGTTGGAACCCTAGGCAAATCTATTAATGATTTTGATGATCAACTACTATAAGACGCTTGTGATCGTATGCATCTGTGAGCGCCTTTCGTGCCCTCTGGTAATTGTCTGCACTGGGTTCGAGAGCGACGATTTTTAACTTAGCAGATCCGGTGAGAGAATTCAACAATTGAGTGTGTTTTACGAAATCGTTAATGTCAGTTCGAGTGTGGACTAATGCAGTGAATTGATTTTTAAAAGCCAGCCATTGATCTGCTTTGCCGTCGAAGGAAGTAATTTTAATCTCTGGCAACTTTGGAGCATCATGTCGTTGGGTAATTGTTATATTACTACTGTTTAAAGTTGAATTAGCGAGAGGAGCTGGTGTGGTTACAGGTTGAATGAGACTGGTAACGCTGGTTGAAGCTTCATAGTACGCGTTAGTTAATGTCCTATATTCGCTGAGTAATTCTTGTTCGGGTGTTGCTATTGCTAAAGCTTTGTGATGTTTCTGACATTGAGAATGCAGAATTGAGAGGTCTTTTAATCTCAGTTGTGCGTTTAAAGGATTAAAGTTAGGAGTTTTTTAATAAGCTAGTAATTCATTTAATTCCTCCTTGAAATTCCTATACTCTTTGGTCGTAGTTACGACAAACTCGTCTTTATTCATTTTTTTGAAAGATTGTTTAAGTTTTACCAGAAGCTTATTTTATTGTTTTATAAAAGGGAGCGCAAAACGCGATTTAACCTTGGCTACCTACCCGCTACCAGAGCTAGCTACCGTTACACCTTCCTTGAGCCTGTGAACTCGGCAGAAAGTCTGCTGCAATTTGTACAGTGGACGAGCTGTCGTGATTGGGACGGTGGCGAAAACAGCGGCCGGTTTCGGTATTTCGGTCTAGCTAGACAATAATGAATTGACTCTAGTTGAAAGAACTTTGTAAAACAGACAAATTGAATAAATAATTTATTTTGATAAAAAAAATTGCAAAATTTGAAACAACTTGAAATTGATTTGAAAAATTGATTGATTCTAATTGAAACTTGACTTAGAAATAATTTACTTGACCACTAATTTATTGACTTGAAATTAATGAAAGTAAAGAAACTTGACTTTTAAATTTTAATCAAATTAATCTGAACAAATGAAATGTTAATTATGAAAGTGAACAAACTAAATTTTAATATTTGACTTGAGATTAAATAAATCAAATTAATGAAAATGAACAAACTTGACCTTAAAATTTTAATTAAATTAATCTGAACAAACAAAATGTTAAATAAACAAACAAAATTTTTTAAATTTAATATCAAATTCGATTTCTCAAAGAAATATCGAATTTCAAAGAATGTAATTTCTTTGCGTTGAATGTAATAATTATGTTTTAGTGAATGCGACGTTCAATAGGGTTTAGCAAAAAAAAAGAAACTTAATTGCTTACTCACAAATCAAAAATGTTGAATTTCATGTTACTTTGATAAATACTACACTAACAACAGAATTTTAACCTTGACTGTGATGTATGAGCTTTGTTAATCCTAGTAAATACAAACGGTCACTCTTACGCACTTTCAACCTTATACTGTATACTCTTTGTTTCCTACCTTTGTCACAAAGATAAATTTAATTGATTTTGATCCTGAACTATTGTCAATTTTCGTTTACTTGAAAAGGCTTTGATTTAATTAGCCTTGCGAAATTATTTTAGTCAGCAAAGGAAATGAATTTACTTTGAATGATGTAATAAATAAATTTTGAGCTTAAAAAGTGAAAATAAATTTCAAAAAAATGAACTTTGAATTTAAAGTAAAAATAAATTTAAAAAAAAAATAAACTTTAAATTTAAAGTGAAAATAAATTTTTTAAAAAAATGAACTTTGTATTTAAAGTGAAAATAAATTTTTGAAGTAAAAATTTTTTTTTTTTTAATTTAAATTTTCAATTGTAAAACGTGAAAAAAATGAAACAACTTATCTTTGTATCCTATGCTGTTGCCTTTGGGTGCTGAGGTCTTCTTGGCGGGCAGGATGGCAAGCGTGGCGATGCAGAGTTTGACTTGTTGGCTGATTCTGAGAATTGGATGTTTTGACGCGCGCAATTCGTAAACGCTTTTTGTCATAAATTATAACCTTACAAGAGAGGCACCAAAAAATTTTTTTAACAAAAAACAAAACCAACTTCAAAAAAATGCAATAAAAAGTTACAAATAATTTATAATCTTTAATAATTATACGCATAGTACGCATCTAACTCAACACATGTGTTGCAAACATATTATAGATTATCTAATTATTTGTAAACAGCACGAACAAATTATATTATTGTTTGATTCACGAAAAAATATTTTCGAAGTCAGCGTCAAGTTGTTGAATCGTTCTGCACAGATGTAGAATTTGACGCCGACTTCAATAATATTTTTTCGTGAATTAAACAATAATATAATTTGTTTGTGCTGTTTACAAATAATTAGATAATCTATAATATGTTTGCAACACATGTGTTGAGTTAGATGCGTACTATGCGTATAATTATTAAAGATTATAAATTATTTGTAACTTTTTAGTGCATTTTTTTGAAGTCGGTTTTGTTTTTTGTTAAAAAAATTTTTAGTGTATCCCCCTACTAAAAGCGCAAATATAGGTAGACCCACTAATTATGCCTAACTTCCATTATCAATTCATAACGCATGCATTAGTGCATTATACCAAGCAATGTATAGGAGGAAAGAGAGAAGGCCCAACGGCACAGTGTCGTTGTGTGTGCATGTATACATATTGAAGCTTAGGTAAGAGATAGATAGATAGATAGATAGGTGTTTATTTTATGTACAATATGTTGTACAATTTTACAATATAGTAAATAAATATAAGGTTTCAATATAAACAGAAAAAAGTAAAAATTTTAACAATATAGTAAAATAAAAATAGAATATGTTTAAAAATAGATTATATAAGAAATCACAATAATTACAATTACAGTTAACAATATTAATATTAATAGTTATCGAAGTGACAGCGGTCCATTCTCCAAGGAAAGGTAGTGTGAAAATGCTAATGATTTAAATGAGTAAAGCGATTGAGAGTTACGGATAGAAACGGGAAGCTCATTCCACAGAAACGATGATGTAACCAAGAAGGATCCGTTATAATATTCCGTAGAAGCAGGAGGAACAGTTAATGGTCTTACAGCACCCCTCAACGTTCTCACCGACTGGTTCCACATGTAACCAGAGTAGAGATATGTAGGCTCATTAGATGAGAACATTTTATATAGGAAAGCAGATGTAAAGTATTTCCTTCTAGCAGAGGTAGATAACCAGCACAGTGCAGAACGATAAGCCGAAACATGCTCTCGCCTGCCAATACCATACACATATCGAACACCCGAGTTGATGACTCTCTGCAACTTTAGGTCCAATTCCGCCGACAGATCACAATATACAAGACAACAGTAGTCTATGAGTGGAAAAAGCAAAGTCTGAACAAGATGCTTGCGTAAAGCAAAATTAGTGCTTTTCCTAAAGTAATTTAATCTGTAAAGCAGCGTAAAAGATTTGTTACAAACTTTGGTGATGTGCTCCTTCCAATTCAGTTTATTGTCCAACCAAACCCCCAGATCGCGAACATTAGATTCAAACTTAATTGTGGTGCCATTTATTGGCACGCCAGTAGTGGGTAAGAAAGACAGCATGTTAATATAATAATAAGAGCCAATAATTATAGCCTTTGTCTTACCAACATTCAGCTCAAGATGATTTCTGGAAGCCCAATCAGAGATAATCTTTGCATGAGCGCTCATAATGGACGTAAAAACATCCAACTTATTCAGAGGAAAATGAATATACACCTGCAAGTCATCAGCATATATCAAGTGTTGTACACTAGAATTAAAATCAACAGCAACATCATTTATATAAATTGAGAATAATAATGGTCCCAAAACAGACCCCTGTGGAACTCCCGTGTTAAGAGGAACATAATCAGATGCGACACCATTCTCATCAATGACAGCCTGCTGTCGACATGACAGATAAGAGGCAAACCACCTGATAACTGAACTGGAAATATCAAGCGAAGACATCTTCCCAAGTAAAATAGCATGACTTACAGTGTCAAACGCCTTACTGAAATCAAACAGCAAGAGCATGGTGACATACCGTCTATCCATATTTAGCCTGATATCATCCGTCAACTTCAACAATGCCGTCTGAGTACTATGCCCAGTTCTAAAACCAGTCTGCCGAGGATCCAACAGCCGTCTAGTAGCCAAGTACTCATACAATTGCTGATGAACAAGACGCTCAAGAACCTTGGACAAAAAGGACAACAGAGAAATAGGGCGAATGTCACCCATGGATTGTGGAGAAGAGACTTTATTTATAGTCTTTATTAGAGATAGCTTCCAACATGATGGAAAGAATTCATCTTTTAGCGAATCATTGAAGATGCGACACAAGAGTGGCCCAATTACAGGGAAAGCCGAAAGAATAAAAGACTGAGGAATAGCATCTGGACCCCCAGCTTGCGTAGAAAAACTACACACCGATGCCCGAACCTGACCCAACGATACTTCAGAAAACCGAAACATCAATTTAAATGGTTCATCATCAGCCAAAGTACCCAGATAATCAGGAATCGACGTAACTGATTGATCAGTTGCAACACCAGCAAAATAATGATTTAGCTCATCCACAGAAAAGGAGTGACGAGACTCATTACTACTAGAGCAAATACCAAGATTTCTAAGCTCCTTCCAAATTTGCCTAGAATCAGTGAGACCAGAAAGTCGGTCATAGTAATAAAGAAGCTTAGAGGACTCGATACACTCATGAGCACGATCACGTGCAGCTCTATACTGCAGCAAATCGAAGTGAAATCGTGTGCGTTTATAGCGCCTATAAAGACGATCCCTCTCACGAACCAAGCCATGATGCTCTGCAGTAATCCAAGGTCGACGATTTACACCTTGTCGAACTCTTTTGACAGGCACAAAGAGGGAAACTGCTTCATTTAGATGTCCGTAGAGACAATCAAGGCGAACAGGAAGAGAGGAATCACCGCTACATACAGAACAATTCAGTGAACAAAAATAATCCAGCAATTTGGCATCATCAACAGCCTTATAGTCTCGATAAGAGAAATCATTAAGTATAGGCTTTGAGAGAGAAGACTTAACAGTGGCTGCAATTAAATCATGTCCATCTATAAATGGGACGTCAGTCTTCCAATAGTCAATTAGAGAATCATTCTCATCTACAAGACATAGATCGAGGCAAGTATCTGATGATGAAGTATGATGTGTTGCACCATGAGGCACAGAGAATAGTGAATTTTCCCTAATTAAACCCTTCAGAAACATAGAGTCATCAGAATCAACAGATATGTTGGTATTGAAATCGCCCATGATGATTTTAGTACTATAGCTATGCATAAATGATGTCAAATCAGGAACGAAATCAGTGCCAGCTAAAAACGGTGCATGAGGTGGCCTGTAGACCACTCCGACAAAAATAGGAGATACTAAATCAGGAGATTTAACCTCACAAAAGAGGTATTCAGGTAAACCCGGCTTGCCACACCAGCTACCATTAGAAGAACACAACCGTGTAAAGTTTAAGGAGGAATGTATGTACAGAGCAACACCACCACCTCTGGTGTTTCGATCCCGCCGCAAGAGCACATAATTATCCAAAACGATAAGAGAGTCACAAACAATCTGACCCAGTTTTGTCTCTGTTACAGCTATCACATGAAAATAGGGCCGAGAAGCCAAGAAGAGTCTTATCATTTCAATATGAGCACGTATGGAGTTGGCATTAAAGTGGCAGACCCGAAAACCGTCCTCTGTGGTGAAATGATTTGTAATGGAAGATGAAATAATATTATTAGGAGATGTCAGAGAATTAGCTGGGAAAGGAGTAGAGAATGGACTTACCACACCATCACACATCAGCTTGTCGCTCCGTCATCGGATGTCATCAGTGATATCCTTGCTAAAAAAGCCTCAAGGTCGGCATCAGTGGCAATGCGAATAGGCACGTCATCCCTCTTCTTTCTTGCATATATCATGCCACTCCTCACAAACGTAAGGAAGTTGTATTTTTTATCCTTGGCCTTAGCTAAGACCCGCAGCTTCAACTGATGCAAGGAAGCAGGCAAATACTCATTAATATTTATAACAGCAGATGTCAGGGACTCAACAACCTTGACATCAGGAGACAGACAATCGCTTATCCTAGCAGAATGAAGTTTTCCCAATTTTATTTTAGCATCAATCACAGCACGAGCCAATGAGGTGCTCCTCATGGTAACAAGCAAAGGCACAGTAGATGGACGATCCCGCTTCCGCGCAGACTCCGACCCCGCATCAGCAGGAACACTCTGATCAGTGGTTACAGCCATCGAAGCACGCTTAAGTGGTCGAACCGATGCAATGTCATCCTTAGAAAAGGAAGAATCAAGCATGGACAGCACAGCAAAGACAGCAGTTTTGAGATCTTTTACCTCATCCGGCACCAATCCACCAATAACCAAATCAGAAGATCTACGAAGACACAACTGCTGGGTCTTCAAAGCGTCACACTCACGCGATAACGACTCATTACGTCTGTCCAACTCCTGAATTCTGGCAGATAATGGCTCAACAGATGATATGTTGGATTCAGCAGCACGCAGATTATCAATCTTTGACCTAAGCTCCAACTGTTCACTACAAACACGAAAATTTTGCTGTGAATTTAATTTTTATCTGAATTTATCCCATTTGCACTAACACAATTATTTCCCCCTTTTCTATCAAATCTAAATTTTACTGATTTTAATCTTCAAGAACATAAACTACAAAAATTGATTTTATTTTTACAAAGACACAAACTATTTAATTTTAAAAAATTTGACCTTGAATTGACTTGTTAATAAACCAAATTTTACTATTAAGATTTTACAATTAATTTACTAACACAACACTATTAGAATTTAAGATTTATTACACAATTTGAAATTTAGCTTTAAATGATTTCACTGCACTATGATGAAAGGAAAGGTTGAAATGATTCGATTTATTTTGAGGGAAAAAGCCTTAAAGGCATAAAAAACCCTTTTATTAAATTTTACACTGCACTGAATTACAATTTGAGATTAAATAAAGAAATTACACACGAATATTAATGCTCGCAAGTACAAGCTTGCAATTTTGTGATTTTATATGTTTAGTGTGAATTGCAACGAACGTGAAGACGTTGTCGGCTTTGGTGACTTCAGAAGTCGTTAATGCGTATGCGCACGGCTTTGTTTTATATAGTGTGTGTGTGTGTGTGTTCGTTAGAGAACGAGTGTGATCGACTGCGGATAAGGTCTTTAGTACAAGAGCAAGAATTGTTAATTGCTGTGTTAAGCTTAAGTGGCGCTCGGTCGGCAGAGAGAGAGATATTGCGTATTAGGCGGCTGACTCTGAACTGAACTAAACTGAAGGCGTGTCTCTACTTTTATACTTCGTCAAAAAGCTACTCCGAACGTTTTAGAATTTGGCAAAAGAAAGGGTTACGCTATCTCTCTGTGCTGGCCGCGCGCCCTTCGGGAAAGCTGTTTTTAAGAAAATGTTTTTAACGAACTCTGCGTTCATAGAAATATGATGCAACGCAACATGTAATACAAATAATAAATATAGTAATTGATTAAAAATTAATTCAAGAGGAGGTCACGTATCTCTGTCCTTTTCTAATCAAAGAATTGAGTTTTTTACAGAAACTAATAACTTTAGCAAAAAATGAAGAGAGAGCTTCTTTGATGAGAAAGAATTAATTTTATTGCTTCGTTTTCAAGAAGACCTTGAAAAACCAAATTGTCTACCCTAACCTCTATGATTTAAGTTTTTCAAGGTTTTCTTTAGAACGAATCGATAAAAATAATTTTTCCTCATAAAAGAAAATCTTGCTTTTCATTATACGAGATGGGGCTTTCTTTTTATTTTTTGCTACAATTATTAATTTTCGTAAAAAAATAATTTCTTTGATAAGAAAAGGGCAGAGATACGTGACTTCCTCTTAATACAATTTTATTAAAACAAAAATTTATTTTGTTCTTTTTTCCAGAGCCCCAGCTTGATACGGCACCAAACGCTAGAGCCACCTTAACCCTTTCAGAACCAATGTACATTACAATGTACATTGACATTTATTGGTTTCTTTGAAATTGTGCAAAAGTGGCTTTAAATTTTGTAAAAAAAATATGTGTATTAGATTGAAGTGGACTATTTCCGATCTCAAACTGAGGGCCTAAGTTATTATGTCTTTGATAGAAACTGAGAAAACTTAAAAAAAAAAAAAATTTTTTTATCGCAAAAATTGCTTAATAAATGAACACTTATCATCGCTAAATAGTTATCAGAACTTTTCATGATGAAATAATAATCCCGTTCTGAAAGGGTTAATACAAGTTTTCAACTCTCTATCATAAATTTAATGTATAATATAAGATTCATAAACTCTGATATAAATGTTTTTGTTTGGTATCATTATTTGTTATTTTAAAATATTATTTACTACAAAATAAAGGCTTATGAAGTATTAAAAAATATATATATACACGGTGGGCCATTTTAATCTTCGCACTCAATTTTCTCCAAACCTACTGCAGCTACAGAAAAAAGGTTCAGAGCAAAATTAACCGTGACAGAGGGGGCCATTTAACTACGCCCTTAATTTTGACTTTGAGGCCAAATTTCAAGTTCATTTGAAGGTTAAGACCATTTTTTTTTAATAGGAATACCTATTTTTGACTGCGGATTTAAAAAGAGCGGGAAATTCTAAGATAAGTTTGTTCCAAGTCAAAATTTATTTGGTGACCTTTTCAAGGACAAAAATCGAGGTCAAATGTCTAAAAACCGATTAAATGCCCTTTTTCTGCATTATCTTGGTTTGCTGATAAATGCAAATGATCTAAGTAGTGTTAAATGGTCATCTTAGTTCTAAGGTAAAAGGATCTTGACCATCTTGACCTTAAGGTCAAATTTCAAGGTCATTTTGAGATCAATAATTTTTTTGCGGTAATAGAAATTCCTATTTTAGACTACGAATTTAAAAATATTAGTTAATTTTACACTAAGATTATTCTAGGGAAAAGTTGATTTTATGACCTTGGAATGGTCCAAAATCAAGGTCAAATATTAAAAAACTTATGGAATGCTCTTTATCTAAATTACACTGGGTTCCTAAGACTTTTAGTGTATCGGTATGAAAGAAAAGTTTAGAAAAAATTTGTGCATGGCGAAGGGGGCCTAAGCATAATAATTAAGCATTAATAGTAAACATGGTAATTAAGCCTATTTAAAATTCTCAAAAATATTCGTCTTGGAATACCAACTTCCATTTCTATTTGACGACTGCTGACATGAGGATTGAGATAAATACCCGCAAGAATAGTTATAACACGAGCATCATCTTCATTGTACTCATGACGCCTGCGTTGGCGAGCAAGACGTCCTTGACGAGCTCTGTCAGTTAAACTTTGTATTGACCTATCACTGGGATGTCTTCTATCTGGAAAGCGTTCAGCGTAAAGTCTTGCTGCAACACGATAGTTATTACAACATTTCCTTAAAACCATTATCATATCAACAATCTCATTTGGAGGATAGTCAGCCATTACAACAGTTTTTTAATTTAAATAACACTGTTAAGTTCTAATTTATATTTTGAGTGTAGTCCAACAAACATAAAATTTTTGATAATAATAAAAAAAAGTGAAGAAGTAGTAATAGTAGTAAATGATAACTTTCGTCTAGCTCGAATTAGATACTTCAATATTTTTGTAAAAGATTATTTTTAAATCAAAAATAATTTATTCAACACAAACATGACTCTACATTGCGATGTGAGAATTTAGTTATAATTAAAATTTCAATAAACAAATTATTAAAATAAGTTAATATAACTTTGCCCGTCCCCGCATGCGAAATTCGGTCTGTCGAAAAGAAAGAATCTTTAATTTATTTGAGAGCGCCAGACAGACCTCCGGCTAACTCGTCGGCAAGCATGAACCTCGGCTATCTTCGTTCGAGAAGTGGGCGACCTCTGGTGTTAATTTTATTAAGCTGAAATTGGGAGAGGTATACACATACACGGAAAAGAAAAAAAATAAATGTTACTGTTTGAATTTCAACACTTTAATTTAAACTTGAGTTTAATTTATAATAAACAAAAGAAAATATCTATTTGTAAACTTTGCTATGAACACTGCCTATCGATTGAATCTATAAATTTATTAACTCGCGCACACTCATAACCCATACATTCCGGTCAATAAAAACTAAATAAAGTTAAAATTTTATTTTATTAATATGTAACACTTTTACTGAAATAATAGTCTCTTATTCTAATAGTAGTAACAAAAAAAATTGAATTTCCCGGTATGGTCGGCGTGAGCGAACTCGCTCTTCTCCTTTTCGACAATATGGCTACCAAAAGCACACGCACTTATCTCTCTCTCTCTCTCTCTCTCACACTAATCCTACGTGTCTATCGGTTTATTGGTTTAATTATCGGTCAATAAAATTCAATAAAGAAAATAATAGTAATTATTTAAACTTTTCATTCGAATTACCACTATAATTAATTCAATTTAATTTTACGGTCAACGAAACCGTTAGACACGTGGTCGAATTTGCACTCCCACACTCTCGAAATTTTATCATGTATCCAAAAAAAATAATATTTAATTCTGATTTCTGACGGTCTACAAATTAATTCTCAATTTGTTTTAATTTCCTAGTCAACGCAGACTAGGCAAGAGAATCTAATTTACAAGATGGCCGCTAAGGCCCGCGTCATGAAATGTGTTACGTAATACACCACTATGTCCACCGATCTCAAATTTGATTTCCCGGTCAATCAAAAGAAAACTTATTGTGAAAATTTCCTTAATATAATTGAATTAAAAGAAAATTTAACCGGTCAACGAAATCGTTGAACACGTGGTCAACTTATCTTACTTTTTCGGTCTACACATTAAACTTTTACAATCAAATTTTGAAAATTTATAACTACGCCTTGCTACAATTAAATTTTCTAATTCTATCAGTTAGCGCTGTCACAATCACTTCGATTTTATTTTATACGCCCGCATTGAATTTACACTTTCAGTCGGCGAGAGCCGTTAATTTACAAAAAAAATATCTTTATCGATTCGGACTACAGTCCACTCACCGTTGTATGAAAAATCTCGTTGACAACAAGAATTTGGTCGGCGATAGCGACAATCTGGTCGACGATGGCGGTGATGGGCCTCAGGTTCGTATATCTCTCTCTCTCTCTTTCTCTCTCTGCACAAAGCAACTCCTGGTCGACGCCGGCTGCGGAAAGTGGGTTGGTTGGAGGATCAGGTCAGCGAAAGTCTCCCTCTGGAGAATTTTACTGCTTCAACTGCTCCGTGGTCTATCCAAATCTCCAATCTCTACACAGCTACAAAAAGCGCACGAAATCTCCAAGTGGTTACTTTGCAAAAAGAAAATAAGTTTTAGTAAGTTAATCGTTCCGATGCGACACGAGGACAGTGATCGAATGTCTCCTTTGATGCTCACTTCCTTCTTCTTCGGTCTATTTCTGCCTCTTTCTTATCGTCTATCTCTTTTTAATTTTTAATTTCTCCAATAACTAATCAGTTGTGATTTAGGTTAGGTTAAGGTCGCTTTTAAATTTAACTACGGACAACACATTGATTATTAACAGAATTCAAATCTCGCGGGTTAGAATAAGATAATAACACAACAATAACATTTAGCTTGGATCTCAACTCACTATAAAAAAAATTATTAGTGCCTAGTCAGGTCTACTCCTTCCTTACTCCCTGGTCAATCTCTTCCATGTTCCCCTGGTCAGTTTCTCCTCTTCTTCTTCCCTGGTCCAATTCTTTCCTTTAATGCTCCTCATTCTTCCTTCTTAGGGCTCGTTGCTCCCGAATTACCTTTTGAATAATCTTAATTAGGATAGCAATCGTAAGTCCCCTTAACGTATCGACGAGACGCAACATCCGGTCGACCAGGCCCTCCTCGAGTACGTCCTGCAGGATCTCGTTTCTGGTCATGGCCAGGAGATCAGAGAGAGCCTCGACGAGCTGGCACATCTGCTTGATCGGCTCTACAGGTGTGGGTTCTGGTGGGGCTGGTGTCCTAGACTCAGATGTTGCGTCTTTAGGTCGACGTAGTGGTGGTATTGGCTCTGGATTCTTCTGGGCCATTAATGGAGGCGGTGGTGTGTATGTGGGCCTTGTTGTCGTAGTGGTGCTGGTGGTGGTGCGTTGCGTGGTGGTGGTGGCCATTCGTTGGTCTCTGGTCACGGCTGGTCTAGCAGCTGACGACCGTGGAGCGACAGGGATATCGGTGCCTGGTGGAAGGCATTGAGGTCCTGGTACTCCACCACGTTGATGGTAATAGTACATCCGGGCCACGGCTTTCTCTCCATAGGAAGTGATGAGATGTCTCCGGTGCGGCTCGCTACAATGTGGACAATCTGCCAAATCCACCTCTCGACGACCGCAGTTGGCACAGTACACGTGACGTCGAGATTGGGGGCAGTCCTTGAAGCGGTGTCCACGTTGCCAACAATTGAAGCACGCACCGGGAGGGGGATCTATCCTTCCTTAGGTGGGGATCCGCAAGACATCGTTAAACATGGCCCCGGATGTCTTCATTGGGTACTTGGGTTCAGGAGCCTCTCTGACCCATCTACCTGCCGCATCCTTACCGATAGGACCTGGTGGGGGTGTTGATGGTCTGGAGTGTGCTGGAGATTGAGCGGGCTCATAGTCGTCCAGTTGCAGCTGACGAGGTCCCTTTGCCTTTTTCTTTGGTGGAGGAAGGTCTGCCCGTGCTGGGCGATCATGAGCTCCTCGCATATCTAACCCTCCAATCCTCAGTTTTTCCTCGCCTTCCTCTACTCCCAGATCCCAAGCAAGAGGCTCCCAAGTCGAACCTCAACTTACAGGTAACCCTAATCGTGGATTCACGGAAGTCACTGCGCCTGTGGGCCTTTGCTCTACTGGTCGACGATCGCCGATCCAAGGGTCTGAAATTGTAGTGGTTTGTAAGAGTTGATTTAGCTCCTCATCCTCCTCCACCTGATCTGCGCACGACTTATTTGCCTCTGCTTTTTCTTCTTCTTCCCATTTCCTGTGCATTTTCATTCTTTCTTCCTCCATTTCTTTTTCCATCATAATTGTTCTTCTTTCTTCTTCTTGTTTTCTTTTTGTCGTGTACGATCTCAAATGACCATTGTTGCATCTTTAGTGCCCACCTTGCTAGTCGTCCTATTGGGTCTTTTAGCTTCTGTAGCCATTTCAACGCACTATGGTCTGTGATAATCTTGAAGGTACAACCTTCAAGATAAGGTCTAAGTTTCTCAATTGCCCATACTACTGCTAATAACTCCTTCTCTGTGGTAGTATAGTTTCTTTCTGCGGCTGTCAGTACTCAGCTCACGTAGACAATTGGATGCTCACCGTCTTCGTGTTCTTGGGTTAATACTGCTCCTATTGCAAAGTCGCTGGCATCACATTGTACAGTGAATGGTTTGTTAAAATCAGGTCTGGCGAGTGAAGAAGCAGTTGTTAAGGCTCTTTTCAAGTCTTCGAACGCCCTCTGTTGATCATCTTCCCAATCCCAATCTCTGCTTTTTCTTAATAGCTTCACTAGTGGAACTTTCTTTTCCGAATCATGTTCAATAAATCTTGAATACCATCCTACCATTCCAAGAAATCGTCGCAGTTGTTTCACAGTACGAGGTGCTATATAATTGATGACTGGTGCTACCTTGTCTGGATCTGGTCTTAGCCCCGCATCGTCTAATATGAATCCAAGGTAGGTGATTTGTGAGCAGCAAATCTCACACTTTTTCTTGTTCACAGTCAATCCAGCGTCTACCAGTCTCAATTTTTCTAGCCATTTTATATGATCATCGAAGTTCTAGTAGCAATTATAATATCGTCGAGGTAACCAAACACGTTAGGTTCACATTCAGGTCCAAAGAGGGCGTCAATGAGCTTTTGGAAGATCATTGGTGCGTTGGTCAATCTGAAAGGCATTTTCTTGAATTGCCAGAGACCTGAGCCAGGTACTGAGAAAGCAGTATACTTTCTACTATTCTCCTCCATGGGAATTTGGAAGTATGCTTGCTTCAGGTCAATTTTGGTGAGGTATCTGGCCTTTCTTAGCTTATCTAGAATTGAGTCCATACGAGGTATTGGATATGCTTCCTTCCTAGTGACCTTATTCAATTCCCTATAGTCAACACAGAATCGGTACTCCCCGTCAGGTTTCCTAAGTATCACTGGTGGACTGCTCCATTCACTTGCTGACCTTTTAATTACGTTGTTCCGCAGCATTGTTTCTATCTCTCGATGAGCGATTTGCAACATCATCGGCGACATCCTCCTAGGTCTCTGTTTTATCGGTGCTGCTTCCATCACGTCTATGTGATGCTCCGACAAATCAGTGGTACCTGGTATGTCTGTTGGTTAAGGTATGATTTTATTTACTAGGTCTTTGATTCTTACTCTTTGTTCATCATCTAATTCCACAATTCCAGCACATTCTCCGAAAACAAGGGTTTAGGTATGGTCTCCGTTATTCAATTCTCTCCATTCTCCGTCTCTCATTCTCCATAGATTTTCACTGAACTTCGTTTCTATTTCCCAGAGTCGACAGAAATCTATTCCTAGAATGACATCATGGTCTAAGGCAGAAATAGCTTCCATTTCTAGTCGCCTCATACATCCATCTACTTTCAAGTCTACTGGTAGCTTCCCAATTATTTGAGCAGATCCTCCTATGATGCTTCTGATCACTGTGCGGGCTGGTATTAATCTATCTTGGAATCTCTGGGCTACTCTGTCTTATCAATGACACCATTGCTCCAGTATCGAATAAGGCCTGGTATTGTCTCCCTCCGAGCACTACATCCAGGAAATTCCGATTTGAATTGCACATGCCTGCTATAGCATCGTTATCGTCTTCAGGTTCAGGTCTGATTTCGGTCGTTGCAGGTGGATGTTTCTCCCGCCCTCGACTAGACTTACTCTCTTCTGCACGAACCTTGGTCCTTGATATCGATGGGTGTTTCTTTTCTTCTTCATCTAATATACTTAATACTTTATTCAGCTCTACTAGTTTTTTAAATCCATCTTTCTCTTCGTTATCAGACTCTTCACTCAGTTGTAATGTTTCTTGCTCTAATGATGCTAGTTTCTTCTTTCTTTCTTGCAAGTGCTCCATGGTCCTCAAAATCCCTTCTCTAGAGTATTTCTCTGCAAACTCGAGTGGGGAGAGTATCTTCATGGGCTCTTGTGTTTCGTTTCTTTGTGGTATATTCTCTACAATAGGGGTCTCTATCTATGAGTTTGGGTTCAGGTACTCTTTTCGCTGTTTTTTATCTAATTGATCCCAGTCGGTTGCCAAGTCAAAGGCATTAAAGGGTTTTGCATCAGAGGGGGGGTTAAGCTGGGTTCTGCCCCCCCCCCCTGCTCCGTTTCCCTGTGATGGTTGCAGGTTCGCTGTTCTTTGTTGATCGGGTCTTTGTGCCTGATTGACTTGGTTTGGGGTCCAATTCGCATTTCTCGATGTGTAATTTTGATTAGGTCTATTCGCTGAGGTTGACTGGGTGGGGCAAATATTTATAGAATGACCCATACCTCCACAGGAGCGACAGTTTCTTCGTGGACAGTCCTTTGCTCTGTGTCCAACGGTCTGACATGTATAGCACGCTGAGTACTGCGGTTGGCCTCTGGCTGCTCCATTGGCTCCACTAGCTATGTTCGCTGGCTGTTGATATCGCCTGCTGACATCAAATTGTGGTCCAGCTGGTGTACTCCACCAGTTAACCGGCAGTATTACATTTTGCGACCATACTGTCATAAAAATCTGCTCAGGTATCACTGCAGGTGTACTCTGTGTCACTGCGGTCGGGGTGTCTGGTGGGGTTTTCACGTAAGTTTGTGCCTGCTTTGCTTCTTGTACTCCAGCAATCTTAGGCTCTTGTTGTTTGTGATTCTTCTTGCGTCGTCGTCGTTGTTTTCGCTGAATCGGTTTCGGAGTTTCATCTGGTTCGCTCTTACTTTCGCTGTCAGCCTCTTTGAATTCTTCTGCATTCGCTATTCGGGGTCTATCTATCCTCTTAGGCGTTTAAAACGCTGCGCCTTAAATTACCATTTTCTCGCGTGGTGGTGGGGGTTGATATCGATTATCGAGGTCCTTTTGTTTTTCCCAACGTCGACCTAACTTCCTGAGATCTTCGTACGTGTCTACTCGTCTACCTGCCATAAATTTGCGGTATTCTGATAGTAGATTTCTATACGCCGTGTCTACCTGCGTTCTCATCGACGGTGGATTTTTAAAATATCCTACGATACACCTGAAGCAAGATATGATGTGGGCTATACTTTCGCCCTTTGCCTGAGTTCGCCTTTTCAGCTCGTCAAGAAGGTCGACTCGCTTGACATCGCCAACGTATTGATGTCTGAAGGTCCTTTTGAAGCTCTTTCAATCGTGTACTTCTAATTCCGCGGTCCTATACCAGACGCTTGCTGCACCGGCAAACACGCAGGGTATAGATCTTAGCAGATCTTCATCTGGAATCTCAGTGTTTCTCCGACAGTTATTCAACCTGGCGAGAAACTCCTCCGGTCCTTCTCTGTCACCCCCGCTGAAGGAAATTTTCCAATTTTTCAGTGTTTTGTTGACAGCGTTGTCTCGGTCGGTCATATCCACCGGATTGCTTCGGGGTCTTCGATAATCCTCATCACTGCTATAATCTTCTGTGTCGTTGGAACTATCTGAGTAGTCACTGTAATCATCATCTCGTCGATTTCTTCTGTGACCTCTGTGCTCTCTATCTCTTCTATTTCGTCTGTTTCCTCTATCTTCTCTATCTCTTCTATCTCTTCTATCCCTTCTATCTCCGCTATCTCTTCGGTCTCTTCTTTCGTTTTACTCGTTATTTTCTCGTAGATTTTCCCTTGGTGCATCTCGTCGTCGATCATGGTTGTTTCTTAACTGGTTAACTCCATGGTCTCTTGCGCCTCTGCAACCTCTATTGCCACTGTTGCCACATCTTGGCGTTTCCCTGGCTATACCAGCAGTGGTTCGCTGATATTGGTCTCTGCCAGCATCTATGCATGTATCTGCCTGCTCGTTTAGTGTCTCATCTTGAGCTTCACTGCGTCCCCTTTGTCCAGGAATTTCTAAACTTGATCGGTTGGGGAAAGTGGCATAGGCATCTTCGATCTCTTCCTCATCAAGCTCTTCTTCTTCTGGCATGCAGAGGTTATCCATGGCTATTAGTTCTTCAATAGGAACGTCTTCGGGGTTCTGTGACACTACAAGTAATTGTTGGCTTCGTATAGCTGTGGTTGTTGATGGCGTCTCCGGTCTCCGAGTATTTGTGGGGTTTAATGTCCATCGTGGGATTTGTGTATTCCTAAAGTTCCATCCTACTGAACCTAAGATGGACGTCAAATCATGGAAGTAACCTAGAGGTGCATGATTAGACATGGCGATATACCGGGCGGCCACTCCAGTCGCTGACATTGCGGTTCTTGCACTGGCTAACGTTTGTAACGAAGCACTATTAAAAATACCGGCAATGGTGGTAGTAGGAGTCGTGGAAGTGGTGGTCGTCACTGCTGCCATGCATGCGATGGTTTGTCCTACACGGATCCTTGCCAGCGGTGCATTCGATCCTGCTGT
This sequence comes from Anastatus disparis, assembly GCA_017163975.1. Taxonomy (NCBI): domain Eukaryota; kingdom Metazoa; phylum Arthropoda; class Insecta; order Hymenoptera; family Eupelmidae; genus Anastatus; species Anastatus disparis. The sequence goes on from JAFFSR010000277.1 coordinate 4,317,142, forward strand.
CGAAGCTGGGATTGCTTTTAACCCATTTTCACTTTGGTCGATCCGTCTTGTTCCTCGCCTGTCGAACTGAGCCTCCTGAGTAGCTTCTAGATCATCTTCATCTTCCAACGGCGCCATTAAGAAACTCTTCGTCGTTGCTGGGAGGTAGCTTTGTCTTTCATCGACTGTTAGGTTCCAAGGTACCCTCTTGTGTGGTTCTATCTCACGGGTGCTTGCTCTAATTAACCTGCTTCGGAGGACTGGAAATGATCCCACAGTGCTATATGCCATACTATCCAATCTCTGTGTCACTTCCCACGGGTCCATCTTCTTTACTCCTGCTACTAGAGTTGGGTGATAATGGTCTAGTGGGTTGGTCGTACGACGACCTCTTGTACTTTTTATTGGTTGTGCCATTTCCATAATCTCTTTTACCTAATCTCTATAATTTCTAACTATCTTCCTAAACCAAAGGATTTTCGCGAATTTATCTCTCTGGAATCTTCAAACAGAGGTCACGTATTGCTAGGTACACGCTTCTCGGTTCTGCTACTAGTAAGGCTAAGGTTACCACTGTGCCTGGGGTAAGTTTATAAACTGGGACGAAATAATAAACATATATGTATTTATAGTATAAATTACAATAATAATACAGGAAATAAAAAGGTTTTAAGTCTTATTATTTTTTTCTTGATATCCTTATTTCTCTTGTAATTTAATCTTCTTTAATTTTGGTCTTCGCAGATTTCTTATTCTATAAAAAAAAATCTTCTGATCCCAAATTTTTTTTTGATTTATTATAATTTTTCTGTTAAATGATTAATTCTCTTCTTAAGAATTTTACTTTTCTTTTATTTTTATTAAATTAATTCTTCTTTATCTTCTGGTCAATATCAATATATACGTGTGCGTGGGGAGAAAAATAGAAATAAATATATGTATGATAATAAGTATATGAATTATTATAATATAAGTATGCAGGAGATTTATTGGGTCCGCTTCCTATGGCACAGTGGTCTAAGGCAAGGGTGGGGGTGAAGTGATATTTTTGGTGCACTAATAATGTAATCAACTATGCTAATACAAAGAATTTACTTTTACTGAATTTGAAATACAAGAAATTTCTACTTTATTCTATTTCTCTGTTATTTTTACTTTAAACACAATAAATTTTCTTTACTATCTTATTGGAAAAAAATTTTAATTTACTAATTTAAATAAACTTTCCAAGATTTACTATAATTCTTACGTTAATAAATTATTGTTCGTAGTTGGGTGTGGGAGGGGGTAATGTGGGGAGGGAAAATTATTTTATGTAAATTATATATATATATGTAGAGGTATATATAGAAATTTTAAATTCTGTAAATGACGCAATTTCTGGGGATACTATTACAATATTACGCTCGCTTTTTACTTTATTTTGTTAAGTGATTGTGACACTACGCTCCTAACCAATGAAAAAGGAGATCAATCTGATTTTACTTATGCAAAGAATTTTAACACGTCTCATTTAACAGCATTCGTTAATATCCATAACTTTTTTCGCGTCTTACTCCGGTCAAAATTTTGAATTTAACTTCACTCTCCCTTTTCACTTTTTCTCTCTCAACTTCGGTCTAAAATTTTTCACCAGGAATTTTCCCGAACCGAGCCCCACGTTCTGGTGCCATTTACGATGTGAGAATTTAGTTATAATTAAAATTTCAATAAACAAATTATTAAAATAAGTTAATATAACTTTGCCCGTCCCCACATGCAAAATTCGGTCTGTCGAAAAGAAAGAATCTTTAATTTATTTGAGAGCGCCAGACAGACCTCCGGCTAACTCGTCGGCAAGCATGACCCTCAGCTATCTTGGTTCGAGAAGTGGGCGACCTCTGGTGTTAATTTTATTAAGCTGAAATTGGGAGAGGTATAAACATACACGGAAAAGAAAAAAAATAAATGTTACTGTTTGAATTTCAACACTTCAATTTAAACTTGAGTTTAATTTATAATAAACAAAAGAAAATATCTATTGGTAAACTTTGCTATGAACACTGCCTATTAATTTAATCTATAAATTTATTAACTCGCGCACACTCATAACCCATACATTCCGGTCAATAAAAACTAAATAAAGTTAAAATTTTATTTTATTGATATGTAACACTTTTACTGAAATAATAGTCTCTTATTCTAATAGTAGTAACAAAAAAAAATTGAATTTCACGGTATGGTCGGCGTAAGCAACCTCGCTCTTCTCCTTTTCGACAATATGGCTACCAAAAGCCCGCGCACTTATCTCTCTCTCTCTTTCTCACACTAATCCTACGTGTCTATCGGTTTATTGGTTTCTTATTATTTCTTATTAGTTTCTTCTTGGAATCTAATTTACAAGATGGCCGCTAAGGCCCGCGTCATGAAATGTGTTATGTAATACACCACTATATCCACCAATCTCAAATTTGATTTCCCTGTCAATCAAAAGAAAACTTATTGTGAAAATTTCCTTAATATAATTAAATTAAAAGAAAAGGGTACCCCCCATTAAGATAGGTAAAATGCCCCCATCACGGAATTCAAATTTTCGTCCAAAATTATTCAGTGTTTGCTAAAATGCTAAAAAATGAAATTTTAAACTGCGACCTGCTACCCGTCCCCCCTCCAGTATACCTAACCTCAAAAAAACGTGTTTTTTTTTAAATAATTTTTTTCGGCACCTTACTGACGGTTAAGAAATTTGGAAAAAAATTGAGCATATTCTATATGAAAATGCGCATTCACTGTAATTTTTTCAGCTATTTTTGACGACAAAAACTAACCTAAAAACAATAAAATATTCTTAAAATTGCTCTAAAAACTTTAAAAAAAGGGGTGCTGCCTCAAAAATTTGTGGGAAGTTGAGGATTTGCGTCCTTAATCTGCCCTATTTTGCCCAGATTTTTTGGAGTGGTGCGCCAAATTTAAAAGTCGAAAAACCCTGTTTTTTAGCTATTTTTTATCAATTTTTTGCTTTTTTTGCTTTGTCAGTAATAATTACAACAAAACTAATGGCACCATCGGATTCTACGCCAAAATATACATAAAAAATATGTTTAATACTCCGTTCTAATATTTTTGGATCACTAGCTATAAAACAAAAATCGAAAAGAGGCTGCTATGAGCATGTCGGGGCAACTCACTTTTTCCGTGGTATTTGTGAAAAGTTACTTGAAAGTATAAACAACAATGATTACATGTATTTTTTCATATTTTTTGACGAAGAATACAGTGTTGTAGCTATATTTTCTATAACTTGGCTCAGGTCAAATATCAGAGCCAAGAAAAGAACTTACAATAGGTCCTTTTTAATAGGTAACACCTGAAGCGTCCGGAAAAGAAGGATAAATCGTTTTTCTTATTTAATAATTAAGTCATAATATTTAAATGAAACAAAAACGTTACTATGTGTGTATATATATATATAGTAACGTTAAATTAAACACCATTGCTATTTTTTATTCTCTATTGTCGATTTATTTAGCGAGTTCGTGAACCAAGTTTTCCGTAACAGTGTAACAGTGTCCAGCCTTATGTTTTTTATGTGAATAGAGCCTAACAAAATACACTGAAAATCAATCCCAGCAGTAGAAACTGTTGCAAATAGATGTATACAACAGAATCTATTCAACAGAAGTTTCATATTATAATTATTGTACTTAATTTATTCTTACAATGTTTTATATTTAAAAAGAAATGTTTTAATGATAATATAGCTTCAAAAACTTACTTTTTATAAAATGTTATCGGTAATTCAGAGTAAAACAACGTGTGTAACAAATAAGTAAGAATAAAAATAACCTTGTAGATTTAATTGAATTTTAATTTTGAGTATGAGAATATTATAATCATTCTTTAGGTTTTCCGAAATTAGAATTCATTAAATTATCATATCAAGTAAATATTATTGAACTTTAGTAGATACAGAATAGAATTGAATGTTTATAAACAATTGATATCTTTTCACAATATTAAACATTTTTTAATAAAATCAACTCTATTTCTGTCATTAGGTTCTAGATATCTTGCAACCAGTATATGAATATTATTGAAATTAGATATTTTTTATATATGACATAAAAACCCTTTTGGATTGACAAAGTAGTGGTTTCATGGAAGTGCTTGACCTTCAAATCATCTATTTAGGTATACATTTGTATAGCTTTTCGCTTATTTATTTAATTCTTTAACATTACGAATTTATAAAAAGCCAAAATGAAAAACTCATGTTTTTTAAATTTTTGGAAAAATTCCAACTTTTTTCATTTTTTTCCTGAAAATCCTGATGTTTTAGAGATAAATTCATAGGAACACTTCTTGTTAAATGGAAAATAATTATATAATTATGGAACACACACTGTTAAAAGAAATGATAGTGGCTTCCATTACATGTAATTATGACACTGCTAAAATATTACATTTCAAGTCATTTTATTCTATTGAAGATATAGACTTAAAACTTTACAGGTGAATGTAATTTAACTTAACAATAAAAAAGAAGTTATAATACTGCAAGTCTTTGAATACATATCAACGAGCTTCAAGAGCATGAAGTTTGATAAAAAGTTGGAGTAGCGCTGTTATTGAACATTACATTTTTGCTCATATCTCTAGTTCTATGATAAATAGTGATTTGAGACTTTGCATACAAGTTTTTTATACTTTAATATAATATGAAAAATACAGTTGGAGTAAATTTAACAATTTTTGACATTTATTTATCAAAAAACTCTACATTCCAACATTAGTTGAAATTGTCGCTGAGATAGGTTTTCACAGCAAATGAATTTATAATGGCTTCCATTAAATGTAATGAAAGTCACTATCATTTCTTTTAACAGTGTGTGTTCCAAAATTGAATCATCATTTTCCATTGAACAGGTAATTTTCATAGAAAGTTAATGCAAGTGAAATAGTAAATATTTAATTATTCTTTTTCATTAATAAAACAACTTTTTGAAATAAGTAGATTTTTTTATTCAAAAATTATTTACTTGAATGGGATGAATTATTCTATTTGAAACAATAGAAGTACTTACTATGTGAGTCCTAATGAAGGTAACTTTGTTCGCAGTATTGTTTGTTGTCCAAATTTTTAAAAATTATTTATAATTTACATCTGGTAATTCTCTTTATGAAATGAAAATTAGTAAAGTGTAATATATATTTGGTATTTTAATCAACCGATTTTATAAAACGTGATGGTACAAGTCATCACAGTTAATCAGAACTTTGTTCCAACAACTTTTTGCAAATCAGATTATCTTACATATAAGATTACAAATGATATTCATGTCAATGATGCGATTGTACGTCAGATTAATTTTGATTAATATTCTACTCATATAAGTATTTAGAAGATGTTTGTATATGTAGTTACAAGAATTATTTAATAATTAATTGAGTTTGCGGTGACTCTGTCTTATTTGCCTACGAAAGTAATTGTAATTATAATAATAACGAATGTTGTTTAATTAATAATTAAGCTTTTAATTGATAAATAACATTCTAGTATGTGTTTTTAAAACTTATTTTAATAGTTTTAGATTATTTAAACCAGATGATTATGTTTAGTTTGCGAAAGGATATTTTCAATAATAACAATTATTTTAAACTGTCATTACTTCTTATTGATGGCTCTTACTTACATGATCCAAAATTCATTTTAAAGTTTATGTAAAATGAAAGAAAATAAGCATTTTCTAAAGTAATGAACAATAAATAATTTTAATTACCATGTTTTACATATAAGAACCAATCAAAAAACTTAAAAATTAGGTCTGTAAAAAATCATGAAGAAGTGTTCCTATGAATTTCTCTCTAAAACATGAGAATTCTCAGAAATAAAATTATAAAGTTCAACCTTTTCCAAAAAAAAAATTTTTTTGTATGGATTTTAGAATACATAATTTTTTTTGGTTTTTCTCGAATTTTGTTTGAATGTAATTAAGACTGTTTATGCTTTGGACGGCAGATTTCTTATCAACAATTTTCATAAAACTGTTTCATTAATTTTATTAACTTTCCATGCAACAGAATAAACAAAATGGAGGCTGTAGATTATGAAACACCGACTAATAGAACCGACAAACAGACAATAGAAAGTGTGTTCGATGCAAAATCTTTATCCGTAAATTAAATAGTCCTTTCCGACAGTTTGATGAACGCAAAGATGCTATGGAATTTCACAATAGATACAATTTTTATGTTCAAAGCGGTGACGTGATTTGTAATAAATGTCGTCACCAATTAAGTCTTCTAGCCAGTAAAAGAAATAAAATAGTAAAAAGTAAAGAGAATGCATCGACATCAAATTATGAATCTCAAGAAATTATTACATTACAATTAGAAGAAGTGATTGACGATGTAGTCGGTAGTGCTTCACAATCAAAGACAGAAGTATCAGATTCTAACGAAACTCCTACAAGCCAGCAATCTTATCCTTTATCAAATATCAACTATTTCAGTGATGTAACACCAACAAGTAGTCAAACGTTCACCGAGTCACCAGATAGTCAAGAATCTGATGACTTTTCGATATACGCTGCAACAGTTCAACCAACAGATGAATACGTTTCGATATCATTCCCTAGAGTAATTGTAAGTCATAGATTATGATTAATATGTAAATCGACAAATGAAATTCAAGATGTGCCTTTCGAAGCTCGCTTACAAGTTTTTATTTCTAGGAAAATTTTTATTCCTCATAGAAATAGATGCTGCAAGATTCATTTGGTAAATAAAAGATTTTATGACGATGAAGTTTTGAGAATAGAAACTTATTCAGATGAATGTAGCATAAAATTTTCAGAACTTGCAAAATTCATGGATGCATTATCAAATGGTGCACATTTACAACTTCATGACCAAATTGGAAGTTTCACAATTACGGAAAAACGCATAAAAGCTCTCACTGAATATACGTGGGACAACATTATTAAGCTACAAAACATGATGGTATCAATGAGATCTTCTGAAAATAGAAACATAATGCAAGCATTAGTACTTTTTTTATTTAAAATGAAGTCTGGGAATTCAAACAAGTGCATTTCTGCAATTTTTGGTTTCGAAGAAAAGCAAGTAGCACAATCTATCAATTCAGTGCTCAAATGTTTTGAGAATAAAATATTGCCAAAAAATTTCGGGATTCATGCTTATTCTCGGGAACTTTTACTTGAACAAACAACGGATATTGCAAAAATGTTGTACAATATGGATAACAAGTTAGCATTAATATGTGATGGAACATATTTACGTCATCAAAAAAGCAGCAATAATGCTTATCAGCGTAAATCATATTCGGGTCAAAAAAAAGCTTCACTCTGTAAACCATTCACAATATGTACAACAAATGGTTTTATCGTCGATAGTGCAGGACCTTTTACAGCTAATTGCAACGATGCAAAGATTTTGGAGAATTTGTTAAAAAGTTCCAATGGATTTAACAAAATTCTCGATAGAGGCTTTAGAGATGTGATAGACTACTTGAATCAGCGAGAATTCACAACTTTGATGCCTGCTTTGGAAGGTAAACGATCGCAACTTACTACTAAAGAATCAAACGCATCTCGACGAGTTACGAAACTTAGATGGTTTGTAGAAGCGATTCATGGAATTATAGGACAAAAATATAAGCTTCTGCATCACCAACTTCATAATGGTCTTTTAACAAAAGCTGGATTATTTTGTAAAATTGCTTGTTTCTTACAAAATTTATTTGGTAAGAGGTTGAATTCTGATGCAGGAAATTTAGAAAAAATCATAAGTAGGATTAATCTCACAAATAATGTAGAAAACACCCTAGCAATTAAAGTTGAAGAAAAAAACTGGAACAGAAAAACTGTACCGTTTCAGCATTTGTCATCGAACGATCTATCAGATTTCTCTGAAATGACTTTGGAAGATTTGAAAGTATTTTTTACAGGTTCGTATCAATTATCTCAATCGGTGTTATATTTGGCAGAAATAATTGGAGACAATGGTTCATTAACTTTGAGTTACGCAAAAGAACAACAAAATATTTCAAGATTTGAGGTGCAGTCCAGACATATTAACAGTAAAAAGTACAAATGTTACATAGATTATTGTTCAAAAACTAGTGGTATCAATGGAATTAAACGGTACTGTTGTAACTGGGCGAATGGAAATAGAACTGTTGGTTGCTGCTCACATGTAGCTGCTGTTATTTATTATTTGAGTCACGCCCGCTATTTATCACGAATCATCAAACCAGCTGCAATATTGACTAAACTTTTTGATTTTGAAGAAGTTGTGCCAGTAATTGAAGAAATTAGTGATGATGAAGATTAACGATTTTCTAATAAAACGATATATTTATTAAATAAATACTTTTGTAACTAGGAATTATATACGTATATATTGTAAATAATTTTTGTAATAACAAGATACTAAAATTATAATTTTAATGATTTCATAATAACTAATAAAATTATGTATTATTTATAAGATACAATCTCTTTAGGATCGTAGATCCAGAAATGAAACAATTACAATAATGTATATTAAAACTAATTTGAATGAAAAAGACTTATTGTAAGTTGTTTTCTTGGCTCTGATATTTGACCAGAGCCAAGTTATAGAAAATATAGCTACAACACTGTATTCTTCGTCAAAAAATATAAAAAAATACATGTTATCATTGTTGTTTATACTTTTAAGTAACTTTTCACAAATCCCACGGAAAAAGTGAGTTGCCCCGACATGCTTATAGCAGCCTCTTTTCCATTTTTGTTTTATAGCTAGTGATCCAAAAATATTAAAACGGAGTATTATACATATTTTTTATGTATTTTTTGGCGTAGAATCCGATGGTGCCATTAGTTTTGTTGTAACTATTACTGACAAAGCAAAAAAAGCAAAAAATTGATAAAAAATAGCTAAAAAACAGGGTTTTTCGACTTTTAAATTTGGCGCACCACTCCAAAAAATCTGGGCAAAATAGGGCAGATTAAGGACGCAAATCCTCAACTTCCCACAAATTTTTGAGGCGGCACCCCTTTTTTTAAAGTTTTCAGAGCAATTTTAAGAATATTTTATTGTTTTTAGGTTAGTTTTTGGCGTCAAAAATAGCTGAAAAAATTACAGTAAATGCGCATTTTTATATAGAATATGCTCAATTTTTTTTAAATTTCTTAATTGTCAATAAGGTCATTTTTGAGCAAATACTAACTAATTTTGGACGAAAATTTAAATTCCGTAATGGGGGGCATTTTACCTATCTTAATGGGGGGTACCCTTTAACCGGTCAACGAAATCGTTGAACACGTGGTCAATTTATCTCACTTTCTCGGTCTACAAATTAAACTTTTACAATCAAATTTTAAAAATTTATAACTACGCCTCGCAACAATTAAATTTTCTAATTTTACCAGTTAGCGCTGTCACAATCACTTCGATTTTATTTTATACGCCCGCATTGAATTTACACTTTTAGTCGGTGAGAGTCGTTAATTTACAATAAAAATATCTTTATCGATTCGGACTACTGTCCACTCACCGTTGTATGAAAAATCTCGTTGACAACAGGAATTTGGTCGGCGATAGCGACAATCTGGTCGACGATGGCGGTGATGGGCCTCAGGTTCGTATATCTCTCTCTCTTTCTCTCTCTGCACAAAGCAACTCCTGGTCGACGCCGGCTGCGGAAAGTGGGTTGGCTGGAGGATCAGGTCAGCGAAAGTCTCCCTCTGGAGAATTTTACTGCTTCAACTGCTCCGTGGTCTATCCAAATCCCCAATCTCTACACAGCTACAAAAAGCGCACGAAATCTCCAAGTGGTTACTCTGCAAAAAGAAAATAAGTTTTAGAGAGTTAATCGTTCCGATGCGACACGAGGACAGTGATCGAATGTCTCCTTTGATGCTCACTTCCTTCTTCTTCGGTCTATTTCTGCCTCTTCCTTATCGTCTATCTCTTTTGAATTTTTAATTTCTCCAATAACTAATCAGTTGTCCAAGTAATTGCTTTTTATTCCTAGATTTCGCCTTCCGGTCCTCGAACGCAAGTCTGCAACCTGCGCGCCACCTTTCTGCGGGAAATTTAATCCAATTTCTTCTTTTTATTCTTCTTTTTATTCTTGTTCTCTTTTTATCTTTCTTTATTCTTTAGAGAGAGAGAGTAATCGCAAGCATAGATGTCTATATATATATATATATATACATCCATACATATAGAATTGCCCAGTGCAGATGTACTTAGGCAAAGAGAAAGAGTGGTACCCTCCCTTCTATATGCTCTATTTATCTCTCTTTAGCATTCAGCTTCTCCCTCTTTTCTCACTGCGCGAGAATTAGGCACGCCATCACTTTCCATTTGCTCCCATCGCATACTAATCTGTCTATCTCTTTCTTTCTTCTCTCTTGAGTTTCCCTCTCTTTCTACATCTTCTTCGTCGTGCGCCACTCCTAGCGTACGCGCGGTCGTTGCTATGTAGTGGTACTAGAGCTTCCCTACCTACGGTCTACGTAAGCTGCACTAGCGCTCACACACATGGTCTATGACTGTGTACGTAATGGCCGCTGCGTGCTTCTGCTAGTCGTGCTCCTCGTGTACCGGTAAACAAAAAGAAAGAGTTCCGTTCGATTAATTATTTATTCTCATTGAATAATATACGCCCGGGTCGGTGAGTAAGCCGGTGGCGTGTTTCTGTGCCCTGGTGATGTTACGATTTAATAATCTTTGTGACGTGTCGTGAAAGAACGTGCATGCGAAATAACAACATTAAATTTTTAATTGAACAAAAAATTTTATTGGGACATACCACGTTACAACATATTTCTTCAATTACTACGAAGAACGCTTTGAAAAAAATTTAGTTATAAGATAAAACTGAATAATGAGTAGGGGCAAAATTCAATATGAAAATTTATCTATCATTCTTCGTAAAACATTATTTTCTAATTAAAAATAGTCTAAAAAGAATATTCTAATATTTAATCCGCGTTTAAATCCATTCATTGCTATTACTACTCATTGAGTCTTAATATTATTATCAAAACTATTTTTATTTTTGTTTATTGCACTTGAAATATTAATTACAACCGAATAGTGCTATTTTAATTTTCCACTTTTGTATAACCTTCAAATGAAATTGTTGATATGAAAATGGTTTTAGAGGTGTGTCCTAATATTTTCGTGCTGCACTAAGACTTTACGCTGAACGTTCTCCAGACAGAAGACATCATACTAGGTATTTCAGCATTTGACCTTGACATAACCTTCCAAAGGTCATGAAAAATATTTTAAAATACTGTTTCCGACGTAAAATTTTACGCTCTTTCAAGTCGACCTTGAAATGACCTTGAAACTGAAGTTCAAGGTTAAAATCAATCACACCAAAAAGTCCAGACAAAAGTTGTGCATGGCGAGGCCCCCTTCGCCGTGCACAAATTTTTTCTAAACTTTTCTTTCATACCGATACACCAAAAGTCTTAGGAAACCAGTGTAATTCAGATAAAGAGCATTCGATAAGTTTTCCAATATTTGACCTTGATTTTGGACCATTCCAAGGTCATAAAATCAACTTTTCCCTAGAATAATCTTAGCGTAAAATTAACTAATATTTTTAAATTCGTAGTCTAAAATAGGAATTTCTATTACCGAAAAAAAATTATTGATCTTAAAATGACCTTGAAATTTGACCTTAAAGTCAAGATGGTCAAGATCCTTTTACCTTGGAACTGAGATGACCATTTAACACTACTTAGATCATTTGCATTTATCAGCAAACCAAGATGATGCAGAAAAAGGGCATTTAATCGGTTTTTAGACATTTGACCTCGATTTTTATCCTTGAATAGGTCACCAAATAAATTTCGATTAGGGACAAACTTATCTTAGAATTTCCCGTTCTTTTCAAATCCGTAGTCAAAAATAGGTATTCCTATTTATAAAAATGGTCTTAACCTTCAAATGACCTTGAAATTGGACCTCAAGGTCAAAACCAAGGGCGCAGTAATATGGCCCCCTCTGTTACGGTCAATTTTGCTCTAGACTTTTTTTTTTGTAGCTGCAGTAGGATCGGAGATAATTGAGTGCAAAGATTAAAATGGCCCACCGTGTATATATGTGATTGAATATAAGTACACATAGTATCTAGAAATTTGAAAAAGGTTTAATCATATAAACACATATTTGTTTAGATACGACAGTTCAAGAAAACATATGGTTACATATGTAATGAAAGAAGTTATTACTTGAATTAATGCAACAGTATATGTGAAAATGCAAAAGCTGAAATTAATGGTTTGCCAAACAAAGTATTACACAATTTCAAAATGCAATTAAGAGCATGACGAAGCTGTCCGCCTTCTAATAATATTTCCAATCCTAACTTATGAATAAACAATGCGTTTAATCGAGTTTTTTTGCTACAAAGAAAAAATTTGTAAGATTAAACTCTAGTGCGGACAACTCAAGAAATTCACCAAAATATTATATATACAAAGTTATAATAAAAACTTTCAATATATCGTATTTTAAGGTTAGGTTTGTTGAGTTTGATGTCTAATTTCCAATCCAAGCTCATAAAAAAATAACAAGTCTAAATGATTTTTTATTTTAACAAAAATTATTGTATTAATGTAGCTTTAGTGCGGACAAGTCAATATATTTATTTAATTTAAGAATTTAAAAAGATATTGATAAAATAAAAAAAGCAAAACTCGATCGCTGCAGCTCTAACATGCCGTTAATAGGTAAATCAATAACTTATATGAAAATGAAAAAGAAATATTTAATTTACAGAATATAAATTCCTTATAAATGAAAATTTCCAAAAAAACTGAAATTTAAAACCAAATATTTACTTCTCTGATTTGTAAAAATATTAAAAGTAATAATTATATATGTTTGGAAATAGAAATTCATTGATTATAAATGGATCTACATTGATTTAATCTTTAAGCAGCATCGATAACACGGTGTATACGCCCTTTAAATTTTACATAATGAAATCATTATAAATAGGAGAATGTTCGGAAAAATTGATCTTATATTACCAGTGAGAAAAGATAAATTACAAATAATTTTTTTAACAAATGATATATTTAATATTACTAATTTAAATAAAGATAAAAATTAGGCTTGTATACAAACTAATTTGCTAAATAAGATTTTTCGAGCATTTTTTGATAAGCAACAAAGGTTAAAATTCATTATAGTAAATGAAAATATTTTTTGAAATGTATAAATTTACAAAAATATTCACATAACTAAATATATATCTTTAATCACTTTTTTGAATTTGATATCATAATTTTTTTTGTTTAATTCATAACTAAGTCAAAACTTATACACACCAAACAAACTTTAGCTTGCATATTCACTTGAAATTTTTTGTAAAAAATACGTACTTACTTGAACTTAAAATATCATCCATAAAAGAATAGAAATTATGTATACATTAAACAACTCTCAATTTTATAAAAATCAAATAATAGAATTTATGTATATTAAATGAATCTCAATTTTATAGAGATCAAATATTACCAGTGAGAAAAGATAAATTACGAATAATTTTTTAAACAAATGATATACTTAATATAACTAATTTAAATAAAGATAAAAATTAGGCTTGTATACAAACTAATTTGCTAAATAAGATTTTTTGAGCATTTTTTGATAAGCAACAACGGTTGAAATTCATTATAGTAAATAAAAATATTTTTTGAAATGTATAAACTTACAAAAATATTTACAAAACTAAATTTATATCTTTAATCACTTTTATAAATTTGATATCATAATTTTTTTTGGTTAATTTATAACTAAATCAAAACTTATACACACCAAACAAACTTTAGCTTGCATATTCACTTAAAATTTTTTGTGAAAAATACGTATTTACTTGAACTTAAAATATCATCCATAAAATAATAGAAATTATGTATATATTAAATAACTCTCAATTTTATAAAGTTCAAAAAATAGAAATTTTTTTCCCTAAAAAAGTAAGTAATTTTTATATCTTAAAAAATTTTTATAATTTGTTAAAATAAAAAAAAAGACATGACCTAACCGATCAAGCCAATATTACGGTCACTTCAGAAGAGACTATAATATTCCTCGTCGGTTGGTATTTAAATCTCATGTTAAAGAACAAAAAAAATAGACAAAAAATAATTAGAAATATTTTAAAAATAAAATATCTTTACATCTTTTCATTTTAAATTTTTCTTTTATATAATCTTTTTATTTTTTTGTTCGTTTCTTTTAAAAAGGGAAGGAATTAAAATTAGAAATATCATTGGTCACTTCAGGAGAGATCGAATATTTCTGATTTTATAAAAAACCTTTATGTCAATTGAACATTAGTCACTTCGGGAGAGACCTTTGTTCGATTGTCATAAATTTTTCTCTCCTTTAGCATAGACCAAAAGAGTAAAAATAAAAATGTTTCATTTATTTAATTAAAAATAAAAATCATATAATCAACAGAAAGAAAAATTTTTTTTTTTTTAAAGAATATTAGTTGTTTAGTAATATATCCATTCAAATAAAAAATAAAGACTAACTAGCACAAATAAAAATTTTTTTTGACCCATTTATATTCCCTTTTGACGGACGTTTCAAAAGGAAAAAAAATATAATTAAAATATTATAATTTTGATTTATTCTGGTCACTTAAGGAGAGACCTTAATGAATTTAAATTATAACACGGCGGTAATCAAAGAATAAATTGTAAGTAGGCAAGTCATACAAGAATATCTAGGTCACTTCAAGAGAGACTAAGATATTACTTCTAGACTAAGATATAAATTTTCTTTATTCAATTCTATTTATTATAATTTTTAGTATATTTTTACAATTATTTTTAAATAAAATGATTGTAAAAATATTCTTTTATTTGCTCTGGTCACTTAAGCAGAGACCTTAGCGAATAAAATTTGTAACGCGCCGATAGGTAGAAAATAACAATCTAATTAGGAAAGTCATTTTAAAATTACCTGGTCACTTCACAAGAGACTTGGTTATTAATGCCTTTTTAGAACGAGAATATTAACAAGTAAGAAAACGGAAAAAGGCAAAATATATTATCGATAAAATCCGCGCGGTTTACATTGGTAATAAGAATTAAAATGATTTCTTTTTATATTTTTTTTTCTTAACTAATTCCAAATAATTAAATAAATAAATAAATAAAAAATAACGATCAGATTCACACCCTTAAGATTAAAGTAGCTTAATTAAACTTAATTAGTTCTTTAAAATATATATATAATAGTACATTGTGCAACAAGGGAGCAAAATAGGTGTTTGCCGACGAGTGCGTGTTTGTCGCTCGAGCGTAGCGAGAGCGACAAATCGCACGAGTCGACAAACACCTATATGCTCCCGCGTTGCGCATACTATTTTCTCACGCGAAGAGCATCAAAAATATTATTTTTCTAACAAGCGCGCAAAATTCTAAGAATGACAAACTTGCGTCTGTGATAGCATGTACAATCTTGTTCGAAGGCTATCAAGATCGTAAGAGGTAGTCGAGGTCGGGGCGCAGGACGGGGTCCAGGGGCGGAGCCCCGTGGCGGGGTGCAGGGTGCGAAGCCCCTGCTAGGGGGATTCGGGGGCAGCGCCCCCGCCTCCAAAAAATAAATAATATTACTAATATAAAAATAAAATTAATAAAACCATTAACGGCAGGCCAGAGTAGAACTTGATATTGACCGAGTAACAATTGAGTTGTTTGTTATTTACTCAAGTATTAATCGGTGTATCTTCAAATTAAAAGTTGAGCGCAATAGATATTATTATTATGAACATCTATGCACAAGAAAAAAAAATCTACCGATTTGTTTTTGAGAAAAGTAAGTAACGCCAAAGTGAAAGTTTATGTTTATAATATTTTCGCGTTACTTACTTTTCTCAAAAACAAAGCGATAGATTTTTTTCTTCTTGTGCATAAATATTTGTAATAATAATATCTATTGCGCTCAGCTTTTAATTTGCAGATTCACCGTTTAATACTTGAGTAAATAACAAAAATCTCAGTTAGACAAGTTTTCAATACTATATATATATTTTTCTTATAATACATTAAAAATTAAATTAAATTTTGATTTATTCAAATTTAACATTTTTCGCGGAAATCGTCCATCGCTAACTTGTAATTCCAAGAATTTACGATTCGGCGTTGAATACTTGGCTGATATTATAAGGATATGAAAATGTCTTCGATGCAACGTGCAAGATTAAATATTACATAAATAATACTCGAAAAAATCAATGCTAAATAGACTGAAAGTTGCTACTGATATATGTGAACTTTTTCGAGGAATTTGTTCACCCCTGACTTGTAATTCGGGGAATTTACAATTCGCAGAATTGACCATTCTAAGTGAAGCACTTAACTGATGTATAAAAAGCATCGAGTTACACACACTGACTGATGTATAAAAATATCGGGTTACATTATCAAGCCTGTTAAAAGTTCGAATTCATTTTGCTCCCTAGGGAGGCAAAGAGGTATTTTGCTCCCTCACAACAGCTGGTCAAAATAGTATTTTGCGCTCTGAGTGCGAGAAAAAATATAATTTGTTTGTGCTGTTTACAAATAATTTGATAATCTATAATATATTTGCTACACATGTGTTAAGTTAGATGCGTAGTATGCGCATAATTATTGAAGATCATTAATTATTTGTAACTGTTTAGTGCATATTTTTGAAGTTGATTTTGTTTTTTGTTGAAAAATTTTTATTTTTTCAATATTTTTGAAATTGGTTTTTTGTGTTAAAAATCTTTTATTTTCTATTTTTTAGTGAAGCGCAAATATAAGTAGATCCACTAATTACGCCTAACTTTCATTATTAATTGATAACGCATTAGTACACTATACCAAGCAATGTATAGGAGAAAAGAGAGAAGGCTCAACGGCACAGTGTCGTTGTGTGTGCATGTATACATATTCAAACTTAGGTAAGAGAGGGAGAGAGAGAGAGACAGAGAGAGAAAGAAAGACTAGCAGTCGAAGTATAAGGGAGGTAAATGAAAAAACGAAACACCCGGTTTTTCTTAATTTGATAATTTGCTTATACAAACCAAATATTGGCCCAATAATTATAGGACACGTATGGGACCTTTTTGCAGACATTCTCTATCAGATAAAAAAAAGTTTTTTCGAATCGGTTTAGAAATAACGGAGTTAAGAGGTACCAGACATAAAAAAAAAATTCAATTGAATTGAGAACCTTTTCTCTTTTGAAGTCGGTTAAAAAACAAAACTAATATATGCGTTCCCAGATAATTAATATCAGAGCACGTTGACTGACGGGCACTTAAAACCTGAGTTTTACTGCTAGGCAGTGACTCAAACATAAGGATAACAGCGCCAGTTATCCACACCAAAAACAGCATCGTTTTTATAGCTTACGAAAGTTGCTATGAAATGAATGCTCCACTATCGAAATTTAAACCTTCGTATGGTGGTTATCACAGCTCTTTTAATTCATGAATAATTATTTATTTGTGAAGTGAATATATTTAATTAACAAACCTCAATTAAACATATTTAATTAACAAACCAAATACGATTTTTGAATTAAATAAGCTTTAATTACGAATTCAAAAGTAATTTCTGAACTTGATTAAATTTAATTTGAAATTAAAAAATGATTAGTAATTAAAATAATTTTTAATTACTCTTTCCGCAACCCTATAGTAATACTAATATATAATTATAATAAGTTTGAGATCATTTGAATAACAAAGTACACACAGGTTTGTAAAATTAACAAACTACATGTGTTTATCCTACAAAAATTTTCGTGTTAATTTCAAAAGTACACACAAATTTTTAAATTACAAAAAAATTTATGTTAATTTTACAAACATGTTTGTAAAATTTTAACACAAAAATTTTGTACGAAAAAATATTTGACGAATTACATAAAATTTTTTACAGTGTATATCAATAACATAAAAAAAGCAAAAATCGATTCCAACAACTCCGATATCCCGTTAAGTACATGTATTAAATTTCATGTCTTTCCTGAAACTTCATATTCATATCGAATGATAATAATTACATGAAAAAGCCTTATAAATGATAGTAACTATAAGATAAGAATGTATTAGGTGAATTTCAAAAAAATCTGTATAATTGAAACTAAATAATGTTATTATTTCACGAATACAAATAAAACCAAAATTCTAATAAAGGAGTGTCTTATAAGTACCAGAAGAATTTTTTTTTTTCCCTAGTGGCTCGACGCAGCCTACTGGCCTAGCACCGCATTCTTCACCACCTTAGTGTGAGGATTTTTCTAATCCTCTTTATTATCTTACTTTATTTTTCCTACCTCTTTTTTCTTAGTTAATTCTAACTAACTTTTTCCTACCTCAATACCCACATTCCCGGGAAATCTTGAACTGCCGCGTTTCAAGAGCCATCGATAAATTAGATTTCTACGGTAGGTTCCTGCATTTGCCCAGATTTAAACCTGTGACGTAGGGAAAACTCCCCCAGAAGAAAACCCAAGCCAGAAACATTTACCCATTGCACTCAGGAATTCTTTTCCCGATGAAAAAAGCCTGAAAAAAATTTCAAGTGTTTTCACCGGGAATTGAACCCCCGACCGCTTGGAGCGAATGTGTAGCAACCGTATAAGACCTACGCCTTGGCCGATTACGCCACTGACGCTCCTTACCAAAAGAATATTGTGTTGGTCAGGATTAAAATATTTATATCACGTATAATTTCGAATAAATATTATTTTTGTTTGACCTATACATGAAGTGATGGGTGTAAACATAATTTAAGGTCATGCATACACTCTACTATATCGGCCGAATTTTTGGAATCGAAGAATTCACTTTGTAAAAAAAACTAAGAATCACAGGTCACTTTATTTTGAGATAATAAAGGGCATAAAATAGAAAAAACCTCAGATAAATAGTGAATTTTTCAAAAATAATAAATTCCCAAAAATCGAAAAATTTTGTTCTGAATTCCTGAGGTTTTTTATTTTTCGCCTTTTATTGTCTCAAAATAGAGTGACCTCCAAAAGGAAAATTCATTCTGATGCTTAGTTTTTTTACAAAGTGAATTCTTCAATTCTGAAAATTTGGCCTACGCTCTCCTATACTGGCTGGTACAGCAAACAAAGTAAAAAAAAGACAAAACAAATGTGTACATACGGGTATAAGACACGCACACACATGAAGCATATTTAGCTATTCTATTTCTTCTCCTTTTGCCAACATTATTCTTGTGTATACGTACTATAGTGATGTTAACGTTTATGTATACGTGTATTTTATAGATATTTTATATATATATATATATATATATATATATATATATATATATATATATATATATATATATATATATTTATGTCGTGGCAGGCTGTATTCGATGGAATACCTATAGACCATGCTAAATTTGTATAGGCATTGCATACGTTCATGCTAATATTTCGAAGATATTCTCTCTGTCAATACTCCCTCATGGAGTATTGACAGATCGAGATATCGTTCAGCATGACCGTATATGATGCTAGTGACATCGATTCGTAGGTTAGTGAAAACAAAATAATGTCATTAGATATGTCAAAGCTCATACAAATTCATATAAAATTTTAACTTTAAAGAATGTTTTGTTTCAAGAGTTTTCAGAAGTTGAACAGTTAATTGTTGAAATTATTTACTTATTTTCAATCAAATATATATCATTGATTGAAAAAAATCATTTTTATAGTTCCTCATACGGCCTGCAACGACATTAATTTATCTACGTAACTTGGTAGTACGAAGGATGAATCCTCTTCCAACCCATAGATTGTTAGTTTAGCCCAAAAAACGAAGGTCAAAATATTTGTTGGTTCCTTAAAATAACTTTTAGCACCCCCACCAATTAAAAAACCATTTTAAAAAATTTTTCTTTCATTTTTAATACACTGAGAAAAAAAAACCGTTGCGTTTACTGTACTCAGTTCAGTAACCTTAAGAGGGTGCTTTCTCAGTTACAGCTACTGAAGATTTCAGTTAATTTAACTTAAATAGGTTCTACTGAACTGTCAGTTTAGTTGGAACAGCGTAATTACTTCAGTTAGATTTACTGAACTCCTTCTTACTGATGTACTTAGGTTAAATTTACTGAAGTCTTTTTTTCTCCGTGTATAGTCACTTGTTTTATCATTTTAAACATAAATTAGTGAATTTTAAATTATAAAGAAGCTTTGAAAAATTTCTCCACGCGTAAAAATGATTTATTCTGTTTATGACAGTGAATAATCAAAGCTAAAAAGTATAAAAATTGGTCAAAATTTTAATA
Organism: Anastatus disparis; assembly: GCA_017163975.1. Taxonomy (NCBI): domain Eukaryota; kingdom Metazoa; phylum Arthropoda; class Insecta; order Hymenoptera; family Eupelmidae; genus Anastatus; species Anastatus disparis. Next base: position 4,337,439 of record JAFFSR010000277.1, read on the forward strand.
TTTTCCTGTTTATTAGTGGCTTTTTATATCGATATGTATATTATAATTATTGGATAATAAAGTAGAGGTCAAGACCTTCAATTCACTTCTTTGTAAATGTTTGTAAATTTATTAGAACTGGAGATATCGATGTTCAAAGTTTGTAAAAAATTCAAACTATCAAATCTGTGAATTGGTAAAATTGGTAATTACTATAAACATTCTTTTGGCTTCAATTTTAATTCAAACCCTCTTTGTAACTTTCTATAAAAAGGAAAATAAAGATCTTGAATCGTACTTTAATAATTATTATATAAGAAAACCTTAAGAAGGGGCCGAACTATCTGTCTTTGTCTAATAGCGTTTTTCATCATTTATGTAAACACTATCCAGTATAACAAGAAAAAAATAGCAGCCCCCGCTAGATATTAGTATAATAAGTAAATTTTGTAATAACAACCAAATTTTTTCACTGCGTAGTTTTTGAATAATTAGAGACCTACCAAAAAAAGATAGGTTATATTCTAGATTGCTAGTAGGTCTCTAATTAGTCAAAAACTATGCGGTAAAAAATTTGGTTGTTGTTACAAAATTTACTAATTATACTAATATCTAGCGGGGGCTGCTATTTTTTTCTTTTTATACCGGATAGTGTTTATATAAATGATGAAAAACGCTATTAGACAAAGACAGATAGTTCGGCCCCTTCTTAATCAAACTAAAACGTTTCCAAAGATTAGCATAATCGAATAGGTGGATAATCTTGCAGTTGTCCTAATGAAGTACATATAAGTGTCATGGACAATAGCACTGTTCCGTGGATGATATACTCTCTCGGTATAAGGGACTAGCCAGATAAGTACTGTACCGTGCTGTGCCATGCCGTACCGTAAATTTCGAAACGATTTACCATTTCTGAATTGAGCTAGAAAACTTTAAAATTGCAATTAGGACGTGAATTTGTTCAAAATTCGAAATTTCATAGTTCTGTATCTTGATTTAGAAACGGTGAATCGTTTTAAAATGTTTCGGCATGCATAAGCTAGCTCCCAATTCCAATACGTTGGCATCGAAACAATTGTAAAACCCAACCTTAAAATTCAGACTAAGATATTCTAGTCTTTATGAGGCAGAGTCCATTTACAGCAACGGAACGCACAAGGATTCTCACAAATCACACGAAACATTTCGTGCGCGTTCGGATTTTTGAATAGGGTACACCCATCTTGATTATTACATGTTTCTTTGATGATTTGATAGTCGATGTAAGAATCGCATCCATAAAGAAACACGTAGTAGTAAAAATAGGCATACTCTATTAAAAAATCCGAACGTGCACGGAATATACCGTGTGAGTTGTGAGTACCCTTTGTGCGTTCCATGTAAGCTACATGTAGACTCGCCGGATTTACGGCAGTTTGCAAAGGCCACCTTATACGCAAGTTACGAAGCAACATTTTTTATGAGCAACGCTCATGTGCTTTTCTTGGTTTGCATGTTAAAGTTATTTTTAAAAAATTCAAGTATTCATTGAATGTTTCTTTTGTCATGATCAGATATATTTGAATAATCTGAATAAATAAATGAAGTTTGATTTTGACAACAATTTTACTGTTAATATATATAAATAAATCTTTATTTTTCCTTTAAAGTTAGCATAAACAACAATTCTCAATACAATAGTACGAAACAATAATACAGTAATATCCAATAGAAAGTGTTGCTTTTAGTACTTTAGTAGCTTCATCGATAGATTCTTCTTGAAAGATCTAACCCATCAAGCGATTTCAACAAAATTCTATATAAGTACAAAAATGAAATGCTACTTATTGAAAAATATTTAGTATATTTTTGTAAAAAAAGTTTCTTTTTTAATTTTTTTTTGTATTAAAATTTTTCATTTTCATAACATAAATATTTTAATTCTGTTTGTTAATAATATTGTATAGTGGAGAGTTTTAAAAAGACAATGTTGAATGGAGAAAGATATTTATTGTGATTAACGTATGTCGTAAAGAAAAATGACTTACCAGGGAGGGTTATGACCTTCGGGTTACAGATCTTGATGAAACTTTGGGATATGTTTTGTGGCACCAAAATATGAGTAAAGCTAGAGCGATATTGTCCAACGCTTCGAAAAACTGAAATTATAGACATTTCTAGTCTTATTTTAAGAAAAATGTAAAAAAAAGAGCTCCTAATTGAAGTGTGAATAATTCAGTCTAGAAATGTCTTTAATAAATTCACAGAAACTAAATTAAAAGTAGAGGAATCGAGCTTTAATTTGCTGTTTTCAGAATTGAGAAATAGTAATTAGAACTATAAATATGCTTGTTCAAAGTTAAGCAGCAAGAAAGTACCAAAAGTCATCTGAATTCTGAAGAACGCTGATTTTTGGTACTTTTTTGCTGCTTAACTTTGGACAATCATATCTCTGGTTCTAATCATTATTTCTTAATTCTGAAAACCGCCAATTAAAGCTTGCTTTTTCTACTTTCATTTTAGTTTCTGTAAATTTATTAAAGACATATCTAGACTGAATTATTCACGCTTCTATTAGGAGTTTTTTTTTTACATTTTTCTTAAAATGAAACTAGAAACGTCTACAATTTCAGTTTTTCGAAGCACTAGATCGTACCGCTCTGGTCTCACTCACATTTCAGTACCTTAAAACATATTCCAAAGTTTCATCAAGATCTGTGACCCGGAGGTCATAACCTCTCCTGGTTAGACAAATATTATATCTATAAAAAGTGATAGGTAGATCAAACAGAAATTAAAATAAAATATATTGGTCACTTACACATAGTTAAAATACTACTGTTAATAATACAGTATCGACAATACTTACAAAACTAATCAAATAAGTTATTTAATATATTTAATTATGAATTAAAAATTCAGAAACACCACTTTTATTAAATTATATAATATACTTACAAGAAGAATAAATTAATTTGGAGAAAGCTATACATGCTAATAAAGGCAGCGGTTTGTTTTTAATGCAGCAGCCTGCAAAAATTAAAAACTTTTTTTAATTTTAGTTCCAGTTTTTGGAATTTTTTCCTCAGAAATATTTTTTAATTATAATATCTTAAAGTAAATAAAAAAATCCTTGATTTCAAAATACTAATTTAAATAATATAAAATAGAAGAAGAATTCTTTATCTGTCGATAATGTTAGGTTAGTGTTTTGTCAATATTATATAAATGAAGCTTTTTGAAGCAATAAACAAGTTTTGATGATCTTAAATAGTTAAACTAGGTCAAAGTAACATTTTTCAAACGAATGATAATTTCTTCGAGTTTTCATAAGAAAATCATAAAAATTATCTTACAGCATAAATTATTCTTGATTATTTTCAAAGAATGTGTGCTCACTTAATGATTGACAAATGAAATAATCAAATGACTAACCTGCTCTTTACTGAAAGAACAGTCTATAAGACTTTGACAAACTAAAAAATCATTTTATTTATATTATGCTACAATTGTAGGTACATTCCTTTCTGTGCCTTCACAGAGTTCGGACGTGTTTGGTGGCGCTCCGTAAAAATAAACAGACTTTTACACGGCCGTGATCGTCCAAGCGAGCTTAGGCCCGTAGGATATCGCTCCAACATGAGTACCAACCAAAAGAGCTGCAATGGCCTTTTCACAACCAACACTTACTCAATGAAACTCAAGTTCCAAATGCAATATATAATAAAACAAGTGCAAAGATTATAATAGAAGAAAAATGCCAAGTCACTCAATGGCTGCCAAAACAGATAGTTTTCCTACACTAGAACAAGGAATTATTCTCGACGACGTCGAAGGACTAAATCTAATAGACTATACATGTGCAATCGGTGATCTAATAAAGCCTGAAAATGTTATCTATTCATCAAAAATTTCAAACAACCGAATTCGAATTTTCCTCGCAGAAAAAAAATTAGTAAACAACATTATAGACAAATATAAATATTTACTTTTAAAGCAAAACAAGTTCATCTTGAGATCCCTAGTAACCAAGCAGCAGAGAATGATTCTCTCAAACGTATGTATTCTCGAAGATACTATTATGCATACTATTCTCGAAGATATAATTGATAACTTGAATATAAGGAGAAGTTCGACCATTTTTACTCTAAAAGCTGCAATTACACAAGACATACAAACGGGTATTTTTCAAAAAATTACCCTTTATGCAATGAGGTTTGAAAAAAAAATTTTTTTGACTTTTTAATGCTGTTTTGGGGTCAAATGTATGTATTGATACTTCAAAATTAGTATCCTAAGCTGCGCAAAATTAATTTTCGAAAATAAGCTAATTATCCACTAATATTTGTTAATAATACTAATCGACAATTTTAACATGTGGAAATGGTATCTATCAATTGTTAAATAATATATATCACGGTTTGATTGTTCAAACAACGCATTTTAATAATTATCATAATAAAGTACAGTTAAAATGCTATCCTTTAATAGTTCAATCTACATTTTCGGGAAAGGGTTAAACTCATTAGATTGAAGAAAGTTTTTTTACTCACCATGTGTCCTTTTGAATAGAAATTGCACAGAATTTTACATACTAAAGAAATGATAGGTAAAGAATGCATACAGATAAAATTAATAAATATAATTTAATGGAAGCATTGAAAAACAAAATTAAAATAGAATTTGAAAATAATAATTAACAAAATAATTCACATTAACATAATTAATTAACATATTTCAATTGACATATTTTGCTAAACATTGCTTAAATCGATTTTTGGTACCTTTTCTGATTTATCCGCTTTACGTTTTCTATATGTAGTAGGTTTTGCTCCAGTAATTTCAGAAATGCGTATTTTATCTAAATGATAATTTTTTTGTTGCAATGCATTCATAGCAGCTCATTTCATTGAATCTAATAATATTTTTGTTTTTTCTGTTCCATTTGAATTGATGCACTTTCATCGTTCCATTATACGTTTTGAGATTCGTTGGCAGTGCGCTCTCAACTTCAGCTATATTAGCTGCATTTACTGTATCTATGAACATATTTTTGCACTCATTCTCAAGTACTTTAAGAACTAATTCAAAGTTATTAATATCCATTCCATAATCTATTAGTGATTGAAGCTTACGTTTTACAACATCACCAATTCCATCTGCTGGACTTTTACCATGGCCTGCTTCTGAATAATTGTAAATTATAGATATCGAAATTACGATACGCTTCTGTAAGACAATTACAAATTAAATAAAACATACGTTTATTCCGATATTGTGTTGAAGGACTATCGCTCTGAAAATATAATCGCTTCAAGTTCGGAAATTTGGTTAGAGCATAATTAATGACAGTCTTCAAATGAGTTACAATAGATGCAGGACCATGTTCCAATATTTTAGAAAGAGTACAAAAACCTTGTTTATAATTTTTCGTATAAAGCATTCCAGTGTACAAAGATACTTGATTTCTTGAAGCTCCGTAATGAACTGATTGTGGTTCATCAGCATATTTACATATAAAAATTTCACTCCAATCCATTAATATGTAGAGATCGAAGTCAGAAAGCGTAGCAATAGCTCCCCTTGTAGCTTGGTATTGTCGGTTAAATTTTGAATGTGAGCCATAAAAGAAACTAGCGATTCAATCTGAAACTTTTCTTTTAAATCTTTGGCTGTTTTAATAACTGTTTGCTTTACAGTCAATTGCACTGTTATTTCTTTTTTTGTTTTTGCCAAAATTCTTTTTTCTTTTTTGGTTACCCATTTTTTGTATGGAAACTGTTTATCTATTTCAACATTATCATTTATTTGTATTTTTTTATACTTACATTCATCACGCAGACACAACATACAACAGTAGTTATAGGGGCACCATGGACCGTCAAAACAAACCCCCACTCCACCACCCTAAAGGTTACTGACCACTAGGTCGATGACCTCTGAGAAGGCGAAGTAGGGCTTTGTTAGGCATGGTACCCGAACAACTGGAGGGTCACTCACCCCACCTAGAAATTTAGAGTGGGGGTGAACTGGAGGGTCACTTACCCCCTCCGACAAAATTTGGAGTGGGGATGAAAAATATTTTAATTGATATTTAAAAATTATTAATTTATAATTTGTAATATAATCCTTTTAAATTATCGAAATAATAAAAACTTGAATTATAAAATATGAATTTAAAAGATTTTTTATTTTTTAATTATTATGAATTTTTATATTGGATCAGAAAATATAAAATTTACATATAAATTATTGTGTGTGTAAAGGATGAGGAGTTTGTAACAAACAAGGTGATTGAAATACTCATGTCTTAAAGTTTAGAAAAATTTATTAATAATAAATAAAACATACATTACAACGTAGCATTCATACGTCTCATTACTGTGTACACATGATAAATAATAAATTCCTATATGATTATAAATAAGTCTTGTTTTCCTGAAATTAGATTCTTATTTTTTCATGATTCATCGAAATCATTCACAAAATTATCATTTATACTAGACATTGTACTTTTTATATCGCTAGGATGATAGTATTTGTATTGAAATTCTTGTTGTCGTTCTAATATATTTTTCATATGAATTACCATTTCTTGTAATATATGTTTTTGCAACAATATTCAAATATTGAATTCTATGATTTATACAAATCGATGATTCTTTTAGACGTTCAAATGTTACACGTTTAAATACTAAGGATCGACTATATCGGCCATGTTTTTTCGGTGGTCCACCACTCTCTTCTGCTTTTGGCTGAGCATGATTGGGTACTAATTCAAAAGCTCTCTCGTTAAAACTGATCATGAAGCGGATAGTGTATCCAGCTATAGAGAGTCGCTGATCAAACATAGATTCCTCATTATAACAAGTAAAAAATTCGTTAATTTTATCAAACTCCTGCTTCAACGTCTCCCAACAGTCGACTGACAGAGGTAGACCTTGAAAATGAGATCTGCAGAAGCGCTCTACAGAAACAAACTCCATTTTTTCTTCTCCTATATTCTCTAGGTTTACCTGGATAACTTTCCCAAAAGAGCTGTTTAGTCCGTAGACTATCGGTAGAAGCTGCTGCCAATAATTTTTCTTGCTATTCTGTTTTATTAAATATTCCAAGTCGTTATCAAAGGATTGCTCCAGACTTCTCTTTTGACCAGCCGTCTTGGTTAGATTTTGTTGCTTGTTGTCACCGTCGATCACACACAACTGTGGCTGGACCGAGTGGATACCACTTCCTTTATACAGTAAAAATTGGTGGGGATGTTGTGAAAAGGTGGCGTGCAACCGATCAGAGATAACTAAGTATCAAATTACACATAGCAAGTTTTTCTATAAAATTCTTGACTATAGCATCATTTTTTTTGCAAATTCTGCGAGAAATTTTCCAAGAATTTCTTTAAACCCGGTAGACATACAATACAGAAACATGATACAATAATGACCACAAACGTTGGGATATTCGCTTTTTAAGAGTTTATTATTCCATCTTAATTTTTCACAATTTTGCTGGATACGTCGTAAATGTTGTGGAATTTGTGGTGGCTTACCAAGACTATCAAAGTACACACCTGTGCCATACTTATCAACGCATATGGCAATCCAGTGCGCGCCACGCTGGTTATAATTTTGCGTATTAAGCACAAACGCACAAGGTTTCACCCACATCAGAGGAATCCGATCCGCTGGATAAACGCCTACGGCGTGAAACTTGATCCGTATCAGATATCGTACAATCTCTTTTGAATTCATTGCGAAGAATTTCAAAAAATTCTTCCAAAATCAGTTATTTTACGTTGGGGTCAAGTTTCAGTAGCCAATGTTTCAGATTAGCAGCGTTATTTAGTGCACACACGTAATTTGAATAAGGTGATTTTATGTAATGATGCATGCACTATACTCTGCTGAAATTTAAATTTCTAAAAGCTGGAAAATCTTGTTTTTCTAAATTTTCAATCTTACAGGTGGTGAGCTTAGAAAGTAGTTCAACCTTTTCTTAATCTCGCACGAAAATTGCACGACGATGCTTGCAAATATCTTCCAAATTTTTGTATAATCTTTTTATCGATATATCACCTTCGTACCACTCCAGATCATGATGATTCAGTGTCACCCAATTGTTCTGTCTCAAAGCATTTTAAATAAGCGTCTTAAATTACAAGGAGGCGACACAATCCAATGAACGATAAAGTTTTTATGAATAGCAAGTACAGCCACCTTCTTTGGAATCAAACGATTTTTGTTGTCCTTTAAAAACTGCACGATAATCACTACGTCCATACTGTTTGCAATGAAAGTTGCTCGCCGACTGGGGTAATAAAGATGACTTTGCTTCACTTAAATAGCGAGAAATATATCCCCACCACCACCATTACAAACCACTATAATCCACGACAACCTGTCTCGACGAGTCAATTTTAAGCAAATTGTCATATTTAGCATAAATTATGCAATTTACAGCGCCCTCTAGCGGGTTGTCAAATCTAACATTAATTCGTACATTACCATTTTTTATCAAATTCCAATGACTACCATCACTCGCAGATAAATCAGGTGTCAAGTCAAAAGCGAATAGGCAGTAACCGTTTGGATAGTCTTCACGGATAATCAAGTTGCCTGAATTCATAAAGTGAATACCAGTGCCGGAAAAAAGTGTATGATAAGCATCAACGTACATTTTGCTTTTTATGAAATCTGGCTGTAAGGGTTTCGTTGGTACTTGCATTCCATCAACGTATAGACACAAAAAATTCATATTGAAATTCTTGAAATTAAACGGGTTAAGACTTTTATCTCCGTTGTAAGCTTTATTCTCAACAAAACCGAGTATAATTCTTTTTGGCAGTTGACCTTATATGGCATTGTCAATTGTTTCCCCATGCACACCATTATGTAACGTAACAGCCTTAACTTCTATACGTGTGTATTTTGTAGTTGAGTGGGTATTTTGCAGTAGTCTGCGACAATAGTTTTTCGTGTGCTAGCACAAGTGAAGAATTTAATCTTACTCGACGCACAAAAAGCGTAGCCTCGGTAATATTTACTCTGACAGCACCAGCGGGATCCATGAGACAGAAACCACCACGAGAACACACGAGCCTTACTCTAACTTCAACACCACCCAGTGATAATTTGTCTTGATTAAAAACATCACAATGTAAATGACCGAGTAAATCAATCTTTCTGTCAATCATAAGTGCTTTACGCTGTCTGAGACCTGTATTACCACCTGTGGTATCGTCCATTTTCCCTGCTGTATCATCGTACCACAATCTACTCGTTAAATGAGACTTTTTAGCTGTTGGGCCATAATTTAGTAATGTTTCAATGTAAACTCTGTATGCATAAGCATTGTTTGGCGGTGAAACAGGTTTATGATTGAATAGCACGTAGACTTGATTGAACAACGAATGCAAAAGATTATTTATTGGTCCAACGTTCGGATCTTTAGGTGGTTCAGCACTAGTGCATCTTGCACTTACACTCATACTTAATATTGTGGGAGCCAAGTCTAAATACTCAGTGTTGCCAAGGATGGTAAATTCAATTGGTGATTGGTCGTTGAGTAAAGATATCGGTTTGCACTGAACCCAGTAAGAGCCTTCAATTGCAGTCTGTGTCGAGGGTAATTCAAAGAGTGATAATTCCGACTTGATCGACTGCAAGATTCTGTATGCAACAACATCATCTTCAAATTTTAATTTTCAAAAATATCTCTAGCTACATGTGCTTTCTTATTCTGCTTCTTCTTCTTTTTCTTAACTTTACCACTTTTCGAGCGTTTAGTCGCTGAGGTGTTAGTAGTATCAGGTGCACTCAACGATTGAGTTGATGATGTCTCGTTCTTCTTTTTATATTCAGATTCCTCCTCCCCCTCTTTCGCACCTGACTCACCCAAGAGGAATTTGTCCAGAACAACGTCAGCTTTTCTTTTGAGATTTTTACCACTCTCACGAATGCGTTGCTTGGTCGCCTCTTTGACCGGTCTGCCACCTAGGGTGATATCATCTGAGATATTTTCACTCGCTCGGAGAACCTCCTTACCGACCACTTTTGCACCTTGCTTGATCTTCGGTATAGCTGCTCGAAAGAGACCTTTCAAAAAACTACCTACTTCTGCACCTAACTGGTGATAACCAAAACAAAGTTTACCAACTGTGACACACTTACCCTCACCACCAACTATTTGGTTATTGAAAAAATCTTCAAACCCAGACATTTTATCAGATGCGCTTAAAGTGAAGCGTTACAGTCAGCGTACCGTAGTCGAATTGGATGGGAAATCCGTGTTCGTCTCTTATACCTATTTCTATCTACTGAAACGCTGAAGACAGGAATGGTAGGTACATGGTTGGTAAAAAGTTTTCAATTGCAACACCTCCGTAAAGGTAGTTACGCAAATGAAGCGAGACTATACGTAGCAAGCTCGTGTGCATGTCATCTGTTACATAAGGCTGGAAAATCTTGCTGTAAACTATAAGCACGGTTAGTAACCCGTTTATAAGATTTGCTGGACGATTACTGGCAATGTAGAGTTCTTTATTACCTTTGCAAGAGAAAATTGTAACATTTTCCAAATCTAAAATTCTAAGTAATTTTTCCGATAGTGTGAACGTGTGCATATAAGTTGTACAATCTTCACCACATCGACATCTAACCTGTACATAGCTGATATATGCTGAAATGTGAGAGGTATTTTAATTTCCGTGGGTCCTACACACCAGTTAACATGAAGATAAAAATTTTGTGATAATTGTGTTGTAAAATGTGTAGCCACATTGTGCGGAAAGACAAACTTGCTGCTGTTGCTCGGTAAAACTATGTAAAATTCATCGATCGTTGTTAATTTTTTAAATCTTAAGCCGCTATCCAAGAATTAAACTTTTTTGGATACCTCATCCAACTGACCAAATATTGTTTTTTTGACCTCCTAACTGTGCTCTTCAAAACTTCATCAACCTCAAACGCTTCGCTATCCAAATCCATGCGCACTCTGCTCAACTGTTCTTTGTAGAAATATACGTCAATTTTTTCTTCAACAATAGTTGTCAAAATATAGACGGGTGGTTGTTGTCTTGTGTCAACTCTTATAATTTTTAACAGCTCCAGAGTTCAGTCACCCTAGTATGATTTCCTAAAGGCTGTCTTGGCACGACTGACACGAACCAGATCGCCAACGCTGTATTTAGCTACTCAAAACGAATGTTTTTTGTTGTAACGCAACGTCAAATTTTGACGTACCACGTGAGCATTATATAAGTTGACCTTGGAAGGGGGCAATTTTATGGCACTGTGCCACGACTCTTTGTAACATGTCATAATTTTTTGCAAAACATCTATATAATGTCTTGTGCGCAAATGAGTAAAGTATTGCAAGATACGACCTTTGAGAGTTCGAATAAAGCGTTTGGCAATGGCTGCCTTTATATCGGGGTCTGTGACGACTCAATAGGTAATATGTTTCTTTTTTAGCACATCTTGCACCTTTCGACCGATAAACTCTTTACCTTTATTAATCTGTAGGTAAATAGGATGTCTATCATTACATTGTGATAAAATTTTGTCTAATGCTACAGCGACGTTTCGGCTGGTTTTGTCGAGAAGAGGCTCTGCCCAGGCAAACTTTGAGAGTCAAGAGAGATCAATGACAGTAGTATAGGTACCACTATGGAGCGTCACAACAAACCCCCACTCCCCACCCTCCCCCGAAGGTGAATGACCTCTGAGTGGTATCAGCAGCTGAGTGAGTCATCATGACGTCACGTGGCTATATATACATATAATTTAATCTAGAGATGACAAACTTTTTTAATAATATTTATAAAAAAAATTTATTAATAAAATTTTATTAAACTATTTAAATTAATTAAGCAAAAGTTAGAATTAATTTATTTAATCAATAAAATATTTTGCAAATTAAAAAAAAAAAAACGACTTTATTAGGACAAGGTGCAATATTGGTTAAGAAAGAAGAAGCTGGTGAGTATACTTTTATATTTTTTCGTTTTATTGTTGCATAAAATATATAGTGGATACAATTATAGTATATGTATAGTGAACAAAACTTATTTTATAAGTATAGTGTATAATATTATTTTATAAATTTAGTGAATATACGCTTATAATTATGTTACAACTACAAGATAATTTAACGCAGCTACTATTGAATCAACATGAAGCGCTGTGATTTCGTGAAATACACGAACAATTTCGGTTTTAAAAATACGATTTTCAGGTTCTTTTATTTTATTTTCCACACTTGTAATTAACGACGCAATTATATCATCATCACACTCGAGTACAGCTCGTTTCACAAAGTCTGCACAATATTCATCGATTTGAGATCCATATCGAACACCGCACAATTTTTCCACAAGATCAACAATCTCTCCTGCACACACACTAACACCTTTAACAAGCGTGGTTAAATATTTATTCCTATCATCTACGCAGGATGCAATGCCTTATTAATACTCGAAAGTCACCTTTTTCATAACAATGCTTTGTCGATACCTTTTGACCAGACCAGAAGTAGGGGTGAAATTTTCTTCGATTTCAATGGCTCTATCAGTATGGCTTCTAGTATACCTCAGAATCCAACCAGTTCCGTACACTTTTTGCTCCATCAAATCATCAGCATTACCATCAAAATGTTTTTCAGTATCACCAAACGTAAGCTTAAACTCGTTCCACGTAGCTGTAGTGAAAGCTATTCCTTGAAAATCGTGTGAGAGTAAACGTACCATTGGATGAAATTCGCCATCTCGTAGTTTATTATATTCAAGACCAACTAAAATTTTTTCCGTAAATGACTTGTTCAAACCGTAGAAAGAATTAAAGATGGGCTGTGTAAAGTTCTTCTTCTGATGCGCCATTTTTTTCCTTTTTTCCTAATAGCTTTTTACGATACGAACGTCGACTGAATGACTGTCATCTTAATGCATATAATCTCGTTATATAAAGGCTTAACACAAGAGACAGTGGAGGGGATAAGGTGATGACTAAAAAAATACACTCTCGCTACTTCTTTGTAACGAACGTGCTTTTACGGCAAGAAAGTAACAATGATCCCCAGAAAAGCTATCGTCAGCATTATTAATGAACACGTGTCTTGCAGCTGCAGTATTATTTTCTACCGAATCAGCAAAAAAATTGTTGGCTTATACTGGACCCAATGAGAGCTCTCAATAGTAGTCTGTGCCGGAGGAATGTCGAATAGGAGCGATTCCGATTTCATGCACTCACAGGACTGTGTGTGTAAAAACGCCATTTTTAGTCGTAAATATCTTTTGTCGTTCGTACTTTTTTACTTTTTCGAGAATTTTTCTTTTTTTTCTGGTTCTATTTATTTTCTTCTTTACTACTTCATTCCTTTTATTTTTTGTGCTGCGCCGTTTAATCTTTCTTCGAGTGCTCTTAACACTGTCACTGCTGTCATCCAACTGCAAAGCAGACAGATAACGGTGTTTCTTATATCCAGATCCTTCCATCAATCAATCCAGTTTCTCTTCAGCCTTTCTTCTAAGATTTGTGCCAGACTCTTTTATACGATTTCGTAGAGATTCTTTGATTGGAGTATTCTGTGTTGCAACGTCAGATAAAACGTTCACACCAGTACGCAATGCCTCCTTTCCCACAGCTTTAGCACCACGGGTGAGTAGCGGTAGTACACGACGAAACAACCCAGCTAGAAAACTTCCTACACCACCATGCCCTCTTTGGTAGGGGACTCCAACGTAAATACGTCCGATACCCTTACCATTTTACCACCACCACCGATCTGCATGTCAAAGCATGCCTCGTAATAATTCATCTCTTTTCTTATTAATCAATACGATAAAAGTGCAACGTCACTGTCAAGGTGCCAAAATCAAATAGTATTGGCTGACCTTGTTGATCTCTTATATCTGTTTCAATGGTTTGAAAAGAGTTAAACAATAGCGTAATGTACATAGATGGTGAAAAGTTTTTTATTTTTACACCACCATATTTGCAATCCTCAGTATTTAAGGAAACCGCTCTTAATAATTTACATTGCACATCTTCGATTACATAAGGTTCACAGATGTCACTGTACACCATTAGAGTTGTTGGTGATCCATTAGAAAGATTAGCAGGGTAATTAGCTATAGTGGATACTTCTTTATCGACGTTGATAGCTTCATTTTTTCCAGTTTCAAACCCGAGAATTTTTCTCAAATTCCTTGACAACTCTAAAACGTGATTAATTGGCGTACATTCCTCTGTTAAACAAACGCGTCTGATTGATACGTATCCACCACGCTCTATTCGGAAACGTAGATGGTCTTTTACACAGCTCAGATTGTTCATTTCCTCCGCGAGACTTTCTAAATGTTTGTAAACACCTGGTCTTATAAAATTAATGGATGAAACGACCGGTGCAATTTTATTAGTCCCCAGCGACGATGGTAATATATTTTTTACACAGACAAATCTTTCGTCCTCGTTTGGTGGAACATGTTGAAATGTCATAGGAATTTGGGTCTCCAAAAGTGCAACACTCCAATATCCTTGCAGTCGTATTTGTTGTGGTAGATGAGTAACAAACCGTGTTGTAGTATTGTCAGAGAAATAATGCATACTACTATTACTAGGTAGTATAATGTAAAATTCATCCTTCATGATGTTTTTTCGATTTGGCTGGCTGCAACCCAGGCATTAAATTTATCGGGGTAACATTTCCATTTAACAAAATATTTTTTATTCTGGCCACTTCCAGTACTTTTTAAAATTTTTTCAACTTCGAAACTCGCGTTATTTAAATCCTTTTTTACTCTACTCAACTCGTGCTCGTAGAAACACCCTTCAATATCCTCATCAGCTAAATCTTTTAGAAAGTATACTGGTGGCTGGCGTGCTACTGAGATACGAGTAATTTTAAACAGTTCCAATATTCATCAACCCTCGTATCCTTTCGCAAACACGTTTCTTGCTCGACTGACCCGTACTAGATCACCGATGGTGTATTTAGGTTTTCGGTACTTGGAGCAACCATATCGAGATCCTAAATTTTTTCGAGCTTTGTAGGCGTTGTAAATCGTAACAGATGCTGGCTCCATCTTGATGGATGAGTGTTTGCTATGATTGTAAGACTCTAATATTTTTTCTAGAATATCAACGTATCGACGAGTGTTTTTATGCGTAAAATATCGCCACATCTGTTCCTTTATAGTTCTTATAAAACTTTCGGCTGCAGCTGCTTTAATATAAGGACCTCGCACTATTCTAAATGGAATTTCATTTTTCTTCAACACTTCTTGCAGTTCCTTTCCTAAAAATTCTTTCCCCTTGTCCGTTTAAAAATCACGGGTTTTACGATTAGCACTGTTTTCCAAAATGTTTTCAAATGCTTTGGCAACACTTTTTGAAGTTTTATCCATGAGTGATAAAGCCCATGCGCATTCACTCAAAACGTCGATGACAACGAGGATATAAGTGTAATTTAAGTTGTAATTAAGTTATAAGTTTTGACCGCTCTCATATCCATTAAATCTGCCTCCCAGACGTCATCAGGATTTCGAACATTGTAATGACGTCTAGGAAACCTGTGTCATACAGGTCTGTGCAGATTGTAAACATCCTGACTCTTGAGCCAGTCGATTACTTTTCGAGGGTATTTCTTTCATACAGAGGTTATAATTTTATTAGCCCCCGCATATGCTCCTGGTCTTGGTGGACCAAAATAAAGCTTACTTAATTGTTTCTGCATTATTCTTGTTTTTTTCCTTTTGCCTGCTTCTTCGTCGGAATCATACACGCTTTTGTCTTTTTTATTTTCTTATCTCTGCATTTTATAGCCTTCTTAATAAGCGAAAAAAATTTTTCGCTTATTAAGGCGTCATAAAATATTTTATTTTTCCAAAATTCGTGAATTTTAAAATTTATAATTTGTGTATGAATCATCAGATAAGATAAGGATGTTCGTGTACTTTCAGTAGCATGTATGATGACTTATACCGTAATTACGATTTTTAAAATCAATCAATTATTAATATAAATGATTTCTTATAATGCTATTTGATTTCTTATATTCAGATTATTATATGTTCAAAAAAATCAGATTTCTAGGATCAATAGATCAAGAATCGATACATGATCGATTATCTATTGATCTAATAAAGATATCAAGGTGATTTTTGATACATATTCCTATCCTTGAAGATGATACCAAAATGCAGACTTATCTTTTATCCACATGCGGATTTTAACTGTGCAATTATTACGAGAATTTTAAATGTATTATTTTAATTTCCCATAGACTAACCACACCTGCATTGTAACAATATTGGTTTAAAATTGCTGATATAGATGTTTCATCGAATCATGACGGCCTATTGCAGCTGTGTATTTTTGTTTTGATTTTTAGCTGAAAACTGCACGTGTGAAAGGAACTTTCTTTCACACGTCAAATTTTGATTTTATTCGATCATCGGTATCTGATTAAGATATGAGGATGACACTAAGATCAAGACAATGATTTTAGTGTCCAAGATGTTTCCGGACGATAAAGAGCCTCGCGAGGGTGATGGAGAGGACCCTAATCCTCTCCCCGCGCCAGAGCCGGCAACTGTACCGCCGGAACCGCTCGGTTACGCGCATCTTGTGATGATCCGACGGATGCGGATGTACCCGCAATTCAGCAATTTCAACTTCTCCGGTTCCGGCGATAATACGACGGTGGTCCTCCTATTATGGGAGGACCACTGGCGTTTTTATTCCTATGAACACCTGGTGGTGTTAAACGATTTTTGTCGGCGGCGAAGCCGTGAGCCAAGCTCACTGAGGTGGCTCCCAGGACCATTTATTAACGTCGCGCTAAACACCGACGTTACCTCGGACCCGGTGTATCAAGAAATATTCTTGACAGCAACACACTGGGCGAGGATGTTTTGCTGTCGGTATGAAGTGGCCGTGCGACTTCGCCATCGACAGTTCGAATATTAAATTTTGTGTATTTATGTAAAGTGAAAAACTAAAAAATAAAGTTTTTTAAAAAAGTGAAAAACTGTGAAACTGTGTTTAAAAAACTAATAAAGTGCGAAAACTGTGTTATAAAAACTCATGGAAGTGCAAGGTGTTAAAAAAAAAACTGTTGATGCTGATAAAAAAATGGTAAGTACCTTTTCTTTTTTAATTTATAAATTTTTAAAATATGTGTGTGTGCGTGTGTGTGTGTGTGTGTTCTAAAATCTGGGTACCACTGTGGAGTGTCATGACAAACTCCTCCGACCCTTCCGCACATGACATCATAATAATATATATATATATATATATATATGTATATTACGGTGTCATAGTGGGTCTACCCGCTCCTGATGTCGCTCAGAGGTCATTCACCTCTGCGGAGGGTCAGGAGTGGGGGTTTGTTGTGACGCTCCATAGTAGTACCTATACTACTAATGACAATAATAATATAGCTGTACCCATCATTGTCGGTTTTAAGTGATCTAAAATCTGTCAAGTCAGCTTACTAAACTTCAAAGGAACTATAAACGTTATAATGTCGACGAGGAGAACCATGTCTTACGAGTTTGTGTAAGATATGTGCGTCCTGACTCTCCAGCCGATTATCAATCGTATTGTTATCAAATTTTTTGGGTTTCACGTGTTTCAGTAGATGAGCACCACGTACGCTGATGGTGCAAAAAGATTATAGTAATGATGCTAAAGGTCGTCCGGCTTCGTGGTCTCATTTTTTTTCCTCCTCCTTTCTCATTTCTCCTCCTCTTCTTATAAACTAGCTTTTTTTCTCTCATTCGTCGTCTTTTAAAAGTATTTTTAATGCGTTGCAAAAATTTATCAAACACAATTTTGCTGATCATGCACAAAACAGTAATACCAGCTGCAGTCTTTTCATTACCATCCGCAGTCTTCGAGAGCATACGTGAAAATGCTCGTTCGGCCAGCAGTCTGTCGGCTTTTATATGATTCGTTATTTTTCATTCGAATATGAAATATCGTGCTCTAGACAGGCATTGATAAGAGGATTTTTTCCTCTCTGACCACGTCTAAGACTCTCTTCGAGATGCGTGCCAGGGCCGAGAAACTGGTAGCCTGGTAGATGCATTTCAAAGAGTACAACTGAAATCAATCGATCTATAAAAGTACCAGTATTCTCCTCCTTCTTCTTCTCCTTCCCCTCCTCCTCCACCCCCTCTATTATTTCCTTACATGCTTTTACATACGGTCCCGTTTTAGCTGTTTGAGGCGACTCTTTTTGCAGGGGTTGATGGCGTAGCCGCCAACTCGCTATCAACTTTTTTACGCTTTTTCGCACTTTCAACTTCTTTCTCCTTTACGCTCGTTTGACTAGTAGCTGTTAAAGAATAATAACCTTCGTTTTCTGACGACGATGATGACAGCGGTAAATCAGGTCTATGAGATGCAATCGTACGCCACAGTTTATCGTTATCAATGAATTCTCGAGGTATACTAACTTGTCGAAAGACGTGTGCAAACTGTTTGTATCCGCACGGTGGCGGTCTTTTTCTACTTCTCATAGCCTTGTTCATTAAATCGACAATATTAGCACCCTCGACAACAGCGCCATCTAGCTTCATTATACCACAACTACACCACTCAATATTACCAGCTCGCCACAAACATCTAATGAGATTTCTAGCATTGCTTCAAAATTTCTGCTGTACCGACTCGACAAGCTGTTCGTCGCCGATTTCGTCATTATTGTCTCTATTCATTGTCTTTTCTGTTTCTAATAATGTTGTCTAGTTTGGACGTATTGTACCCCTACTCTCATTCTTTTCCTCCTCTTTTAGATGCAAGTAACGCTGCAAGATTTGTTGATATTGCAGAGATTTTTGACGCTCAATACCCGCAGAATGTAAAATTCCACTCATTTCCTCGTCAAGGCGTGTCGAGGCTGTACCAGGTGTCTGGACACTGGATGGTGGTGTTGTATGATTAGTAGTTACTACGTCATGCTGCTGCAGCCGCTGTTGCTCCAAGCACTCTTGTGGTACTAAAATCATTTTTTCTGCGTACTCCATGCCGATAAAACAGGTTTTACAATTAGCCGCAGTAAATATGCTGATTTTACTACCAATTTCCTTTTTACCTACAAACTACCTGGTTTAGCGAGTTTTTGCAACAGAGGTGCGACTTTTCGCAATTGTCTCTTATAATACTTGCTGAGTGGAATATTTCCACGTAAAATGTTCAAAGCACACTCGCAAATGTAACATGGCCTTGAGTTAAGAAAGTTCGATTTTACACAAAAAATGTAGCTGAGTCCAGTACTTTTCTGGAAATGGTCTACTACGACTACGTGTTACTGACTCCATTACAATCGCACGTCGAGCGCGCACCAGCTTTTATGGGCTTGCATTAAGGCACATAAACGTACTGATGTTTGTAAAACGGAAATATACAAGTACGAAATCTCACGTTTTCAGGCGTACCCTGTTTCAGATCTATGAGCAAATAGCCGTGTGGCTGTGCTGTGGCATCAAGATATGCCTCTTGCAAAAAACGATGCTCCTCGGGGCAGACTTGACGCGCTAGATGATTTATTTACGCTCGGTCGCGCGGATTTTTAAATACCACAATGTAATTAGAATTTAAAGAAATTTCTCGCTGACCTTGATGAAAGAGATTTTGCGAGATAAAGATAACGCTCAAGTTATTGTGATGACTGCCTTTGGCGAAGAGATTAACTACAGCTCTGTTGGATGATTCTCTCATCAGATCGTCGAGAATCAAGAGTTTTGCTCGTGGATCATTGGTAGTCTTCGCTCTTTGGTAAACCCTTGTGAAATTCGATTCCCTCGGCCAACTCTTAATTTTGTATCACTCATGCGATCAATGTGGTGCAAAAAATTCTTTACAAATACTGTTTTACCACACGAGCTGGGTCCACAAATCATCAAAGTCCACGGATGCACCCACCTGCAAACATCCATGTTACCGTTGCTGCTAAACTTCTATTACAAACCTCATCAAATCCTCCAACCACTCTACATATACGATCATTGAGAGTGATGAGCAAGAGTATGGGGCGCGCGCGTGTGTGCGAGCAGTATCGTGCTGGCGCTAGCCAATCAATTAGCTGATTAGCAATATAGCTGGCTGATGCTAGTATTATTTCGCTTTACAGCCATATAGCTGGAAAAGCCAAATAAGTATTAATCGCCTACTTAAAATTAATACCCCCACCCCCATCACCATCACCACCATTCATAGTATAAAATTAAAAGTATTAGTAAACAGTCAGTGCTAGTTAGTCTTGAACAAGTACTGCTATCGTGAGCAATAGCCAAGAAATTTAAAAAGGTAATAAATTTTTATCAAAGAATTAATCAGATTTTAATTATTGATTTTTAACAATTTTATAGAAAAGAGAGTCTACAAAAAAAATGTGAACAATGAATCAAACAAAACAAGTGCATTTCAAAGAGGGTAAGCCGGAAATTCATGTGATACGCGTGTGGGACTATGCGAGTCGTACAGCGCGATGTGGAGAGTGGGAGCAAGCGGCTCGTGATAGAGAAAGATTCAGAATGAGGGTGGAAAGGATGCAAATTATTCTGGAACCTGTGCTTTTGAAAAAAATTAATGACTACTTAATTAATAGAAAATAAATTTATTTTTTCGTTTTACATTTTTATAAAATATAAAAATTCATTTAAAATAGTTTGTGTTTTAATTTTCTTTATCTAATATCGTATTTTCACTGTAGTGATAATATATTTACAATAATTTACTTTTAATTAGATTTATGACCGTATGGATAGCTAATTTCGTTATTCACGAATCGTCTCTTTGAGTACACGGGTTCGCATATTTTACATTCAGGTCGTGTTACAACATTCTGAAACTGTGTGCGTCTAATAGCGTCATAGTTTGCAAAAAGTGGCGGTATTTCACCAGTAATAAGATTTCGTATGGAATCGAAGTTTATTTTCTGACTCATCGACGAATTAGGTCTTATACCCTTGATTTTGCAAACACATCCTTCAACGCCATCTGGTGTCAAATATTTATATTCGTAAAATTTGGGTCCTCCAGATGGGAATGATGTGATGCTTATGCCAAGACCATAACAGGCCAATTCGTCGTTGAAGTCACCCAAGAACGGCCCTGTTTTCGTATCGTACTCACCCATGCGACTTACATACACAATACAATCAGTATCGTAATACAATACACGTTGACCCAGCGGTTGCAATTCCTCGTAGAGTTTTGAACGCACCAAGGCTGTGGTATAAGCGGCTACGACAACGTTACAGAATGGTGATGGCTCAACAGCTGATTCTTTGTTGTACCAACTTACATAAATTGTCGTCTCATTGATCGGTAAAATTGAGTCGATCTCGGTCTCGACACTGCAGAGTAATTCAAACTATCTATGCGGATCATGTATCACTTAAATTTGTAGCATTTTCTCTCGTTGACCAAATTTACCACACAATAAAATTAAACAGAGTTTTGCTACAGATTTTAGACCAGCGTTATATTTTATTCGATTTTTGTCTAATTTTATGCCCTCTTGTTGTACAAATTCCTCAATATATCAAGCAATCGCGTTTTCATCACCGTGAGCACATTCCGAAGGGTAACCCGACGCGTACGTTTTCTCAGCGAAAAATTTATCGATATAAGTTGGAAATAGATCACCCTGACCCGTGGCTTTCTTATACTGAGTAATTTTATAAGACTATATTTCAAATATATTTCTGATTATATAGCCCATCTAAACAGCTTTTTTCGATTCGTCAGCAGCCCACGTACCGATAAAAACTCGATCATAAAGATTCCCATGGTCACAATCTGCGATATACATTGATTCAGCTCATGTTCGACACAGTGGAAACAAAAGCTTATTATGCATTTTAACGGGTAGTACAGCATGATATATATTTCGTGGTAGCAATACTTCGCATTTAATAAAACCTTCAACGTGACTTATATTATTTATTTGACCCACCAGAGAGCAACACTCATCTTCACCTACGTAAAAAGTTGGATGACCAACGGGATATCGACCGTATTTACAAATATATGGATATAATGAACACACGCCCACGTATTTTAATTTCTCACCCTCTTTTGCATCGTAAATTTTGACTGTATTACCCGTACGACAACCGAAAAATGCTTCTCGAGGATTTAACGGTTCATACCAATTTCGCGTCTTGTTATCGATATACATCTTCATACTTTCGTTCTGTGAGAACTCATGATCAAAATCACATTCACACTTTTCTATTAGATGATAACCGTGGCTCCTTATCTTTTCGGATGTTCGCGCGGTTCTCTCGAAACGTTCGTCCATATTTTCACCGTTTACAAGGCGTGAGTCATGGTTCACTGTGTAACACCATACACAGCCATGCCAATAGCACCCGTGGAATCGTAAAATCATTATCGTACCGTTTTTAAGTTCGCAGTATCCATCCACCAGAGGGCCTACCGGAAGTCTCTTTTCTCGAGCTCGGACACTATACAAACAATAATAACATACTTGTTGTACAACACACAAATTTGGTACATGCAAACTTATTTTTTCACCATCAGTACCCAAGATGATTTCCGATTCTTGAGTCTCAAAATCATAAAATAAATAAAGAATATTCTTCTTATTGGTTGCAAATCCTTTTTCGCTGATAAAGGGTTGCATGTAACAAAAGTGTTCTATCGGCATTTTAGCATTACATATTTTGCTGAATATCGTGTTACAATTACACGGAAAACATTTGGCACGTACATCACACGTTAGGTTAAGCGACACTGTCAGGCATGATGCCGCCACACGACAAACAAGGCCGCTGCATCGGCACCGAAAAATACGGTGCCGATGTTACTACGTTACAGTGGCTATCTTTGTAGAATGTGTGCGCCGTTGAATAAAAATTTTTTGTTTGCCTATCCATGATTTAAAAAAAATGTAAATAGTCATTTTTGTATTTAATATAAAAAAATATCTACTTGATTGTATTATTTATTTATTTATTATTTATTTATTCTTTATTTACTTATTTATTTATTCTTTATTTATTTATTTATTCTTTATTTACTTATTTATTTATTCTTTATTTAATTATTTATTATTTATTTGTTTATTATTTATTTATTTATTTATTATGTAGTTGTTTATTTATTTGTTTATTACTTATTTATTTATTAATTATTTATTTGTTTATTATTTATTTATTTATTATTTATTTATTTGTTTATTATTTATTCATTATTTATTTATTTATTATTTATTTATTTGTTTATTATTTATTCATTATTTATTTATTTATTATTTATTTATTTGTTTATTATTTATTTATTTATTTATTTATTTATTATTTATTTATTTATTGTATAAGATAGTGATTTTTGTATTTTAAGTAATAAAGTATAATAATAAGAAAATATAAATAAAGAAATGTTCATTTATTTAATTTTTTATTACAATTAAAAACGAAATCTTGTTGCAACATATGGCAAGCCATTTATTTCGACAAATAAACAAGGTATTGTTGATCGCAAAAAATCATATTGAATGATTTCTTTAACACTTAAATCTACCACACTATAGGCGAAAAAATGGTCATTAAATCCTACAGCCTTAAGACATTTATACTCAAAAAAATACTTATTATCTACGAAGTAAATACTTTCAATTTCTCCAAAACAAGGAGTGTCATCATCGATTGAAACAACAATTATTGTTTGATGTCTGTACGTGATTCCATTAATTTTAATTTTTTTAAATGTTTTTCTTGTTGAAGCCTCAGGAAAATTATAATACACAGAAGTATTTTTTATTTCAGGTCCGTGATCAACATACGTTTCTTCATATTTTGAATATTTTAAACGTATTAAACTGAGTTGATGTCTATTACCAACAGTTTTTAAAACATTTTTCCGTGATGTTGTAGATTGTATCATGGATCTAATGTGCGTATGCTTTGATTCAAATCTCATGCCTGATACTTTGCGTAGGGGACCCACTCTCAACACCATTTCACTATAGTGATTAAATAAGTGAAATTTCAAAGTCAAATCGCCGAATAAATCCATGTATAATTTTAAAAAATCTGGAATGAGATTTTTTAAAATAACAACATCTTGATCAGTTACATCAGGAGCATTTATAACGTGTAGAATTTCACGTAATTTTATGTATAAAAGCCAAACTCTATGTCCTTTTGGAACACGATTTCCAACCATCAACCCGAAATAACGCACGAAACAAAGAAGCTCCGAAGCTGACATTTTTAAACGCTTATTTTTTCTAACATATTCTATTTTAATATTTGCTGGAACGTTATTTTTTTCAAAATCTAAACTCATAGAATTTTTTACATCATTCACAAAATTAATGTCAAATAGTTTTTCATCAATCAATGATTAGAGTACATTCGTCATAACGTAGTTACCAACGCCTTCATCGACGTCATGCATTATGTCGACACACGCACAATCGATCACATGATAATCGATGAGTTTATTAAAAATACTTTGATATCTAACACCTGTTAACGAATAGTTTTTAGATTTTGCATCAGCTTCATATGTTTCTTGCGTCCGCAATAAAGATTTATCTTCGCAGATCAATGTTTTAATTTGATTTCCACTTGCCGAACAAATCCTGCAACAAGAAGTATTTGAAAATGATCTTACGAATCCACAAATATCATTTATTCCTTTATTATCGCCTATGACTAAGCAAGATATAAAAAATATTGTATATTTTTTTCCTTTTACATAAACAGATAGTCCGTTTTGTCGCAGAAGATTTAGTTCTAATATTAATTCTTCAAAAACCTCACTTTCAAAATCTTTTCTCGTTTTAGTATAAAATATATCTGCCAAAACAATCGAATCTAATTTTGATGCGAAATTTGGGGGGAAACATGGAACAGTTATGTATACGCATCCTACGGAATTATTTCCTGAGCGCGTTCCCATAGCGTTGCCGGTTTCAACGTCATCGAAGAAAATTGTCAGAGTTAAAGCGATACCATCATCTTTGAAGTTCTTTATTCGACTTTGCCAGAGAGTTCCTTGAATGAAGTTATTAATTATACCTTTTTCTGATTGCAATTGCGTCATATACGATATAGTAGCTTCAAGTAATCCATCTACTAGTAGTAATTGTTGCAAGGAATTCTTTATAGGCAAATGAATATAATAAATTGATTTGCTAGTAATCTTTAATAACTTTGCTCTTTTTGAAGATGTCGGTTCATCTTTTAATGTACATATTTTTGGCTCTACATAAAGTCGTTTATTTTTATATATCGTCAGATATTTATGCTTTTATTAAAATCTTTAAACGGATCTCGAAACTTTGTGAATGTTGATTTTATATCATCACTTAAAGATTTATCTATAAGTTGTAATGTAGAATTAAGTTCTTCTAGCAATAGTGGATTATAAATATTTTTTATAAAATTACTGGTAAAGTCAATGATAAATTGTATATCTGTGTTTGAGAAATTATACTTTCCATATAATTCTGCAATTACTTTTATGATCTCAGTTTCCATTTTAAAAATACAGTAATGTTTAATAAATACTTTTTTTATAAATTAAACAAATTTTTCAAAATACTACAAGAAATAATTAAAATTAACATTCACTTATCAAGAAAAAAACAAGAATAAATATATTACTTATATTACTTATTACCTATAAATTATCAAAAATATGAATCCGTACGTATACAAAATAGCTGTAACTAGTCTCTAAGTCAGTCACAAATATTAATTTTAATTTATAAATGCTCAGCATTTATCATATGATTATTACAATATAATACTGTTTAATCTATAACATACTAGTTCGAACACAACATATTTTAACGAAAAATATTAAAGAAACTATTTAAAAAAGTCTTTTCTTATAATTTGCTTAAACTTTCTGCAAGTGCTGAAATTTGCCCGCTAGCAACAGTGCTCTTAATACCTTTGATCTCATACATGTGCATTTGAAAGAATGACCAAATGTGTGGGCATGCTAATGGATAATCTATAGTAAATACAAACATAAATTTAAAACATAAATCTATGGCAGCTAGCGGTGAATTCGCTTCATAAATAATTGTGTTGATAATAACATATGATTCTTTTATCAACTCTAAGGAACCGCAAAATATAACATATGGTTGTGGTTTATAAACGTTTTTATCGATATAACTTTGGTATTTATCGTTTACAAATTTTTCCAAAGCTTTTCGGCTTACAGAATCCTAAAAAATTATCGTAAAATATTAATTAAGTTACTTCTACATTGTTTCAAAATAATAAATTCAGAAATTATATTGATGGAAATACCTCAAGATGTTCAATGAATGATGATGGTGTATCATAGGAAGTAGGTTTCCATTGATCTTTTTCAACTTTATTCTTGAACACGTATTTCAATAGTGATGGTATTAGTAAAAGCGATAAAACAATAATTTGATCTGAAAAATAATTTTTTTCAAATTATTATTACATATTGAAATATTATAGTACATGTTTTAAACGTGTTTATAATCTAACCATCACTTTGTAAATGATCATTTTTTGTTAAAATATCTTTTAGATTTGAGTATTGCGTAGATGAACGTTTTGCTTCGTCTGCTAATTCAATATTCTCTGTATTTACATTTTCATTTGGTGGTGGTATTTTTTTTTCACTCAGTTTACTTGAACGTTTCCTTTGCTTCGTACCTTCACACGATTTCAATAAATTTTTTGCATGTGCCACAATTTTTGGAGCCTCTGCTGCCCAATTGTCAATTAGTCTGTCACCTACTTTAATATTTTCAAACCTACTATTTGTCTGAGATTGGTAAAATTCTAATTTGCGATCAAAATCGAGATAAGTCTAAAACAATCAAATGTTAAAATTCAAGTTAAAATAATTTTTTTATTCAATTGTAAATTCCTGCGTATTAATATTTATTTAGCACCAAACAATTCTTACCAGCTGTGGCGCTAGAGAAGTCGTTAAAATTTCAAATTCTTGAAGAATATCTCCAAAGGGCTTCTTTTTAAACTCGATTTTATGTCTCTGATCATAAGATAGATTCCATGTAGCAATGATCAATTCTTTGTCATCGTTTGGAATGTTTGTTTGTAAAATACTTAAATCTACAGTTGCAATTACTTCAACTAAAAAAATAGTCAATAAAATTATATAAATAGAACAAAAAATATTTTGTCAAAAGAACTATTTTTTTATAATTATACCTTTTTTAATATTTCGTTGATTATCGGTTCTTGACAGCGGTGAAACGATGCCTATTGCATTCAATGCGTCTCTCTGTGATAAATAAGCTCGTTTCAAAAAACCACTGCTGTTAACCTTTTTGGGAATCACACGAGTACCAGACTTTGAATCTTCTTGTTTTTCAATTTTTATTGAATAACCTTTAGTATAATATTGACTCTTGATATTTGGATCATTTTCTTTTGGAAAAAGCTCTACTATTGAATCAATAATTGCTTCAAACCGAGATGCCAATATTCTATTAAAATAAAAAAATTTTATAGTATGAAACTTTTTTAATATTACATAGAAACTTTTTGAAATCATATATAATTTTTTGCGTTAGATAAATCAATTAATAAGAACATTATGTACGTATTTACAAAAATCTTACACTAATGGTAATTTTCCTGATGATAACGACTCCAGCATTTCATTATCTATCATGATTTCACTAAGTTCTTTACGTAAAACGATTTCTGTTTTTGCATAATAATATAAAATAATACGACCTTTTAATGTCGTAAATAAAAGTTTGTAGACAAATTTTGTTTTCTGTGCTGCAAAACCATGAAAATCAATAAAAAAAAGCTATTTTAACTACTATATCAACATAATAGATTATTTCTATGTAAATTATATTACAATCATTATAAAACTCCGCCACGTTTTTAAATTGCTCTATAATAAGTAACGAATCAGCGTTTTTATGAATAATATTTTCGTTGCTAGCTAGATTTTCTGATGTACAATCACCAATAGATGCTGTATCTGACTGTCTTTGAGAAAATAAATTTTCTTTGAGATTATTCGCTACTTTTTCGCACAGTGCAACTTTAAAATTGTCTTTAAATTTTTTTCGATGTTCAAAATGCGTTTCAGGTATGATAGCATCAATATCACTTTGACTTAAATTAAAGAAATTTTCTTCTTTCACATCGTGATCTATATTATAAAAATGATTTTACAGGAAATATTCACGATGTTTTTAGGTTATGAATAAATGTCGCGTGTACTTACATTGAAAGAGAAATTTAATGTCTCCTAATTCCCAGTCTTCCAATGTTTTTGAAACAAATTGATCCATTTTTTTGTACTCTTATTCAGTTACATATTAATAAATAATTATTTCGACGAAAAAGGTTAAGAGGATTCGCGATTTTAATAACGGTATAAAAATTGAAATAACAAGATGGCAGATAACCTGTGGTTGTCAATAGCTCGCCTTGAGGCGCATGAGTGGCGCTACTGTGTACAATAAGGCCGAGTCACAGATGTTAAGCGTGCGTTGTTAGCTTTGATTGCCACGCTATCTAGACACCTGAAATCTGGTGCCGGCATCGTAACGCACCAGCCTAGTTACTGTCGCTGAAAGTGCGAAATGTTTACCGTGTATGTGGATCTTTATCGCACATTCGAACTGTTTTACTGTACAAACGACAAATTTTTATGCTCTCGCATACTGACCGAAAATTATCGAAAAATATTGAGATTTTATGATTTTCCAGACAAACATTGCCGTAAAAATCTCTAGTGCATTGAATACATTTTATTTTTTCCTGATTTTTATCGCAAGGGAACTGAAAACATTTACAACATTTTTGTGGGTATTTATGTTTTTTTTTGGTGACTAAACTTTTTATTACAAGGTATGTAGTAGCCACGGCTACCAGCTGCTGCGAGTAAATTGAAAATTGGTTGGTCATGATTAGAATTTTCATAGTACATTATATCTAAGGTATGTCTCACTATATTACCAACATCGTGTACAAACGTGCACCATCGTAAAGTGGTTTATAGCCTCGAGCTAAGTTTTGAAAAGAATAAACAACTATTGCACCTCCGAAAAGCGCATGATATTTTTAAAATAACTTTATTTCTTCGATACCACAACCTGTTTCGGGTATCGTAATTCTCGCAGCTTTGACAAGATTCAACGCTTGCACTTTCTGATATTGTACTGTGTGGTGTCTTATTCTATTCCACCTGTCGTGGTGAATACCACTGCGCATCTGACCACGTATAGCATATACAGTAAAAAACTCACGAACCAGTCTAAAAAAAATCCATGAAGAATCGTGAACAAATCGGTCAGAGTTTATAGTTATGCCGATATAATCTGAAGATCGCGCATTTTCACACACATGACGATATAAATCATTTATTGCTCCCTCAAACCACGTATACGCATTCGCTTTAGGTGGTGGAGGTAATATTGACACTCTTAATTGTCTACCTTGTAACTCAAATTGTCGGTAATATAGCGATGATTCTTCATGAATCGTAATGTGGTTCTGAGTAGTAGTACCATCTCCCTGTTGAAGACATTTGTCTACAATATGATATACCAAAATTACGTAAAAATGTGTGATTTATAAATTTACGCTTAAGGAGATGTAAAACGGACGCCACCCCTCTATTCATGAATTTGGCTTATCTTTTCATTATATTGCAAGACTTGAGGAAAAGAAATGCTTTAGCTTGTAGTATTTACCATAAAGATTATCCAGTTAAATTTTCAAATAAATTCATTCATTAGTTTTTCAAAATTTAAGGGTTCCAATATTTATATTTTAAAATTTTTAGATTTTGTACAAGAAATCTGAAATTCTGAGAAACTAATAAATGAATTTATTTCAAAATTTAACTGAATAATCTTTATGGTACATATTACAAGCTAAAGCATTTATTTTCTTAAAATTTCGCAATAAAATAAAAAGATAGTAAATATTTATGAGTATTGGGATCTGACATAGACCAGACGCTCTCTGGTGGATAAAATCTGAACGAATAGTAGCATACAAGCAGAAAGCGTTCGTTGATGCGACTTGTATGTTCTTGTATGTCTTGCGTGAAAAGGTTATTATATCACCGATATTTTTGTTATTTTTAACGTATTTTATTATATGTCCTGCTCTGAAAACTTGTTCATCTTTTATAAAATAACGTTTGGTAGGATTAGTATCTGCCCAATAGTACAGAAATATTCATAATTAACAAAAACAGGTACTTGCTCCATATATGACAATGTAAATTGTATACTATGGTACGCCATCTTAGCTTAGACCACGCCCCCATGTCAGATCCCAATAGGTGTAGTGTCCATTTTACATCTCCTTAAATCAACCTGTATTCTCTATACCTGGTGATTGAGACGAAATCATCGTATTGAGTGTATCCTGCTCGTTATTATTGATCGCTATTGATGACTGCCTTTCATCATCACCCCACCAAGAGCAGCCAGACATTGGTTCAAAAGGTGGTGGCGCAGCCTTATTATTATTTACCCCCTCCACAGCAAAGTTTAGGGTAGTTTCAGAGACATTTATGACTTCTCTTACCTCTTCGGAAGGTGGCAGTAGCAGAAGATCTCTCGAATCAGACACATCTTCTTCTTCAGACAGAAGCCTTATCAACAGTTCATCCCCACTACTGTCCTCCATCATATTTTGCAGGTCTGTAAAATTTATGTAAAATCTGCTTAATTGCACTATTTTTAACAAAAAAGTCTTATCCCGCGAAATTCTGTGATCATAAACAAAAAGTTTATTGGTTATTGATAATTGATCCAAAACTGATATTATCTTGCAAATCATGTTTTCAGATTTATCATTTTATTCACAACAAAAAAGTATTTTATAGCAAAATTCTACGATCGTAAAGAAAAAAGATACAAGCTTTTAAACAGTAACAGAAATTATAAATAACTCACCTTTAATAACACGGTGGTGTAACATGAGAAGCCTGACCTGTGACACATCTTGCATCCCTCTGCTTTTAATACAACGACCAGCTATGTCAAGTATTTTATTATCATTAAAAATACCTTGCTTAAACATATAAGCTAAGGTACGTAATCCGCAAAGTCCTAAGATAAATTTAATTTTTTTCAATAATTCATTATTAGAGCAAATGTTTAGACTTTGGCACCATGAATAATTGCAAAATAATTTTATTTGTGGCTCCCGAACTAATGCTATATTTACAATATTTATCAAGACTTTAAGTAAATTTTTTCTAACCATCTTACTTCGTGTTGAACTTCTCTGGAACGTTGAACTTTAACTGTTGATCAGACCTGTCAATCTTCGCGTATTTATAGCACGATTTAGACATGAATTTAACCCTTTCAGAACTAATGTACATTACAATGTTCATTGACATTTTTTGGTTTTTTTGAAATTGTGCAGTAGTAGCTTCAAATTTTGTAAAAAAAATATGTGTATTAGATTGAAGTGGACTGTTTCCGATCTCAAACTGAGGGCCTAAATTATTATATCTTTGATAGAAACTGAGAAAACTTGAAAAGTAAAAAAAAAAATTTTTTTTATCGCAAAAATTGCTTAATAAATGAACACTTATCATCGCTAAATGGTTATCAGAACTTTTCATGATGAAATAATAATTCCGTTCTGAAAGGGTTAAAAGTAGGGATGAGGGGTAACGAAGGGGTAGTATGTGCGCAACATTTAATATTTCAAGAGTCATCTTAATTTGATATTTAAATCCGCCAACACATGTAAAATAATGTCAGTTTAGCGTGAATCGTGGACCGGTGTGCATGTAAGTACGTAAATTAATTCAATCATAGTATAAATCAGAATGCATATAATTCACCATCATTTCGCTTACGAGTAGGCGGGAATATTTTCATGTAACGCGATCACAATTGGGCGTGTTCTATATCGTCTACCTAGCTAGTGTGTGTCTTAAGTAAAGAGGCGTTAATTGCTCAACCTACATAATCGTAGTAAAATAATTTGTATATATTTACATATATTCTGCATATAATTAATACTTATTTGCATATATGTATATATTTACATAAATTTAGTATAGGTAGAATAACTGCATAACATTTTATTTAAATTATAATAATATATGTACAGTTATTGTAAAAGATATGAATGTTATGCTCTTCTACTTTCTGCTATCCTGATACTTTTGATTATTTTTTTCGTAATAATCTCTTGTTTTTTACATAAAAAATTTGAATTTCAATGCATTTATCATTTGCATGTTATTTGCATATGGAATACGCATTGCATGTTATTTGCATATAAACATTGTGTAAGTAATGCACTTATTCATTACCATGTATACTTTTATAACATTGTAGACCATATTCAGTTTAATATCCTGAGGTCTTATTAAATTTCAATTTAATTTAACTAAGAACATATATATATATATATATATATATATATATATATATATATATATATATGGGACGTTTCACGTCAACTTACCTAACAACAAAATAGAATTCGTCAAAAATCTGTGAAAATGTTCTATTTGATACCCAAAATATACAAATAAATTTTAGAGGTCGAGGTCAAAGGGGTCAGGATTTAAACGTGATGGAATTTTTCGAATTTTCCAAATTTTTTGCTATATAAATATTTTAATGAATTTTTTCCTCAAAAACTATCGATTTTTCGTTAAAACTTAATAGAATACTTTTTCTTGGAAATTAGATGTAGAATTCACCTGAATTTTTGCAAATTATAATATACTGATTTTCATGCTTACTTGATCGATTTAAACATACTATTTAGCATATCTAAAAATCGAGCAGGTTAAATTGGCTTTTTAAAGTCTTATTTTTTTCATTTTTTTATGAGGAAAAAATATACAAAGCCTCCAGTTGGGCAGCCTTCTCAAAGTTACTTAATTGTGCAAAAAAGTCTGGATAAATCGTTATTTTGGATCAATGATGAGATTCGTGATTTTTTTTCTGAAAAAGTATTGATTTTTGGCACAAATGTATTATTAAGATGTTTTTTATTGGAGATTGTATGTAAAATGTATGTGAATTTTTGTAAACCATTATTTGCTAAACATCACAAATTATAAATGAAATTTTGAAATTTTAAAATTTATTTTTTGTTAAATTTTTAGTATATATGGTTCATAATGTCTTAAATTACAATTTGTAAGAATATGTTCATATTCTACACATGATTTCCAATAAAAAACATCTTAATACATTTGTGCCAAAAATCAATACTTTTTCAGAAAAAAAATCACAAATCTCATCATTGATCCAAAATAACGATTTTTTCAGACATTTTTGCACAATTAAGTAACTTTGAGAAGGCTGCCCAACTGGAGGCTTTGTATATTTTTTCCTCATAAAAAAATGAAAAAAATAGGACTTTAAAAAGCCAATTTAACCTGCTCGATTTTTAGATATGCTAAATAATATGTTTAAATCGATCAAGTAAGCATGAAAATCAGTATATTATAATTTGCAAAAATTCAGGTGAATTCTACATCTAATTTCCAAGAAAAAGTATTCTATTAAGTTTTAACGAAAAATCGATAGTTTTTGAGGAAAAAATTCATTAAAATATTTATATAGCAAAAAAATTGGAAAATTCGAAAAATTCCATCACGTTTAAATCCTGACCCCTTTGACCTCGACCTCTAAAATTTTTTTTATATATTTTGGGTATCAAATAGAACATTTTCATAGATTTTTGACGAATTCTATTTTGTTGTTAGGTGAGTTGACGTGAAACGTCCCATATATATATATATATTATATATATATATATATATATATATATATATATATATATATATATATATCGCCCATTCTCTGTGAAATTAGTGGACAAAAAATTTTTTTTCGCTAAAAATTTGTAAAATGCTTCTTTTTTGTATTCTGGACCACTCAGAATTTTTTTAGATATTTTTAGGGACTAGTTTCAGAGCTACAGAGCTTCAAAGTTGGGCTAAAATCATATTTTTGACATTTTTGACTATTTTCAGGCTTAAATCACTCATTTGGGTTGCATTTAAATAATACATTACTAAGAAACTTTTTCCTTTAATGTATTCTAGATTTTCAGAAAAAAGTTATTCCAATGTGCTAATGTAGCGATCCGCTGAGCTTAAACTATTTAAATCATTGAAATACAAGTTTTGGGTTTTCGAACCAAGATATCTGGTCAGGGAAGATCATCGAAGTAGGTTATACATGTACAAATATACCTTAAAAATTTCAGAGTGGTGCGGCTTCTTGTTTTTTTTTAAACAATGCAAATCCAACTAAAAATCATGAAAAATGTGATTGCTAGCTACAGTTACTCATTTAAATGTCAACTTGCACTTATCTGTTGCAGATATCCCTTTGTAAGCATTCATAGAAATAATTGTGAACTTAACAAATATTTTAAAATATGGAAAAATATCTTCTGAAAGGTTCAGAGTGGACCAAACCTTTGATATATGCCTATAACCTTTTTCTAAGATGTATCAGTTACACGATCAAAAACTAAAAATGCAGTTCTACCTATATGTCAGAACTTTTTGTGTTAATTCATGAGAATCTTATTAATTATTAAGTAATTCAAGTCCAACTGATTTCATCCACTGTGCTATTGATTTCAAAATTGCACTATACTGATCTTCAACGAACTGACCAAGAGAGGCTACAAGCTTTGGGTCTCAGATCCTGCTGGAACTTTATGATAAGTTTTGGTTTGATATAACTAAATGAAAGCTATAGCCTTAGAGTTTAATGCTGAGCATTTTCCAAGTTAGAGCACATCACTTATTTCATATTTTTTTAGATTTTCAACCAACTCTTAAACAAAAATTTTTCACTTTGATACTAAAAAGTCTTTAAATGTAATTTATTTTCTTGCTATTGTTCTTCTTATTAATTATTAAATAATTTTACATGATTGACACAATGATTCATATAATAGCTTACATGATTTTTACATTGTTTAGAACAGAATCATCATGTAAAAATCATGCAAGTTATTATATAAATCATTGTGTCATGTTTGTAAAGTTATTTAATAATTTGTCTAGAAAGTAAACTGTCAGGTAACTCGACCATTATATTAAACTTTCTTGTTTAAAAATTTTGCATGAAATTGAATCTGTTCTTTTATTAATAAATTATGTTGATTTCAGGTATAAGTAGAATAGCAAGAAAATAAATTACATTTAAAGACTTTTTAGTATCAAAGTGAAAAATTTTTGTTCAAGAGTTTGTTAAAAATTTTAAAAAATATAAAATAAGTCAGCTGCCCTAACTAGGAAACTGCTCAGAGTTAGACTCTGAGGCTGGAGCTTTTTTTTAGTTATAACGAACTAAAACTTATCATAAAGTTTCAGCCAGATCTAAGACCCAAAGCTTGTAGCCCCTCCCGGTGAGATACAAAGAGACACGAGTTCAGTTATATATCACTGACAATAAGAAAAATTAAATTAAATAATAATATATATCAATCTCTATTATATGTTGATTAAAAATATTTTTTAAAATTAATTCCAAGTTTCTATACACAATTACATTTAATTATTGCTATCATATCATGAGATTCAATGACAAATTGTCTGAAAATGTAAATTATGATAATCAATTTTCATAGAATTTTGTTTGTTACTAATATAAAAATAATAAATTACATTTAAAAAATATAACAAGGATTAGAATTAATGATTTTCTGAAACTAAACTTAATAATATACATCAGTATAGATACTTTAATCTTAACGAATCTCATTGAATGGGATTTAAGTCAGTGTGTGTTATACACTGAATCTATAAAAAAATATTAACATTTACCTGTTTTATACATCTATTTTATAATATTATTCACCTGCATTGTTATAAAAAGAATGCTCGTTCACCCTGGACTTATACTAATTATTACCTGTAATTGAAAAAAAAATTATTACAAAGCATCAGTTTTATTATTTAAAGAAATCTTTTTCGATTTGTGAACATGAAATAAAATAAAAACTTATCTGACTCATCGTCTCCATAGTCTGATATCCAATACAGGAACTACTTAGGTAAGGTAAGAATCATGAAATTGAAGATGAAAATAAAATTTTCAATAAACAATATAAGTATAATTATATTGAATAAATATTGTCCATATAATAAAAAATGAACTAAATTCACAAACTTAAACATTTTTCCTTAAGAGCATGACGGAGGTCCCCCCTTCTCAAATAGTCTAGTAATATTTTAATTCCAAGTATACGTGCAAACAGTACCCTATTGAAAATGTATACGTTTTTCCAATACGTATTTTCACTACGTATCATAATTACATAACAGAATTACGTAACTCCATACGTAGCTAAGTGTTCGAATTTGTGACATAATTCTTATACGTATTTATTTAAAAAATACGTAACTTTGATACATTTTTATTGTAAAAGTACGTTATTTTTAGACCTATATATAGTTAAAATATGTATCCTCTATTAGCATATTTTAAGTGCATATAGGTCTAAAAATTACGTACTTTTACAAGAAAAACGTATCAAAGTTAAGTATTTTTTAAATAAATACGTATAAGAATCACGTCACAAATTCGAACACTTAGCTACGTATGGAGTTACGTAATTCTATTACGTAATTGAGATACGTAGTAAAAATACGTATTGGAAATAAGTATATATTTTTAATAGGGTACGGTAAATCGAATTTTTTCATTACAGTAAGAAAATTTGTGAGTTTAAACTTGAGTGCGGAAAACTAAAGAAATTTACCAAAATACTAGGATTAAAAAGTTACTTGCAATCTTTTAATAAATAGTATTTTGAGGTGAAGTTTATCGAGTTTTATGTCTAATTTCCATTCGAATCTTATAAAAAAATAAAAAACACAATTGCTTTCTTATTTCACTAAAATAATTCTCTTAATATACTCTAGTGCGTACAAGTCATTATATTTGTTTAAATAATAAAATTAAAAAGTTATCAATAAAAAAAGCCAAAATTGTTTCCAACAGCTCCGACGACCCGTTAGAGGTTTTAAATATATTAAAAAAATTTGCATGTTATAATTAAAATATAGACAGGATTATTGAATTCTTTATTTACAGTATATTTAAAAATTTAA
Source organism: Anastatus disparis (assembly GCA_017163975.1). Lineage (NCBI taxonomy): Eukaryota > Metazoa > Arthropoda > Insecta > Hymenoptera > Eupelmidae > Anastatus > Anastatus disparis. The sequence goes on from JAFFSR010000277.1 coordinate 4,374,506, forward strand.
CATCGATATAAAAAAATGTAAAAACATAGATATAATAATTCATCAATTACTGTTACTTCAATGGAGTCTACTGAACTAGAAAATAATTTGCATTTTACTTTGCCATTTGCTATTGGACTAATAAAATGTTGCTTTTGTAAGTTTTTCACCCTGTTTCTATTTTTAAAACGATTCTGCAGTTTTTTAAAATTTTTATTGTAATCTGATTCTGGCGAGTAAGCAAAATCAACATTTGTATAGTTTCCTTTATTTTTCAACCACTCGTACAATGTAACTGCATCCAAAATTTGTTGCGTTGCTGGAAGTGTGAGACTTGCTTTAGCTGCAGCTCTTTTAACAGAACCACCTACTCCGTCACATGCACCTTTACCATGTGCAGTTGGAAAAAAATGCCACTCTGCAGATATCCCAAAATCATCACTATGATAATAAATATTTAAAATGTTTTTAAAATTCTTAAACTGCTGAGGGGCTCCGTCAGTAAAATAGTAAATATTTTTCAATCCTTTGAAGTTTTCTTTTAAATATAGAATTAGTAGTTGCTGATAAGTATAAACTGCTACAGTATCGTGACTTAAATTATTTGAAATTACTACAAATGCTTTGCCTGATAATTGAGTATGTTCCACATAATAAATATATGTAACAAATACTGTCACCTGGTCGTTATTCCAGTGAAACCCAGGTGGAGCGTTTTGAGCAACAAAAGCATAATTCTCTGAAAAATCTAGGCATACCATAATTCCATCCTCTTTCAATTCATTTTTTAATTTTTTAAAATATTCAGATTGTGCTATTGAAATAAAAGCATGTGGCTGTAAAGCTTTAATTTTATCACAAAATGATGGAATGAAATCATTTACGTCCTCTACAATATTTTTTAAAATAGCTCTAGGAGTTAACACCCATTGTACATAGATAACTTCTTCAATTTCTTTTTCATCAAAAATCATGGTCAAGTAAGACTCTAAGCGTTGAACACCAGGACATTTGTCGTAGTCACCAAAATAACATTTGTCTGCCATCGACATTTTATTTTTATTACAAATGATAAATTGCAAAATATCTTTATATGTCTTAAACTGGTGAGAATAGCCTTCTGTCATTTTTTCTAAATTACAACCTACAAAAGTGTTTTTTTTTTCTTTTAATTAATATTATAAAAATTTATCCGAGTAAAAAATGTTGAAAATAAATCGAAAATACCTGATATCATCAACTTGACATTTTGATGAATTAAACAAACACATACAGAATGTGTACCTCTGCTACCAGCTAATACACAACATTTAGGTTTCAATTTGGCAAATGTAGAAAATCCTATTGGAATATCAGATGAAAATTGATTACAAAATAATCTGTACAACTCTTTCAATGTACAAAGCAGAAGACGTTTTTGATCATAAACAATGTTGCCCTCCTCATCCTTGTACTTAACACAGTCTTTTTTTCCAGGTAATATATAGGTATTTTCTTCACTTGTATAAAAATTAATTACATTTTTCAGTTTTTTTTTTACATTTTTCAGCAACTTCGTTGCTTCAGAAACAAGATTTCCTAAAATTATTTTTAATTGATATTAATTTTTACCAGGATAATATTCAACCAATCATATTTTATTTTAATAATTATTGCCAAAATTTAATTGTACTTCATTTATATAACAAATTGAAATGTTCTATTAAATTTATTTAAATTATGTTTCATTTTTTCACCAATTATTTTTTTATGAATATTTTTAATTGTCTTTTTTTATAGATGGTTTTGCTAGAGGACCTGCTTCAGTTTGCAATTTTTTTGACATGTTAATCAAATAATTTGTAGTACCAAAATGTTTTTTTTATTTCATGATATGACCAAGTTAATGGTAGCAGGGTCAGTATTTGGACTTTTTCTATTTTATGTGTATCTGTACTGTGGTATTTCATCTTTAAATTTTCTAATAAATCTACAAACATCCTAAAATCTTTTACAGAAACCTCTACTTCATCTTCGTTGTCATGTAAAAGTTGTTCTACAAGCATTGGAATATCTAATGTATCTTCTGGTGATTCTGTATTTTGGGTGCTATCTATAGAACAATTAAAAGATATAAAGAAGTATTTGAATAAAAATATTAAAATTGTAAAAATATTTTACATAAAGAACATTACATGGTGATGTTTCAGTTGAAACGCAGACAGTATACATTTTTATCCTACATTTATAACAAATTCTATCATCAGGTGTTAATGGAGGTTCACAAGAAAATTTTTTAGTGAATTTCTCCAAGACTTGTTCTGATATTTTACGCAATGACTTTGCTGAACAAATCTCTTGACTGGCGAATGGCTTTCTGCATCTATTATAAGCTATACGTCTTTTCTTTTCTACATGGACGATTTCGGTTTCGTCAAGTGACATTTCCTCGCTCGACATTGTCTTGTAACCAATAATTAAAATCAATTATAAAGAAGTGAATAAACGAAGTCGAATATCAGACAGATCTACATCAATTTCATTAACACGAGTATTTGTAATATATGTAATATTCGACTATTTATAAAATAAAAAAGAATGCTCACTTAATTTTTAAATTAAAAAAAGCATAAAGAAAATATTGATGATTACATTAACTTATATGAATTTAATTAAAAAAATAATACCGTTAATACTGTTTATATAAAAACTGTTTACAAACATTTATTTTAAATGATAACGGCGCGATCGTACCTACCAGTCTTAAAACTCCCGTGGGCTCGAATTTGTAATCAACATTCAGTAATCGAACAGCATTATAACTTACTCTCTTATAAGAGAAATAAAGACAAAATGATGTTTAATAACTGAGTATCAACTTGTATGCACCGTTATCATTTAAAATATACGTTTGTAAACAGTTTTTATATAATAGTAATAACAGGGGCCTAAGGCTCGAATTTATAGTCGACACTCAACACTCAGCACTCCGATCTCAACCCTTAGATCTCAAACTTTCCTTGTTCCGTGTTCCCTATATAACATGTCTACATGTATAGGAAATACAAAACAAGGGAAGTTTGAGATCTGAGGGTTGATATCTGAGTGCTGAGTGTTGAGTGTCGACTATAAATTCGAGCCTTATTCTGAAACTTTTCTTCTCGAGCAATAGGTTCGTGTGTAAGTGAAACTGTATACTCATTAGAAGGAGAAAGAATACTATGAGACCCTTTGTCTATCTGTTTGTAATTACACTTGCGCATATGCAAGTAAAAAGAGATAGAGAAAGGTCCCATTGCATTAATTCTCTTTCTAACGAGTATACGGTTTTTTACTTAATATTTATTATATTGACAACAAATTTCTGTTAGTAATTGTGGATTATGTAAAATTTCTGTTATTAACAGCCTGCTTTTTAATCTTGGTATTCGTTATTTACATCAATAATGTATAAAAAAATTCCCAAAATAAATATAATATGTAAATAAACAATAACAGCCAATTATCGTTTATTGTAAATATGTCTTTGTAAGTATTGCTTGTTATTTTTAATTTAAAATAATACAGTATCCAATAATTAAGTAATTATACTAATATAAATTTTCTCAGATATACTTTAAATCACCTAAAATGTTGAGAGATGATTTATTTATAAGTTATTTTCAAGAAAATTATACATATTAACATAAGTGCAAGTCATTTGAAGCGGGTTCTGGGAGTTTAAAAAAAACATAAAAAAAGGAAGTTACATAGAAAAAATTCGTGTCGCTATTACTAATGAAGTGGATGGAAGTAGTTCCTGTATTGGATATTAGACTATGAAGACGATGAGTCAGATAAGTTTTTATTTTATTTCATGTTCACAAATCGAAAAAGATTTCTTTAAATAATAAAACTGATGCTTTGTAATAATTTTTTTTTCAATTACAGGTAATAATTAGTATAAGTCCAGGGTGAACGAGCATTCTTTTTAAAACAACGCAGGTGAATAATATTATAATATGGATGTATATAACAGGTAAATAATAATATTCTTTTATAGATTCAGTGTATAACACACACTGACTTGAACTCCATTCAATGAGATTCGTTAAGATTAAAGTATCTATACTGATGTATATTATTAAGTTTAGTTTCAGAAAATCATTAATTCTAATCCTTGTTATATTTTTTAAATGTAATTTATTATTTTTATATTAGTAACAAACAAAATTCTATGAAAATTGATTATCATAATTTACATTTTCAGACAATTTGTCATTGAATCTCATGATATGATAGCAATAATTAAATGTAATTGTGTATAGAAACTTGGAATTAATTTTAAAAAATATTTTTAATCAACATATAATAGAGATTGATATATATTATTATTTAATTTAATTTTTCTTATTGTCAGTGATATATAACTGAACTCGTGTCTCTTTATATCTCACCAGAAGGGGCTACGAGCTTTGGGTCTCAGATCTGGCTGGAACTTTATGATAAGTTTTAGTTTCCAAGTTAGAGCAGATGACTTATTTCATATTTTTAAAAATTTTCAACAAACCCTTGAACAAAAATTCTTCACTTTGATACTAAAAAGTCTTTGAATGTAATTTATTTTCTTGCTATTCTTTTTATACCTGAAATTAACATAATTTATTGATAAAAGAACAGATTCAATTTCATGCAAAATTTTTAAACAAGAAAGTTTAATAAAATTGTCGAGTTACCTGACAGTTTACTTGCTAGACAAATTATTAAATAACTTTACAAATATGACACAATGATTTATATGATAACTACATGATTTTTACATGATGATTCTGTTGGCAAATTTTTGTAAAAAATAATGTAAAAATCATAAGTGATGTGCTCTAACTTGGAAACTACTCAGCGTTAGACTCTGAGGCTATAGCTTTCTTTTACTTATATCAAACCAAAACTTATCATAAAGTTCCAGCAGGATCTGAGACCCAAAGCTTGTAGCCTCTCTTGGTCAGTTCGTTGAAAATCAGTATAGTGCAATTTTGAAATCAATATCACAGTGGATGAAATCAGTTGGACTTGAATTACCTAATAATTAACAAGATTCTCATGAATTAACACAAAAAGTTCTGACATATAGGTAGAACTGCATTTTTAGTTTTTGATCGATTTAGTAACTGATACATCTTAGAAAAAAGTTATAAGCATATATCAAAGGTTTGGTCCACTCTGAACCTTTCAGAAGATATTTTTCCATATTTCAAAATATTTGTTAAGTTTACAACTATTTCTATGAATGCTTACAAAGGGATATCTGCAACAGATAAGTGCAAGTTGACATTTAAATGAGTAACTGTAGCTAAAAATCACATTTTTCATGATTTTTAGTTGGGTTTGCATTGTTTTAAAAAAAACAAGAAGCCGCACCACTCTGAAATTTTTAAGGTATATTTGTACATGTATAACCTACTCCGATGATCTTCCCTGACCAGATATCTTGGTTCGAAAACCCAAAACTTGTATTTCAATGATTTAAATAGTTTTAGCTCAGCGGATAGCTACATTAGCACATTGGAATAACTTTTTTCTGAAAATCTAGAATACATTAAAGGAAAAAGTTTCTTAGTAATGTATTCCTTAAATGCAACCCAAATGAGTGATTTAAGCCTGAAAATAGTCAAAAATGTCAAAAATATGATTTTAGCCCAACTTTGAAGCTCTGTAGCTCTGAAACTAGTCCCTAAAAATATCTAAAAAAATTCTGAGTGGTCCAGAATACAAAAAAGAAGCATTTTACAAATTTTTAGCGAAAAAAAATTTTTTGTCCACTAATTTCACAGAGAATGGGTGATATATAACTGTTCTCAGTTGTATACGCAACTTGGGCGTATTATTAATGAATGTCAAAAATAACTAATCACAAGAGGTAGAATAGCTTTTATAATAGCCTGATACTTTTTCTTATTTTTATCATGAACTGTCGATATTTATTGCGTGATGATTGATAATTTATGAATAATAATTTTTGAATAATAAATATCTTTCAATATAATATATTCGATTTTGATTAATATTTATGTTTACATATGATTTACATATATATATATATATATGCAGTTGTTCTTAGTTATATACGCAACTTGGGCGTATTAACAATGAATGTCAAAAACAACTAATCGCAAGAGGTAGAATAGATATACTTCTCCTTATGTTTTGGGCTCCTGATACTTTTTATTATTTTTGTATCACTAATTCTCTATATTTATTGATTCGATACCTTGGTAATGTAATGGAAATAAATATATATTATGTTTAAAATATAATAACCAATATTAATGCATGGCTTATTTGTCCATCATTTGCATATCATCGCAGTATATATATATACACATATATATATAAATAAGAATGTCTATATTTTATACAGATTTTTGTGTACACGTATATTTATTATGTATGTATGTATAGACATACATATTAGAAAGATAGATAGATAGATAGATAACCAAATTTATTATATGTACATTATGTTGTACAATTAATTACAGTAATACATTAGAATTAATAAACTTAATACAAAGCACAATAATAATAATAAACAGTAAAAAAGAAAACAGAAATCAAGCAAATATATAAGTAAAATAAACTTTACAGCAATAAAATCAATACAATAAAAAACAGTTTTATAAATTAGCATGAAGCAGAGGTCCACTCTCCAAGGCAAGGTAGTGTGCAAATGAGTATGTCTTGAATGTCATGAGCGAGGATAAGTTGCGTAAAGTCGCAGGAAGATCATTCCATAGTCGCGAGAAAGTGACCAGGAACGATCGTAGGCGATACTCAGTGAATGAAAAAGGAATGGTCAAAGGTTTCACATCGCCCCTCAAGGACCTCACCGGCCGGCTCCACTGATGCATAGAATACAAATAAGATGGAGTACAAGATAAGAACATCTTATACAGAAACGTAGAAGAAAAATAGTTTCTTCTGCCCGCAGTGGATAACCAGCCTAATGAGAACCTATAAGCAGAGATGTGCTCATGCCTACCTACACCGAAGATGTAACGTATACCAGAGTTGATGATCCTCTAAAGTCTAAGGTCAAGCTCAGCCGAGAGGTCACAGTAAACCGAACAACAGTAATCCAGAAGTGGAAACAGCAATGTTTTTATAAGATGTATACGAAGAGCAAACGTGGTGCTCTTTCTAAAGAAGGTTAGTCCGTAAAGCAGAGAAAATGACCTATTACATACTTGTGTAACGTGCTCTCTCCAGTTAAGCTTACTGTCCAACCAAACACCCAGACTACGAACAGAGGACTCAAATCTAATATTAGCACCGTTCAACGGAACGTCAGTTATAGATGATGAGGACAGCATATTTATATAAAAATAGGAGCCAATAATTATTGCCTTCGTATTGTCAACATTCAATTTCAGATGGTTATCAGAGGCCCAATTTGAAATGAGAACAGCATGATCACTCATAAAATTAGTATGAGCGCCAAGTTCAGAAATCGGAAAATGCACATAGACTTGCAAGTCGTTGGCATATATCAAGTGCTGTACACCAGAGTGAAAGTTGGCAGCAACGTCATTAATATAAATGGAGAATAAAAGTGGTCCAAGCACAGAACCTTGGGGTACTCCTGTATTCAGAGTAACAAAGTCAGATGCATTACCATCAGAGTCAACAACAGACTGCCGTCTATCAGATAAGTAAGAGGCAAACTATCTGACAACAGTGTGCGAGACATCGAGAGAAGTTAGTTTCCGAAGCAGAGTGACATGGCACACAGTGTCAAATGCCTTGCTAAAATCAAATAATAAAAGCATAGTTACATAACGTCTGTCCATGTTGAGTCTAATATCCTCTGTTAGTTTGAGCAAAGCTGTTTGGGTACTATGTCCAGTTTTAAACCCAGTCTTATGAGAATCCCACAGATGTCTGGTGGATAAGTAATAATAAAGTTGTTGATGGACGAGACGCTCAAGAACCTTGGACATGAATGACAACAAGGAAATAGGTCGTATATCACTCATAGTGCGTGGAGAAGAGACCTTGTTTATTGTGGTAATCAACGAGATCTTCCAACATAAGGGAAACACACTCTCGAAACGAATCATTAGAGTTACGACATAGCAAGGGCCCAATAACTGGAAAAGCCCCATGAACAATAGACTGAGGGACCGCATTAAACCCCCTAGCCTGAGAAGTAGAATGACATATTGCCATCCTGACCTCCTCCAAAGTAACCTCATTAAACTCGAATAAAGGCTTATGAGAGAGAGAGAAAGAGAGAGAGAGACTTATATATACGCATATTTTTTAATTACTCTATAAAAATGAAATAGAGTAAAAAGAGAAAGAAAGAGAGAGAGACATTTCTCGATTGCTAAAATTTTAAGTTTTACAAAACCAGCACCTGTACATACGTCTTGGGGAGAGAAATTTCTTACGTTGAAATTTTAAATTTTATAACGTCAACACCCTAACATACGTCTTTTTCATAAGATTGATTGCAAAAGAGTCAGATTAACAATCTTAGCGTGAGAATGGTATGTGATTTTTTATTAATTATGATTATTTTAACTTTACTTTCAAATATGCTTCTCAAAATACACTTATTAATATTTTCCTGCAAAGAGTATCATGTTGCTATTCGTAGTGTGAGAATGATATGTAATATTTTTATTTTCCGGTGGGGGAGTCAGGCTATTAAGGGGTGAAGATTCGGCTTCACTGTCAGTCTTTATCGAAACTCCGGGCAGGAAGGTTGTTCTACAATGTGGGTCCAGGTCGGGATGTGCTTCCAACAGTAATCAGCTGGTATAAAATTTTTGAATTTCAAATATTGTGTATTTATTTGTGTGCGTGGGTGTGTGTGTGTGCGCGCGCGCGCACGTGTGTGTATGTGTGTGTATGCGTGTGCGAGCGTGCATTTATTTCTTGGGGCACCAATGTTCCGTCTTAACAACCCCTACTTCGCCTTCTCAGAAGTCATTGACCTAGTGGTCAGTAACCTTTGGGGTGGTGAAGTGGGGGTTTATTTTGATGTTCATGAGGTCCATGGTGCCCCTATAACTACTTACAACTTGTAGTTTTTGGATTGCATACAATAGAAGTAATAAGTCTGTCACAGTCTTTTACCATAATAATACTGTTAAAAGCTAGTGATCTTACAATTAATTTGATACGTTCGTGAGTCACAGAAAGACAAGTATCTCTAGAATTCGCTTTGCGATGCACAATCCAAAATGGACGAAATTTAGTAAAGTGAGTATAACTAATTTTAACATTTTTGTGTTCTAAACGAGATTTTTTGTAAAGTTTTTGAAGTGATGATTTTAAATAACAACTCTGTTTTTTAAGTTTTTTTTTAGTTATACAGTCTTTTTTATCTGGTCGATTTCGGCAATTCTCTTCATAAAATCGCGTTACAATTTTTTTTCAATTAATCTAATTACAGTATTAGAATTTTTTCACTTCTTATATAATATGATATTACGTACCTTACTACTTGTAGCTTTTGACATCTTTACTGTTCCGTCAGCATCCAAAATATGCCTGATCTCTGCTTTTTCTTTATTACTTCGCGTATTTTTATATGTTAATACAATTTTCTTTTTTAAAATTTCCCCTTCTATTAACTTTGTTTTTACATTTTCACTAACTTTTTCTTGAACAATAATACTTTTCAGTTTATCAGGAATTTCAGCAGCTTGTGAATTAGATTTTAATATTTTTCTTAATAGTTGCTTTTGTGTTCGATAATAACTTTTATACGATGATAAAATAATCAAGGTTATGAGTGGACGTTTAAAATTTGTGCGAAAAATATTATTATTATTTTTTTATTATCATTAATTAAATTAATATTTTTAGGGTTAACAACGTGTTTCTGTTAAATACTTTGCTTTTCATGTTTAATATAAAGTACATTTAAAGTATGCACTTAAAATGTACAACTAAAATTTACACTATGATATAACTTTATACGATAGTCAAAAAAATCAATTTTATGATTAGACGTTTATAATTTGTAAAAAAATTATTATTATTACTGTTATTATAACTATTATTGTTATTATGATTGTTGTTGTTGTTGTTGTTGTTGTTGTTGTTGCTGCTGCTGTTGTTGTTGTTGTTGTTGTTGTTGTTATTATTATTCCTCCGCATGTGGCTGACCTTGTAAGTGTCTACCTACGATGTGGTAACGGGGCAGAGGCTTAAGCACGATCCACATATCGCTGGCAATTCTTAGCGATAGCTAAGGATATCTGGATGATCACGTGGGCACTTCCGCTTCACGGAACTGCCAATCCTTTGAAATTTTGTGTTCGTATTTGCGTGTACTAAGAAGCAACACAGTATGACTAGATGTATGAATGAGCTGCGGCTTCCGACCAATGGATATTCCCGTCAGACTACGAAGGTTGTACGTTTGTGGTGACTTGCTGACCTCTGTTCAGTAATAAGGGTAAAAGTCAGTCCCCTCTCCGGCGAAAGTCGCGACGGGCAAAGGTCCCGTGAAACCAGATGTTAGTTAGGAACTCTTACGTACTTTTACTAACGTAACCAGAGCCTATAAAGGGGTTGAATTTGGTCTGTACAGACGCAGGTGCTAAGGATCATCTGGTCAGTATTTCCTTATACCAAGTCCGCGCAGGAGAACTACGGAACGTCTAGCCTGAAGTTCAGGGCCAGGCGCGACACGGATCCGACGTCGCCCACTCAATAGGGATGACGTAAAACCTTTAGCATCAACATGGCCTGAGCCTAACCCGTAACATCTTTCTTAAAACCACTAGGTGTCGCTAGGGTTGACCACCCGAAAACCGCTTCTCGGTTGCGGTATCCATAAATAGGGCACCTCACAGGCGGGGATAGTGGCTCCAATGCGTCTGGAGCTCCCATGATGGGTAAACCGTCTTAATCCAAGTATACGTTTTCATATGTCATATTCAACCAAAACAAAAACCCAAAACAAAACAGATGCAGCTAGTCATAGCTAAAATAATAAAGAAGGCCAGAGCAAGCAGGCTGATCCCTCAACGATGACAGAGGTAGAGACCGCCATTATGACCGTAGAGCAGAGGTCTCAGAGGATGAATGAGATCTTTATGCTGGTAAGGCGGGCTATCAAGTCGATGCCCGGTATCTCTCTGGATGTCAAAGACAATCTTCCAGAGCTCATCGAGCACTATGAAGATGGACTATTCCCGCTTGCTTGCGGCATGAACAGTCAATCAACAGATGGAAATGACTGAAACGCCTCAGGCAAGCACTGCAGCTAAGCGATCTAGAGAAGAGGACTCGCTTGAATCAGGAAGTGATTCCGATTCGCGAACTCCACTTACGAAAGGCTGAGCTGTAGATAAGGATGACTCTTTTCAACCCGTACAGAATAGAAAGGATGTTAGGGCTGCTAAAAAACAACAGCAGCAGAAAAAACAAGCGCCGCAACAACAACTGCAGCAACGAAAGCAGCCCAACACTGAACCACCAGCGGCCAGAACATCAGCAGAAAGTGACAGAGCAGCTTGCACAGCAGCTGCCAAAAAAGAAGAAGAAAAGGAGGAGGAAGACAAAGAAGCGGTCTGCCACCGTCCTCATAAGACCAGAAGAAGGTAAGACCTACAGTGAGGTCCTGCAGAACATCCGGCAGAAGCTCATCGAGAACAGTATGACGAGTAATATCAAAAGGATCAGAAAAACCAGGGCCGGAGATGCGCTGATTGAGTTGGGCAACATCAAGGAACTTGAGACGTTCAGTGACTTTCTAAAAAGAACGGTCGGTGAGACAGGCAAAATCAAGGAGATCATCCCCAAAAAAGCAGTCAAAATCAGAGATATAGACTGCCTCGCAACGGTGGATGAAGTAAAGACAGCAGTAAAAGCTGTCTTCACACAAGCTCATAAAGACTTGGGTGAGTTCAGCGTCTCGCTTACAAACCCTAACAGCAAAGAGCTTCGCTTGGCCATTGTAGAGATGGAACATGACCAGGCATCGTTCCTGCTATCCCAAACCAAAGTAAAGATCGGCTACACCAACTGCCGTATCAGAAGTTGGCAACGGGTTCAGCGCTGTTTTAGGGACCTGAACTACGGTCATCAGGCGCGTGACTGCCGAGGGCCTGACCGTAGCAAGATGTGCTACAAGTGTGGCAAAGATGGCCATAAGGGATCAGCCTGCAAGGCTACTGATACTCAGTGCATACTATGTACTGAGCGCGATGTAGACCCAGCAGAGCGGAAACACGTCCCTGGGTCAGGTCAGTGCAAAGTCTTTCGCGAGACTGTAGACCGATTCAAAAGACAACGCTAATAATGGGCCGTACAACGGTCCTCCAAGCCAACTTACACAGAAGTGACGCAGCCAACAGTCTCCTGACTCAAATAATATTTGAGACAAAGGCTGATGTGCTCTTCATAAGCGAGCAGTACACAAACTGGCCCAAGGAGACCTGGTTTAAAGACTGAAGCTGGAGAAGGCTCCGTATAGGTCGAAAGCAGGAACGTTACAAACGTGAGCTGTTATTATAAATATATATACACCAAACACAACAGCGGACACGTTCAAACGACGTCTGGATCTGCTAGAAGACTTTGTTCGCGGAATGGAAAGCGACGTCGTCGTCACAGGAGACTTTAACGCGAAAGCGTTGGAGTGGGGAATGCCACTAAATGATAACAGAGGAGAATACATCATAGAGATGGCAGACAGACTCGGCCTAACAGTGCCAAACATCGGAAGCACCTCAACATTCAGATGAGGGGCTAGCGGTACGATTCCTGACGTATCCTTCGCATCAGAAAATCTTTTACGTAAAGAGTCAGATTAGAAGGTGCTGGAGACATTCAATGGAAGTGACCACCAGTACATCACATTTCAAATCCATGATGGATCCCAATCATCGAGGCGAAATGTGGCTAGACCAGTCGGATGGAACGTTGCCAAGCTGGACTCTGAGAAACTTGTTCAAGTACTGCATCAAGAACTCGACAATTTACCGGATGCGACAATAGCCACCGAAAACGCCGACGCTGCGGAGGTTCTCGTGAAAGAGACGATGAGTCTCATTCATCAAACCTGTGATGCATCTATTCCGCGCAAGGGATCGCGACATCATAAGTGCCCAATGTATTGGTGGAACGATGAAATATCTATAATCAGGTCAGAAGCTCTCAGCCTCAGAAGATCATTGCAGAGAGCCAGAAAGAAGAATTTACCAGCAGCAGATCTTTTGTCTGCACAATACAGAGACGTGCGTAAAAAGCTCCATAAGAAGATCGATCGAAGCAAAGCAGAATGCTGGAAAGACCTGATCAAAGACGTCAACAGAGAGGTGTGGGGCTTGGTCTACAAGATTGTGACCAAGAAGCTTAACGCCGTCCCCACGTTGCCATTCAAAAAAGAGACCATGGCGAACATCGTAAACCACCTGTTTCCTACGCATCGAGAACTCGAAAAACAGGAGAATGCAGGAGAACTAGAAGAGATCCCGCACTTCACAAGCAGAGAGTTACATATAGCTGCAAAAATGATGAAGAACGAAAAGGCACCTGGCCCTGACGGAATACCATCAGAGGTCCTTAAATGCATAGCGGTGAAAGCGCCATCTCTCTTGTTGAACATGTACGACGCGTGACTCCAGACGGGTGTGTTTAGCACTCCCTGGAAGGTTGCACGTCTTGTCCTGATCGACAAAGGAAAGGGAGGTGATCCCCGGCATCCATCGTCCTACAAGCCACTGTGCATGTTGGACGAGGCAGGAAAGCTATACGAGAGGCTGCTTAAACCGCGATTACAAGGACCTGTACAGATGGCTGGCGATCTCGCTGATAACCAATACGGCTTCAGGAAAAAGCGGTCTACCATAAATTCTGTAGAAGAAGTAGTGAAGGTAGCAGGAGAAGGACGGACTGAAAACCATTATTCCCGTCTTATTGCGTTTCTAGTCATGTTGGATAAGAAAAACGCTTTTAACTCGACAAGATGGCCTGACCTCCTTGCTGCGTTGAAGGAGTTTAACGTACCAGAATACCTTATGCAAGTGATACGTGACTATCCGAGAAACCTCATCCTCCGCTGTGAGACAGAAGAAGGCTGGCGTGAAAAGGGCCTTAGCGCAGGCGTGGCACAGGGCTCGATCTTCGGCCCAGACTTTTGGAACATCCTGTTCGATGCATTACTCAGACTTGCAATGCCGGATGGGGTGAAAATGTTCGCGCACGCCGATGATGTCGCTGTAGTCATCACCGCGAAAAACGCAAACATTGCCCAGCACATACTAAATACGGCGATGGAAAGAATCTCCGAGTAGATGGTGAAACATGGTCTCGAAATAGCGATGGTCAAAACAGAAATAGTGCCCTTAACCTGGAAACACATCAACATCGAGTTTTCCATGACAGTAGGCACAAACGTGGTGCAGACAAGAAACGAGGCGACGTATCTTGACATAAAGCTAGATGCAAAACTAACTTTTTTGTCGCACCTAAAATACATCGCCTATAGAGCGATGAAGAAAACGTTGCAGTTAAGTCGTCTTATGGCCAATACCAGCGGCCCGAAATCAAGCAAACGACGACTTTTAATGACAGTCACCACGTCCATCTTATTGAACGGCTCTGAAATATGGGCTGTCGAAATGAGCAAAGCGACGCACAGAAACGTACTATCTTCTGTTCAAAGGAGAGGGGCTCTTAGAGTCACCAGCGCCTATCGCACTGTCTCTGGACCCACGGCACTAGTCATCGCAGGAATCATCCCGATCGAATTACAGGCGATGGAACGCAAGCGAACCTACGAACGGAAGAAAATGGAAGAAGAAACTGCAATCGTACAGAAAGAAGAGAGACAGGTCACCATGGAAACCTGACAAAAAACATGGAATCAGATAAAAAAAGGCCGATGGACTCACGTGCTTATTAAGGAGCTGACTCCATGTGTCGAGAGAAGATACGGAGAGGTCAACTATTACCTCACCTAGTTCTTCAGTAACCACGTGTATTTCTGCGCTTATCTCAGTAAAATGGGAAAGACCTAGAACCCAGGCTGCATCTTCTGTTTCGCTGATCGCGACGATGCGTATAATACGTTTTTCGTCTGCCATCAGTGGAACGAAGAAAGACGCCAGGTTGAGAGAATATTTGAAGCACTAACGCTGGATATCATCATCAGTGAAATGATGTCGGCTAAAGAAAAGTGGGACGCTATGGCTTTATTTGTCGAAAGCGTCGTACGAAAGAAGAAACCGTTCTTGGATAGGGCAATAAAACTAAGTACAAATAAAGCGCGGGGAGTCAGGCTTATACCTCACTATTACCTAGAGATAGTAGCCGGTCCCATAGATTCGGGTGAGGAGGGTGACGGCAAGGATTCGTCTTAACGGCGGAAACAAATCGTGCACTCAGGAAATATTTGAGATAGCGGCAAAAGCGCCAGCTTTAGCTGTGGTATGAATGAAGGTCGTTGTACATAAGCGCGAGATTGAGTGTAAGTATGATTTAGATGCGGTAGAGAGGTTAGCCCCACAAGAGGCATAAGATCGATCTCAGAACAAGAGAATCAAGACTGAAGTGGAAATTATGGACTGCTTTTGCTCCTATACAGAGCCAGTCCATACTGTATTATATATAGGCGATTGATATATGCTCCCCGTTACAGAGCCGATCACCAGGCAGAAGATAGCCTTTTAAATCATGCAGAGCCGATCACCAGGCAGAAGATAGCCTTTTAAATCATGTTGCTTGAGAGGC
Organism: Anastatus disparis; assembly: GCA_017163975.1. Taxonomy (NCBI): domain Eukaryota; kingdom Metazoa; phylum Arthropoda; class Insecta; order Hymenoptera; family Eupelmidae; genus Anastatus; species Anastatus disparis. The sequence goes on from JAFFSR010000277.1 coordinate 4,390,199, forward strand.
ATAGATCTATATATTTACAAATCTGTATATTTACAGATAAAGTCAGAAGGAAAAGGTCCGAAAGACTTAGAACGCGGTGCCAACCTAAAGTAATGTGATAAACGGTGCCAGGGTATAACAACGCCGTAAGTGGAGATTGGAGAATCCCCCGCATGTCTAATGACTGCATTTTTTTGCTATCATTAGATAGGCAAGGGGATCGCGTAATTTTAGAGGTTAGCTAGTATATCTAGAACCCCTCTCAACCGTTTTTACCCTGTTCCCGGATATCTATTCAGGCTCAGCAAAGTGACGGCGGTGTGGCAGCAGATTTTTTTCGTTCAACCAATCTATAAAAAAAAAATTATTATTATTATTATTATAATTATCATTATCATTATCATTATCATTATCATTATCATTATCATTATCATTATTATTATCATTATCATTATCATTATCTTTATCATTATCATTATCATTATCATTATTATTATTATTATTATTATTATTATTATTATTATTATTATTATTATTATTATTATTATTATTATTATTATTATTATTATTATTATTATTATTATTATTATTATTATTATTATTATTATTATTATTATTATTATTATTTAATTATTATTTTCATTATTATCATAATCAATTTCTAAATTTTATAATAATTGTTAAAATTATTTTTTACATTTATAATAATGATAGTATCAATTCATTAGTATATAGAATAGTACTGCATTTCGCAAGGGGATTGCTTTATCCGTAAGACGAGAGATTACAGCTGGAACCGAAAGCGAAGTTTGAAATGAGTTCTTGAGAAACCTTTACACCTCAGTTGCAAACTATATTTATCTCACCTTTCTATTGGTATTGGTTACAATATCATTTTATGATATTAAAGTATATTTTTTTTAAATATAAAGAAAAATTTTTTTTTTTGCAAATTTATGAAACAATTTTCAAGTTTGATAAAAAAAAAAAAATTATATGTTTTATAAGACTTAAAGTGTAGGTTCGGAATTATACTGAAATTTTTATTCACATAGGTATCGGTCAGTTGGAGAATTTTTTTTTTTTTTTTTATTCTGCCCTAGTGGCCCCGGTTTTTTCGGCTTAAGAGCCATTTTACCGGCACCCATACCACCTTTGTGTGTGGGTGTTCCTACAAGTCCCTGTGTTTTTACCATATCCTATTAAATTGTTGTAACTTGTATTCACACTACCAAACACTACTTAAATTCAATTCTACCCGATCCCCGAGAAAATCTTGGACTGACGCGTTCCTAGAACAGTCGGTAAGTAGACTTCTACGGTAGATTCCTGCATTTGCCCAGGCCTAAGCCTGTGACGTAGGGAAAACTCCCCCAGGAAAAAACCTACGCCAGGAATAATTACCCATCGCGCTCAGAAGTTCTTTTCCGATGAAAAAACGTCTGAAAAAATTTCAGGTATTTTCACCGGGAATTGAACCCCCGACCACTCGGAGCGAATGTGTAGAGACCGTATAAGGCGTATGCCTTAGCCGGTTACGCCACAGACGCTCGTCAGTTGGAGAATTTAAAAAAAAAAGATAGGCAAATTTGGAAATTTGCGTTAAAGACATTGAAAAAGGGCTTCAAAAATGACATGTTTGGAACTAGCTTGTTTACCGATTTCATATGATAGAATATAAAATTTTTTCTTATCTTTCATATATTTACTGCTACTTACATGCAAAGTTTCAATACTGTTTATCGAATAATAAGCTAGAATATATGAAGTGGGACATGAAAAAGTGCCTTTTTTTGAAAATCACCCAAACATGTTTTAAGTGATAGAAGACGTGTCTAAATTCCCAGTAAACATCAAAGTTAATTATGAAGACAATACATACTTCATCTTTTTAGGTACATATACAAAAAGGTGCTTCTCATGTAAACAAGAAGGCTATATCGCTAAACTCTGTCCTAATTTCTCTCAAAATACAAGCGATCTCTCTAATACACAGACCTCAATAAATGAAAATAATATCGCAAACAAAGATTTTCCTAGCCCACTTTTGCCTCGTAATCTCACGTCTGAAAACAGTACAAACGGATACTCCAACAGCAAAGAGACCTTCACAAATTCAAACTTAAACATAGGCAAATCAAAATATACGGCAAATCCCTTCAACATAAATTATGCAGAATACGAAGCAATAAACTACAAACAATTATTTGAACGTCCACTGTCGCCATCAATAGACTCCTTATCTACTATAGAAAATTCCATAGAAACCGCTACTTCAAGCCTAAAAACGAAATACGATTTATAACAAATACTAACACCTGTAAGAGAAAAAATCGAAAACCCATTTGATGATTTTACACTAAACTATCTCAATTTTAAATATTTTCTATATAAAGCATTTGAAATTACTAGCTCTGAGGCAATTATGGAAATAGCTAAAATATACTCAAGCAACATAACAGATCTTACCTCAATGATGAGAACACTATATCCAGATCTACCTGGCTGATTCCATTTAGATTCATGCAGGCCGTCACTGATCGAATTTTTTTTTTCTTCTAAGTAATAAAAATACCTTCTATTATGTAAATGAAGATAAAATTTACCTCGTAGAACGCTCAAAATTTTTTTTTTTTTTACTATAGCAATTTTAGTGTTGGATGTAAAAACGAAAATTCAAAAATTGAAAATGAACCTCTACTTTTAAATGACTATAGCTCCGTCAATTTTTAACCTTTTTGGTCGTTCTTTTAACGAAAGTGAGCGGAATTTTGTCTAGTTTTAAATGCAATCTCGATTTTTGTAATACAATTTGATCTCACTGAGTTAATTACAAAAAACCGAAAAAAACGATTTTTTTCAAACACGATTTTCTCAAAAACTATATATTTTTTTTTTTTTTTTAATTTTTATATGATTTAATACATAAAAATTACTAACTTTTAGGGTAGGTGAGAATATGCGATTATGCCTGATTTTTTTAACAGATTTTTAAACGTTTTTTTTATATTTTCGATTTTAAAACATTGATACCATAACGCATCGTACCATTTTTCCAACTTAACGTGTTCTTACAACTATTTTTATGCTTTTATTCATTAATATATCAAAAATATCAACAATAATCTTTAAAATAAACCCTGGATCGAATATTTTGATCAATTAGAATCAAAGTTATGACGATTTAAATTTAAAAAAAAAATGCTGAAACTTTAAATAAATATGATATTTACATTGAGGAAACGCTATTTTCGTTAAAGATTAGAATCTGAAGATATAAATTTTTCAATTAAAAAAAAAAGTTATTTCGATGAAAAAATACATAACCATTTATCCTCTTTTTATGGTACATTATTATAATAAAAATTTTTTTTGTTGAAAAATATAATTTTATCAGTTTGAATTTCGCGCCTAGAATTTGAATTTATTTTGTAGGGAGTTGACACATGTCACTACTAGGTGTCAATGATTCGTTCTTTGCATTCTCATCAACGACTTGACGCGTTTAATAATATAAGAAAAGGAAAATAAAAGATAAAGTTGTTTAAGAAAAATTATTTTTTTCGATCTGTCATTGAACAGAATATCAATAATGGCATCACTGATTGTTCAAATGAAGTGCAAGGATTTAAAAGAAAGGCACAAAAAAGTTGTTTATGATCGCTCCAAAAGTCCGCTTAGAGAATTAGGTGATCTAACGGAGTCTTTGGAGCGCTAGTATCCAAATACTTCTTTCTCTAGAGAAGATAAAGTATGCCCTTCATGTTACAAAATATTATTAGATGAAGTGAAAAATGCGCCTATTTTATCGACTTCAAGCAGTCAACAATCTTCGGAAGATTTTATTCATAGTGAGGCTGTGGTAGAACAGCTCAACGAGACTTCAAGTAATTTAAAATTAAACATTTCACCAATTAAAATGCCTCAAAGTATCAATATCAAGATGCGAGAATCTTATGCTCTCCGAAAAAGAAAACAAATAAACGATGCATTTGATTCACAAATAGCAAGTAAAATTATGAAAGTCTACGAAATAACGGATTTGCCCGCATTGAATGAAAATAATGAATGTAAAACAAATGATAAATGGCTTGAGAATATTAAAATTGCATTAGATAATTGTTCAAATTTTCTTGAGAAAGTGCGATTGTTGAGTATTATACCAAGTGATATTTCCAAAGATTATTTATTATCAGTTTTACTTAATGTAACTATTTATATGATTGATCAAGTACGATCATTGGTAAATAATAAAAAATTTATAAGCAGTCTGAGAACTATTGTGGCCATTCTTTGGATAGTGAAATTGTAATGAAAGTAAAGGATTATTATCTGACCGATGATTTTATTTGTTCTCGCCAAAGAGCAAATAAAAGCGACAAAGTATCTATCTAAGCAAATGGTATAAAAACTAAAAAAGTCAAACGCTTTCTTACGCGAAGTATAAAAGAAATATATCAATTATTCAAAGACGAAAATCCTGAAATGAAAACAAAAATTGGTAAATCAACATTCTACGCTTTAAGACCGAAGTGGGTTATACCACATCCACCCACCGATTCGTGTCTTTGCGTTTACTGCGAGAATCTTAAACTTATGTTAGATGCTTTAAATAATTATGAAAAAGAGAATAAACAAGACATTGCAGATTTGAAATTAAAAATATGTTCTTCACTTTTTTATTCAAAAGATGATATGAAATGTGTACTAAGAGAATGTAAAGAATGTCCCATTGGAGATTCTATTGATTTACAAGTAATTTCTTTGACAGAAGAAGATTTATATGAAGAAATAATTTATGGTGTTTGGGAAAAATTAAATTTACTGAATAAAACTAGCACGATTAAAAATTTCTTAATAGAGTTAAGAAAGCGCGCTCTCACTGTAAGAGCCCATAAATTGGTCAAAGAAATTCAACGTATAGCAATTAAAGAGATTCAACTTTTAGCGAAAAATAATGATTTCCAATTAGTTATTCATGTCGGTTTTGCAGAAAATTGGACAGTTCTGCTTCAAAATGAAATTCAAAGCTATCATTGGAGTAAAAACCAAATATCAATATTTACGTCGGTATGCTATTTTGGAAATGATAAAACAGTCATTTATGTCACCGTCTCATGTTTTAATGGCTATAAATATAACTATCGATAACTTAAAACAAAAACATATTACGCGAGATCTTGATGAAATCATAACCATTTCCGATGGAGCTGCCAGTCATTTTAAAAATAGATATCAATTCCATGAGCTTCAAAACTCAAAAGTAAACAGAAAATGGCTTTTTTCTGCAACAGGTCATGGTAAAGGCGCTTGTGACGGTATTGGTGGTTTAGGTAAACATTATGCTACCACGCATAATCTGTCCAAGAAGAGTGCAGATTTTATTAGAAACGCTGAAAATTTCGCCACTCACGTATTAAAATATACTCCGTCGATTAACATTCTTGTTATCCGCAAGGATGAGTTAGAAGTTTTTCGACTGACAAAAAAAATGGAATGGTTAGGAAATGCAAAAGAAATTAAAGGTATTCAAAAGATTCACTGTTGGAAAAGTGAACGAAACCAAATCTACACTGCCAAAACTTCGAGACATGAGTGGCAAGAAGTGAATCGAGAAGTTTTATTCAAATTTGGATTTTTTTGTTCACATTAGTTCTCAATTCATTAGTGTTCTTTCTTAATTGTATCGCATATTATTTGTTCATTGAAAATATCATTAATAATATATTGTAGTATTATTTGTTCATTGAAAATATCATTAATAATATGTTGTAGTATTTAAAAAATTCACCTTTTCAAAATTCAAACTTCAAATTCAAAATACAAAATTCAAAATTCAAATTCAAAATACAAAATACAAAATTCAAAGTAAATATATTTATTTAAAGTTTCAGCATTTTTTTTTTCAACTTTAAATCGTCATAACTTTGGTTCTAATTGATCAAAATATTCGATCCAGGGTTTACATTAAAAATTATTGTTGATATTTTTGATATATTAATAAATAAAAGCATAAAAATAGTTGTAAGAACACGTAAAGTTGGAAAAATGGTACGATGCGTTATGGTATCAATGTTTTAAAATCGAAAATATAAAAAAAACGTTTAAAAATCTGTTAAAAAAAATAAGGCAAAATCGCATATTCTCACCTACCCTAAAAGTTAGTATTTTTATGAATAAAATCATATAAAAATTTAAATAAAAAAAAATATAGTGTTTGAGAAAATCGTGTTTGAAAAAAATCGTTTTTTTCGGTTTTTCGTAAATAACTAAGTGAGATCAAATTGTATTACAAAAATCGAGATTGTATTCAAAACTAGACAAAATTCCGCACACTTTCGTTAAAAGAACGCCCAAAAAGGTTAAAAATTGACGGAGCTATAGTCATTTAAAAGTAGAGGTTCATTTTCAATTTTTGAATTTTCGTTTTTACATCCAACACTAGAATTGCTGTAGTAAAAAAAAAATTTTTTGAGCGTTCTACGAGGTAAATTTTATCTTTATATACATAATAGAAGGTATTTTTATTACTTAGAAGAAAAAAAAAATTCGATCAGTGACGGCCTGCATGAATCTGAATGGAAGCAGCCACCTAAGAAAAGGAATAAAACTAAATTCACAAAAATAATAAAGAAAATATATAGATATATATATATATATATATGCACGAAGAAAATTCTATGCAAATCAGCTAATAAAAAATCAACAATGCAACACAATAACACAAAAGAGTATTTAATGCCACAATGGAACTTGAATGCTTACTGCAGAAGAATAGAAAATCTCCAAAAAATTATTTATGAAAGAAACCTCTCATTCATTTGCCTACAAGAAACACACTTCAAACAAGAATCTTCTGATAACATCAAAGGGTACAACTGTTTCTACAAAAACATAATCACAGAACACGCCAGTGGAGGCGTAGCAATATACATAAATTATGACATTCATTGCAGCCAAATTGATATCTCTTCTCCTCTTGAAGTCGTAGCTGTAGAATGTTAACAAAGAAATTCGTTTTATATTTTATCATTATATACCTAGCGAAATAGTAATATGTAATCCCAATAAGCACACATCTGAAAAAAAGAATTCCTTAAGAATTCACGAATGTCCGCTCTGAAGTTAATATAAAATATTAAAAAAGTATTCATAAAATATTCACAAAGTATTCTTCTACAAAAATTTGTATAAAAAATAACTCTTAAACGTATCTTTATAAATATTTCAAAAGGATTAAAAAAGTATTCATAAAGAATTCTTTTTTAAAACAATTATAATCCAAAAGTATTCATAAATTAGTCAAAAAGTATACTTTTGAAATTCTGATTTTCCACTAACTTAGTCATTTTCAATAATATAAAGATGCAATGAATATTTTATTGCTTTTCAGATCATTTTGAAATCATTTTTAATTTTAATTTTTATGAAATTTTAAATAAAAAACTTGAAATCCCTGATTATTTTATAATATTTAAGAGTTTAATTTGATTCATCATTTAATAATTTCAATAAGTTTTATAAAACAAAATATATGAATATTTTGAGTGTATTTAAAATTAATTATCATTTATAGAATTAAAAAAATATTTAAACATTCTTCAATTTAAATTAAATTAACCATAAGTTCACAAAAAATTTATTCAGTATTATTAGGTTTAGTAATTGACTGTGATATCAACTGCAATATTTTTATATTTATACATTGTTTTATGTGCAATATTTATTATTATATTTATAAATTGTATTACACGCCCTTTGTATAATGATATGCAATAAAAATAATATCTATCTATCTATCTATAGCTATTTGTATTAAAAGTATTTTTTATATATTTAATAAATTTTTACTTAAATTATTTAAATAAAAATGAAGTTAGGCCAATATTATTAACTAACTAACAAATTTATCAACATTTTTTATGCTTATACCGATAAACATGTACAAGTTTCGAGAACTTATAAACAGATGAGTTAGTAGCCGAGTGGACTAAGTCATGGGTGATAGTTTTTTTTATTTTTTTTGACATTCTCGGAGACCGGGGTTCAAATTATGAAAAAATAATTTTTTTTTTTTTTTTTTAATTTAATAGCTTATTTTTAATTAATTATAGCATATTTTATTTTTTATAATCATGTAAAATAAAAGGATTATTTATAATTTGACGATTGAAGAAAGTATTTTGAGAATTTGATTTAATCAGAAGAATTCTTTGTGAATACTTTGTGAATACTTTAAAAACACAAGTGATCGGACATTCGTGAATAAACAAAGCAATCATTAAGAACTCTTTATCGATACTTTCGTTAACGAAAGTATACGTAAAGAATTCTTTTTTAATTCTTTCTTTGAGACCGTTTGCTTGTTGGGGTCTCTACCTGCCAAATATACCGACCTATCTCTCTCACAAATAACATTAGCAAGCTTACTGCGGAAATTCTTGATGAATAACTAAAAGCTTATTTAGAAACAATAAAGTTTTTTGCACCCCAACACAGCGGTTTAAAACAAACTAAGTCAAAATATAATTATTTGTTATCTCTTGAAAACGAAATCTGTAACACTTTTAAAAACAAACATCAACTCATAGCAGTAGCCTTAGACATTGAAAAAGCTTTTGAAATGGTCTGTAGAGAAAGGAGAATCCAAATACTTTAAAACAATCAAATAAATGGACATATGAGAAATTTCATAAAAAATTTTTTAAATCAGAGATACATAAAAGTTAAAATAAACGACACATACTCTGATCAGCATATATTAACCAACGGAGTACTCCAAGACTCAGTTATAAATACCACTTTCTTTTTAGTAGTAATGAACAATATCACAAAAACATAAAAACACTCGCTGAATGCTGTCTATTTGTGGATGATCTTACTATGTACGCCATAGGCTATAACTACAAGATAACACAATAAGTCATTCAAAACACATTAAATAAACTATATAAATGGACCATAGAATCAGGTTTCAAATTTTCACTATCAAAATCCAGCAACATTATTTTTTCTAATAGCGAAAAAATACCAATTATACCTTTAACTCTAAACAATCAAGAAATGGGAATAGTTAATCAAATTAAAATACTAGGACTCATATTCGATCACAAATTAACTTGAAAATCAAGACTATATTAAATTCCAAAACAGAAATTAAAAAAGTGCTAAAATTTATTAAGGATACAAGAATAGTGAACTTATTATGATGAAATACATTTAAATTGTTTACTTTTAATACAAACTAACAAGGAAGGGTCCCAGGTGTACCTCATTGATTTTGATCATTTTGTGATATGTTGTAGTACTCGAGAAGATATTAAACATGTGTTTTTCTTACGTGCTAACTCGTCGATTTAAGGGGTAAAAATCATTGAAGTTTGCCCCCAAAAACAGGTTTTTTCTAATATCTCAAAAACTATTTAGAGTTTTTAAATAAAACCAACTCCAAATTCTTTATTATAAAAAGACGCTATTATAGGCATAACTTTTAACCCGAAGGGTGTCAACCCCAATTTTTTTAGGGGTGCAATTAGATTGTGATCTAAAAGCAAAATTTACTGGATTTTCAAAATTTTCGGATGAACATTCGTGTAACCACTTTTATACCATGAATATTTAAACAGATTTATGTATCTCGGAGAAGATAGTTGATTGTGCACTAAAGATTGAAGTTCAATAATATTGTTTCTGAAATGAAGATTCAATTCTTCATTTATCAATATCACGCTGTCCGAAAAGTGTCTTCCATAATTTTTCCAAACCATAAATCCAAAAACATCTAGCGGTTGTATTTTGCCTGTAGCTCCTTTTGAAATTATTTTTAAAGTTATTGCTTCATTAAGAGGCGGTCGGAACCAAATCGGTGACTTAGTTCGGTGCTTGTAATAAATGCTTATAATAATTTATTCATTTATTAATATGGTAAAAATATAGTCATTTCCTCTAGTCATGTATATGAAGAATAATTTAAAATAGTGAAAGCCACGAAAATATACAAAATATTGTTATAAAGCGAAAAATCGCACCTAACAATCGACACGACAGTTTTTTGCATGCGGTATATGTCAAGTCAGTTTGATATTTGTAATAAATGCTTATAATAATTTATTTACTTATTCATATAGTAAAAATATAGTCATTTCCTCTAGTCATGTTTATAAAGAATAATTTGAAATAGTTGGAGCCATAAAAATATACAAAATACTATCGTAAAGCGAAAAATGCTGACTTGACATATACCGCAAGTCACCAATTTGGTTCCGACCGCCTCTTAATAGATTTTACTTCTTCTACGGATGAAGGACAGTGCCCAGTCCATGAATCTACCAAAGGTACACTCGATAAACCAACATTCGGAAAATATACTTCTTTGAGCCATGTTTTAAAATGATCTAAAATCAGACGAATTTCAAATTTTAGTAATTTTTAATGGAATACAAATTAAAACAAGAAAATGATCACTAATAATAATACAGGATGCCTTCTGAATTCAAAATAGTATAATAATTATTCGAATACGCTTAAGGGGATGTAAAACGGACACTACACCTGCACTCGTCAATTTGGCCTATCTTTTAATTTTATTGCAAAACTTGAGGAAAAGAAATGCTTTAGCTTGTAGTATTTATCATGAAGATTATTCAGTTAAATTTTTAAATAAATTCATTCTTTAGTTTTTCAGAATTTTGGGTTCCAATATTATATATTAAAATTTTTAGATTTTGTACAAAAAATCTGAAATTCTGAAAATTTAATGAATAAATTTATTTAAAAATTTAACTGTATAATCTTCATGGTACATACTACAAGCTAATGCATTTCTTTTCTTAAAATTTTGCAATGAAATAAAAAGATAGTCCAGATTTATGAATACAGGTGTAGTATCCGTTTCACATCTCCTTAATATGAAATAATACCTGAAGTTAATTTTCCTGATTTAGAAACCATTGCATAAATGTTAGCTGATCTGAACAACTCTTGTGATACAACTGGTCTAAATTCACTAGTTTTTTCTTTAAGAACGATAAAAAGAGGGGAAAGAAGTCTACCATCACCAGATATTGTTAGTTGTATTGTATAGCTATCAGTCGTAGCAGCTACAGATTGCACCAAGTATTCTACTTTCCTTTCCCCTTCGATTGATAATGTACGGCCAGAATGGACTTCTAATTGAAATCCACTTTGATCTGAGTTATAAACATTTTCTATTCCTTTTTCTTTAATAAGATTTTTTACTTCAATAACAAATTCATCAGCTTTTTTTGCAAATAATCTGCTCCTTCTATTGTTTTTTTCGTAATAAATTTATTAATTTTTCTTCCAACAATTCTATGGGCTCTCTTAAAATTTTTTACCCAATGTTTTGATGGTTTGCAGGATCCATTTCTGTAAATCTATATCATGGATAATATGTTCAGCATCAACAGCAGTTTTGAAATTTTCTAACACAAATGAACAAATTCTAGCTATTTTTTCTCTATAAGTTCCGCCTTTATTTAAAGTTTTTGCCCAACGTTTGAATTGTGTTACTGATGTGACCATTCAAAATCTATTTTGTACGGTTTTTAAATTTGAATTTTTATTAACACCACTCCTCCAAAACTCTACTGCTCTTGCTTTATAATCATGATCTAGTTCTTCAACGTCTGATGTGCACTGCTGAAAACTTTCATCTGTAATACTATCTCTTTCATCATCTTCTACAACCTGCATTTAAATATCTTAATAAGGTTCTGCAAAATCAAGAGTTTCATTCTCAACAACTTCAAATTAATTAAATTCATGCATAGAATTTAATAAAATTTGTTCAATATACTCTTTTAAATGTCTTTCTCGCTGTGTTATTGGAGTTTCTTTAAGATTAAGTGCTTAAAATGTTATTAAAAGCAAGTTTAACACGTTCATGGGATTTACCGTCATATTATTCCACTCTAAAGATTTAATACTGTAATATGAAAAACTGTTCTTGTTGTCTTTATACTGTTATATTTAACACGATGAACTACACTTTTAAACTCAAAGAAACATAAAGTTGAACTGACCAAAGCAATTAAAACTGCCGATTTCAATGCTTTCGCAAGCTACAAAATTACAAATGAAAATAAATTTATCACGAAGACTCATGGATAAAGCCGAGTAAGATAGGTGAATTGGACCCAGAAGCAGAGAGAAAAACTGATATAGCAATCATATTCTATATAAAAAAATATACCTCTATAGAAATTTTCAGCCCTCTAAATCTAAACCTAACCTCAAAAACGCAATTTTTCGTTTTTTGAGTCTCTTACCTCTACCTCCGTCAATTTTTAAGCTAGAATACTCTTTTTTTAATTTAGCTTTTTTGAAGCCCTATACAATAGTTTCTGATGTTTTTTGTAGGTGCAAAATTTAAATTTCTAGAGACGTTTGAAAATTTTTTCTTGATATATTTCGAAAACTAAGATAGACGAGACTTTGGAAAAAATATATAATATTTATTCATGTACCAAAAGTATGTAAAAATTTTTTCAGATTTTTAAAAGTGGTGGAACAGCATTAAAAAAGAAAAAAACGGTTTTTTGCGTATTTTTGCCTATACACGGCCTAACCCTCGTATCCTACACTTTCATTTGCAATATTTTTAGGTAAAACTGGATTTACGGAGACACTCTGGGTTGTAACATATTGCGAATAACTCGGAATTTTCCAATTTTCACGTTAACGCGCTCCCAGAGACCTTAAAAACCCATTATACTAATAAAAATCCGTATAAATGTCCCGACAGGTGAAACTCGTATCATAATCCATAAAACTATGCATATATTCTTCTACAGTATATCTAAATATATATAATTCAATACTATAAACAGGAATATACAGATATACTGAATGTATTGTTTTAGGTTATCACTCAAACACCACCTAACGGGAGCAATCATCCTAATTCTTCCCAGTACCCCCAAACTCATGTGTACTGCATTTCTATTTATAGAAACAGATAGTAGATATAGGGTGAATCAGCCGGTAGCTGCACAAATCTAGTTTGGAATAAGTTTTTTTAATTGAAATAATACTTATATCAGATATTATTTTATTGCTATTGTTTAAACATACTTGTTATCTTTAAAGTGCACGACATGGTAATTTAGAGCGCCCTTCCAGGGTGAGATCAGCAAAATGTTTACATCCATCATGTTAACGTTTCACCCAACAGTATAATAAAGTTAATACTTTATAATTTAAAAAAATTAATTGATATTATCAATTTTATATACTTTAATTATTTAAATTATTTTCGGTTTTGGAATTAATGAAATTTTATCATTTTTATGCTATTTGAAAGATGAAAATTTCACCCTATTTGTAGAATTTCAGAAAGTATATATTATTATATCGAATCATGCATAATAAGTAGGTACGACGAGAATTGAGTACAACTTGAAACTTAAGTATTGTTACTTGAATAGCAGCTGTTACTTCATTTTTCGATATGAAATATAAAAGCACACAGGTATGATAGTGGTCGGTAAAGATGTCACACTTAATTGAAGTGACAGCTGATACTCAAGTAACGATACTCAAGTTTCAAGTTGTACTCAATTCTCATAGTACCTACTTATTATGCATGATTCGATATAATAATATATACTTTCTAAAATTCTACAAACAGGGTGAAATTTTTATCTTTCAAATAGCTTATTTAAAGTAAATTTACACATAAGATAAATTGCGGTAATTTTTTATGTGTAAAAATGAATGTTTTATAGAAATACCTACTACGCCGTTTGTGGCACATTTACAAAATACATCAGAAATAGAGTTACAGGATAGCACAAAAGATTTGAACCTAGTTTAAATAATGTGCATCATGCGGTAACCCAGTAACAGCTGTAATATGGCATGTTACTAGAGAATCAAAAGTTGTGTGGATATCCCCATATATGTATTACCTAATATATGACAAAAGTCGCTAATGACCTAGATGCCAACGCCACTTTGAATAAAATAAAAAAAAAATAAAAAAAATTGTAGGTACTATAAATGACTAACCAATTCTAAATATACAATAAATAAGAATTATTTGCATCTCACTTTTTCATAAGAACAATTCTACAATTTGTAGAATCAAATAGAAACATGTTATTGTACATATTTTGTTGATTATTTTTTTTTATATCCATTCATTATTTATCATGCAATAAATTATATAATTTTGCTAGTTTTACTTGTATTTCGCAGCATAAAAGATTTATGTTAATAATAAATGTTTCACTTCGTTTGATTAAAATTTGAGGTATGATTGCTGAAAAGAAACTAAACACATATTTTCTGGAAAACCATTTTTTAACTCCAATAATTTATACACATATTTGTACTAAGTTTGAACAAAATTAGAAATTTTATTACAACAAAGCTTCCTCTTGAAGGAAGCAATACCATTTTATACAGCTTTCAAAAAGCTACAAGATAAAAAGAAATATTTTCACTTTGACTAGAATTGAAGACATCGTCATCAAATTAAAAAATTTCTTATGACATTATAATTACATAAAAAGTGCTGGAAAATTTTTTTATGTGATTACTTTTTATTGTAGAATAACAGGAATTTTATTTCATTTACCTAGAGGAAAATTTTGACCTTTTGTTAACAAACTTTGATTGCATAAATTGTTCATTTTCAAAATAATAGGTTGATTTCATACCTGGCTTTGACTTAAAACAGCTGATCAGAAATATCAAATTAACACGATAAGTTATTATGATTACATTTAAAAAAAAATTTTTAATAAGTAATTGTTGAGGTGATGTAATAAGATAGGGGTCGTGCATAAACTACGTTACTAATTTTTCAGATTTTTTTACCCTCCTCCCTACCTCTGCGTTGGCTTTCGTAGACTATTGACCTACCGATACTCCCCCTGTAACGTGGACTATTGTTTTTTTTTTAAATGTCGTGTTTTTTACTTATATTATAATTAATTTTTCAATAATCAATAACTATTTAATCATACGTTAAATTATTGTAATCCTACGGTCATGTGGAAGAACGTGTCATTTCATTTTTGGTTGTAGAGAGGTGCCATTTCATTTAGAGTTGAAGAAAGGTGTCATTTCATTTTCGGTTAAAAAGAGGCATCGTTTCTTAATTTATATATTCTTCAAATTGAAATGCTCTAAAATTAAAACTGCACAAATGAAATCAGTTTTAAAAATTTTTCCTACTTTTAGCAGTCGCAAATAAATTGCATGCAAATTTTAAATCAAATCCATCGAGTACTTGACGTAAAATATAGAAAAATAAAAAATCAAGATTGAAAAAATTTTTTTAAATGGCTTTAAAATTAAAACTACGTGAAGAAAACCAATTTTCAATGGCTTTCGTACCAGTTAGACAAAAAAAAATAAAATTTTATGCAAAATTTTATGCAAATCTATCGAGTAGTTTTGGAGATATAACTGACATAATGAATACACACACACACACACACACAGACGTTTTCTGGAAACCACTTATTTCGAATCCTTGAGTCCAATCATGTACAAATTAATAAAAAAATAGAAAAAAAAATTCTTTATCAATACAATGATTTCTCTATGGGAAAGCAAAAAATAAATAAAAATCGTTTTTCTATATTAGGGTTTTCAAAGTTACTTTAGTTATCCTACCCCACCCACCGTGTTACTATCCGTAGGTTCTGGTTATACCTCTCCCCTTCCTAAAATTGGTAAGGTAGTTTATGCATAACCCCATATATGATTCGTACATATAGTTACCGACATCGCAGTTTTCTGAATTTTAAATCTTTATTCAGGAAATCCCCAAAATATCTCTATATTAGACGCTTTATTTGTTAAAATTAGAAACTATAATGTGGAGATTAAGATATTTATAAAACTATTGTATTAAGAATAAAAAATTTGAAGAACTGTATTGTCGGTATTTTACATATCATTAAATTTATTTTTAGGTTTTGCAGAAAGTTATATTTTCAACTAATAATAAAATTTTCCAGATGAATTTCACACTGGCAAGGTTTAGCTCAACGGATTTAGAAGAAAATACAATTTGTCAACCAACCGTAAATAAACTACCAACTAAGTATCAGGTTCTCCAGTTTTTCTTTCATAAAAGACGTGTAGACAATTTCAGTTTGGTAAAATCTGTAAAAGAAATTGATCAACAAGTCAAAAATTTGTGGATCATAGCTACAGTAAAAATAAAAAGAACTGTTCATCAATTATCTGTTTCATATTTTCGACATTTCTCATGCTGATTTGTTAACATCAATAGAAAAATCAGCAAAAAATGTTTTTCTTTCTCAATCAATTGATAATATCGATAAAAGTTTGACAAATTTAGGATCAATTAAATCACAAAGTAAATAACATTTATAATATCTTTGTAAAAAATTTATTCTAATATCATCAATAGCATTATATATAATTTTTAACAGTTTTATAACTCAGTTGTAGACGGAGAATTATTTTTTAATGAAAATGATAATAATCTAGTCAATAAGACAGATTCTTTGGATCATGATGAATCAGAAGCAAATGCAAATATTTCTGATAAGCAGATGTCAAATAAAGCACCTTTAGAATCGAATTCAGGTAATAAATGAAACATACTTTGTTTTTCTTTTAATTCTGTTAGCGTACAATTAGTTTGAATTCATTTTTACAGAAAATTAGATGTTAACACATTTGCAAGTAGGTAATGAATACTTACTGCCATCAAGTGAAGAAGTTATCACTCAAAGCTCTGGGTCTGTATATACTCCACCTCGTGATCGAAATTTCATTTTAAAAGGTATTCGAGGTAATATTGACCCAATGACACCTAAGGTAGTGGCAACTCTAGATAAATACCAGATCAGTTATAGAGAAGCAGTCCCTTTAGTTGATACGATCGCTAAGGCCTTAGACACCGATGTCCATAAATTAATCATAAATCGATCATCATTCCACAGATCTCGAACAAAAGTCAGGGAGGCGACAGCAAACAAAATGAAAGCATACTTTTAAAGTTTACCAATACCATATCTCATTGTGCATTGGGATGATAAAATGATCCCTGGCAGACTTTATGCAATCGAATTGATCGACTTCCTGTTGTAATTACATGTAGAGATATTGAAAAACTTATTCAAGTGTCTGCTTTGGAAGACAGTAGAGCAATAGCAATAGCCAAAGCTGTCTATGCAGCTTTAATTGATTAGGAACGCACTAATTTAGTACAAGGTGTTTGTTGTGATATGACAGCTGCGAATTTCGGAGAAAAAGGCGGGGCAGTGATCATTTTTTAACAATTTATAAAGATCTACAACTAGCATGTCGTCATCACATACTTGAAATCGTATCAGCTGCTGTTTTCTCTTTGAAAATACCTGGTTGCAATGGATCAAATGTTCCCATTTTCAAGAGGTTTTAAAAAGAATGGCCTCCAATTCAAGATTCAGTTTATGAAAATGGACTAGAAATATTAGAGCCAGCACTGAAAGAACAAATTCCTGAACATATTCTATTTTTTTAAATTATTAATATTATATTATATAAAGAAACAGTTACCAAGAGATGACTATAAGAAGTTTCTTGAACTCAGCTCAGTATTTATGGGTGCTGAATTTACCTAGTGCATTCCATCACGCTAGATGGGTGACGAAGGCTATTTATTCCTTGAAAATATATACCAAGGACATATTATGATTTACGGAATCAAGAAACTGAAAACTTCGGAAAAGCGGGTATGTTTGTTATTTCTGTATACCTCAAAGCATGGTTTGAAGCACCACTACCAATTCATGCACCCAATAATGATATTTAGCTTTCTAAAGATTTGGTTAAATATCAAAATATTGATGGAAACATTTCTGAAGTTGTTGTTAAAAAGTTTGTGTAATGTATGATAGTAAAAGATGTAGTCATGCGCATGCGTGAGTGTAACTTTCTAGATGTATTCGCGCAGCGCTGTTCAACCTTTTGTATTCCGTTACCGAACGTACTAATGTAAAGACGTATCAGCTCTACTTATTTGTAACTCTAATAATATATTTTATATACAATAAATTATATTACCTTTAAGTTGTAGTTCTTTATTTAAGATAAGACACAACAAATTGGCGACGAGGATAAAAGAAAATTACTTGATGGACAAAGTGATGAAAGAACAGCGTGTTGTGTAAAAAAGAAATACGCGTAAGATACGGCATAATGTTAATCGAAGGGGATTAAAAAAGTGCTAACGGTCAAAGAAAACCAAAAAGAAAAGTTTACACATGTCAAAAGAAGACATTAAAAAAGCCTTAAGTGAAATAGAAAAAGAAAAAGAGGCATTAAAGGTTCAAAGGCAACAGTTGCTAAAAGAAAGCCAAGAGTTAAACAAAAGAGAGCTGAAATTTTAAACAAAGAATCCAAGATGGCCGCTTATATAGGTACAGTGAAAGAATTTTCAAGAAATGACGATTGGATTCAATGGCAAGAAAGATTGGAATCATTCTTTGACGCAAACGATGTAAAGGACGACAAGAAAAAAGTAGCTTTATTAATTACGTTTATTGGCGGAGAGGCATATGCTACTCTCAGAAATCTATGTACTCCAAATCTGCCAGCCACAAAAGAATATGCTGCTTTAACGAAATTAATGAAGGATCATTTGCAGCCCACACCTAGTATTATTGCGGAACGCTACAAATTCAAAGAGTGTCGACAAGGTGACAACGAGACAGTAGCCGAATTCTTAGAAAAACTGAGAAAGTTGTCAAATCATTGCGAATTCGAAGCAAGTCTAGAGGACAATCTCAGAGATCAGTTCGTATGGGGATTGAAAACGGAAAGTATAAAAAAACGGCTGTTAAGTGAAAAAGAATTGAAATACGCAAAAGCTGTTGAATTGGCCATGTCCTTGGAAACAGCAAGTAAGGAAGCCGCATCGATGTGTATAGCACAAAGAAGCAACAGTCAAAATGTCAACTATATCGTGAACATGAAGAAGAAATCAGCAGCAGCTCGTGAGGTTAAAGAAAACGACAAGTCAGCAGCGCCATATGCTTGTAGTTGTTGTGGTCGAAAGAATCACGTTTTTATGAATTGCAAGTATAAAGGATATAGTTGTAATGTATGTAATAAGGTAGGCCATTTAGCATTAATGTGCAGAACAAAAAATGTAAATAAAGAAAAAAATAATGACATAGGTAATTTTAAATTTAAAAAGAACGTAAAAGATAATGTTAAAAATAATAATGAAAGACAGAATTATATTGAAGAGTGTAATGTTGAAGATTTAAGTAGTGAATTTAGTAATTTATTTAATATAAATGAAACGATTAGTAAAGATAAGCCTATTACAATGGAATTGCTTGTTGAAAATGTTAAAATAAAATTTGAAATGGATACAGGATCGCCAATCACCGCGATACCTATTAGTTATTTTTTGAAGTCACATTTAAAAAAGTTGAATTTAACAAAGACAAACCGAGCATTTAGAGGTTATACGCGAGAACCTATTATACCCGTTGGAGTAATAGTAGTTAAGATCGAGTATAAAAAGAATACTTATGAACTAGAATTATTCATAATGCCGCAAGGTACAGTACCGATTATCGGTAGATCATGGTTATATGCACTGGGTATTTTAGAAAAAAGTTCAGATGTAATTAAAGATAATATAAATAATGTTACAGATTCAACAAGCAATCGAGATGTAAAAGCTTACTTAAAGATTTTGATGTAGTCTTTTCTGATAATGTAGGTACATATGCTAAAGCTACATTCAAGTTGCATTTAAAAGATAATGTAAAACCCGTCTTCTGTAAACCTAGACCTGTTCCGTATGATATGAGAAAAAAAGTTGAAATTGAAATTGATCGACTTGTAAATGCTAAAATTTTGATACCGGTTGAAAGTAGCGAATGGGCAACACCTATCGTGCCTGTAGTCAAAAACAATGGAGATATTCGTATATGCGGTGACTACAAAATCACATTAAACCCAAATTTAAAAATAAATAGATATCCTATTCCGCGAGTGCAAGATCTCCTTACAATTCTAAGTAAAGGTACTTATTTTTCTAAAATAGATCTTTCTCATGCATACCAACAAGTTAGGTTAGACGAGGAGTCGCAACTATTGACAACAATATCAACGCATAAGGGACTTTTTAAGTACACACGATTGACTTATGGTATTGCTTCAGCACCAGGTTTATTTCAAAGTGAAATGGAATCGTTACTATGTAATATTGACGGTGTATTTCCATTTTTTGACGATATCTTAATAAGTGCAGCAACGGAAGAAGGTCATGACAATAAGCTTAAGCAAGTATTGCAAATCCTTAAAGATAATGGTTTAAAAATAAAAAGAGATAAATGTAGATTTAAAAGTCATGAAGTAAATTTCTTGGGATATATCGTAGATGCTGAAGGAATACGCATAAGTAATGATAAAAAGAAAGCTATTATTAATGCAAAAACACCGACTAACGTTAGGGAATTACAGCAATTTTTAGGGTTAATAAATTATAATTCGAAGTTTATAAAGAACTTTGCGAGTATCGCACATCCATTTTATAAATTGTTAAAAAGGACGCCAAGTGGCAATGGAATGATGAATGTGAGTCGTCGTTTCAAAAAGCAAAAAATTGTTTAGTATCTCCAGAAGTGTTAGTACACTATGATACACAGACACCGATTAAAGTCACAGTAGACGCTTCGCCATACGGATTGGGAGCTGTGCTAGCGCACGTGTATGAAGATGGCTCTGAGCGCCCAATAGCTTATGTATCACGTACGCTTAACACTGCAGAGCGTAACTACTCTCAGCTAGATAAAGAAGCGCTAGCTATAATATTTGGCGTAAAGAAATTTCATCAGTATGTATACGGCAGGCATTTCGTGTTGGAAACGGATCACAAGCCGCTCGTGCATATCTTTGGAAGTAAAAAAGGATTACCACAGATGGCAGCATCACGACTGCAAAGATGGAGTGTTTTATTAACTGGTTATGACTATGAAATTAAACACATAAAGGGTCAAAATAATTGTAATGCGGATTATCTATCAAGGTGTCCATTAGATGAAAATAAAGATAAAAAAGAAGATGAAAACGAGTATACATATTTAAATTATGTAACTGAAACAATTGAGATTATTTTAGCAGATATTATAGAAAAAGAAACTGATAAGGATATAATTTTAAAAAATGTAAAATTTTTTTTAAATAATGGGTGGCCTCAGAAAATAGATGAAATTTATAAAAATTTTAAACGCAGGTCAGAAGAATTGACACTTGAAAATGGATGTATTATGTGGGGTCACAGAATAGTCATTCCGACAAGCTTGCGTAAACGGTTACTGCAAGAATTACATTCATCACACATAGGAATGGTACGCATGAAATCAATAGCAAGATCATACATCTGGTGGCCCGGCATTGATGCTGAAATAGAAAGCATATGTAAAAGCTGTGAACTTTGTTTAAAGTATGCAGGGAATCCAAAAAAGTCCGTTCTACATGTATGGGAACATCCTGAGGAGCCAAATCAAAGGCTACACGCCGATTTTTTAGGACCAATTAAAGGCAAAATGTATATGGTTATAGTTGATGCTTTCTCAAAATGGGTGGACGTAAAGCACACCAAGGATATCTCAGCTGAATCAGCTGTTAAAGCTTTTAGAGAATATTTTTGCACTTGGGGATTACCGTCATGTGTAGTTACAGATAATGGACCTGCTTATAGATCAGCAGAATGCAATGAATTCATGAAGGAAAATGGAGTACGTCATTCAAAAACTGCTCCATATCATCCTGCCTCTAACGGCGCAGCCGAAAACGCAGTCAAGTCATTTAAAGGTGAAATGAAAATAGTATTACAAGAAACGAACGACGATCAACACACGGCCCTATGTAGATACCTGTTCCATGCCAGGTCAACGCCACATTCTACAACAGGAATAACACCAGCAGAACTGCAAACAGGACGTCAGTTTAAAACGAAGTGGGATTTATTGAAAATAAAAGCGGAGGAGGAAGTAAAGAAAAAGCAAGAAAGTCAAAGGAAATGCTTTCATGGTAATAGAATTGTTAATTTTAATATAAACGATATTGTAATGGCAAAAGATTACTCAAGTAATACATGGATAAAAAGTAAAATCCTAGAAAGATTAAGTCCTGTAACGTATCATGTAGAAACTATTAATGGATTAATATGGAAACGTCATGCAGATCTGCTAGTGTCGACTCAATTATCATTCGAGCAACAAAAAAGTATTCCTAATATCGTAACTATTCCTGTAACAACGGAAGATCGTACATTAAGTGTTAATGAAGAATCTGTAAACGCAGAATTACCGGAGATAATGCAACAATCTGTAAATCAGAAAAGTATAACTGAACTGAACAATGATGTAAATTTAGATATGCAAAAAGAAATGATTGTTACAGACAATGTTGTAGAAACACCTGTAATCCTGCGTCGCTCATCAAGAATTAAAAAGCCAAAGCAAATATTAGATTTATAATTTTTAATGAAAGAAAAGTGTTTTAAGCTAGATCACGGAGGAATGTAATGTATGATAGTAAAAGATGTAGTCATGCGCATGCGTGAGTGTAACTTTCTAGATGTATTCGCGCAGCGCTGTTCAACCTTTTGTATTCCGTTACCGAACGTACTAATGTAAAGACGTATCAGCTCTACTTATTTGTAACTCTAATAATATATTTTATATACAATAAATTATATTACCTTTAAGTTGTAGTTCTTTATTTAAGATAAGACACAACAGTTTGAAAATCATTTATGGTATTTGTCACCAGAATTGTGTACGTTGGCCTTTTTCAACGACAATGTTTCAAACGATATCAAATATAAAATGGTACAAACTCTAAAAATCGATCCAACTAAATGCGAGGGCGCTGAGTATGTCAATGAATCTGAAGATTAAGATAGAAATAATCTAAGAAAATGTTCAAAAAGATTCCTACCACATGACTTAGAAGTAGAAGAATTGTGTCAAAAACAGCTTGACTATTGTATTAATAAATACACTTTTCATATAAACAGGAAAATATTAAAATTTTGACCAATTTTTATACTTTTTAGCTTCAATTGTTCACTGTCATAAACAAAATAAATCATTTTTACGCGTGGAGAAATTTTTCAAAGCTTCTTTATAATTTAAAATTCACCATCGAATTAGTTCTATACCGAAAAAAATATTTAAAATGGTGAAATAAGTGACTATATTGAAAAAGAAAAGAAAAATTTTAAAAAATGGTTTATTAATTGGTGGAGGTGCTAAAAGTCATTTTAAGGGGACAAAGCACTTTTATAACCTGCAAACACAAATATCCAATATTCATTAAATTTAACTTAGTTATTTTTTAATAAATGAAATATTTAAAAGTAGACTCAAATACCTTTAATTTAAGCTATTATAAGCATATTTTGCTTTAGTTGTAAGCCCACAATCATTCGATGAACCTTTGTACTCATAAGCTCTTGACCGTAAGGTTTAAGCTGAACCCATGGATAGATTTAACTTTTCCGAATGGTCTTAGCTTCAATATTAGTACCATTCTCGCATGAATAAAGGAATTTCTGAAACACGAAAAATTTTTTATTTTTCAACAAAAGATATCAATTTTTCAAATAAATTTTAATATTTTTACCTTATTTTTGAGTTTTTTTACTACTTCTAGTCATTTGATTTTAAAATCCTCCATTCATGCGAGAATGATGCTAATACTAAAGCCAAAACCGTTTGGAAAAGTCAAATCCATCCATGGGTTCAGCCAGTGCCGTCTTTTCCAGTAGGCATTATAGGCTCGTGCCTAGGGCCCCCTTGTTTTAAGGGCCCTGCATCAGCGAAAATTAAAAAAAAAATTTTTTAAATATAAAGTATTGTTTTTAAATATTTTAATTTTCTTAATAAGACTTGAAATAATTATTTTTTATAAATGTGCCAGAAAGTGATTTAAACCTCACGAGGGTGTTGGTGTCCGAGCAAAGCGAAGGTTCACACAAGATTAAAATCATTTTCTCTAACAATTATTGAACGAAACTTTTTCATACGACGTGCAAAAAGCTTGTTTTCTGACACGCATTTTTATAAAAGCGTGCGCCAAAACAAATTTTACACGTGGACTGCGAAAAAATAATATATAAAATTCACAGTATACATTAAAAAAAATTACATGAAATGTTTAAATTATAAAGCGTCATCTATTATTTATCAACTAATTATTATAAGTGATAGTAAAGAAAATGATTATAAATAGAATAGTAGCACCTTCATTAAATTGTTAAAAATTAATTATTTATATAATAAATAAAATATTATTGAATTTTCCATCTTTCTCTTGTATTAAATTTTGCAAACAAAAAGTTTCCTTTGCAAAATTTGTAAAGGGAACAAACGAGGAAACTAGAATGAAGAATGTTATTTAGAGTTCTTTTGAGTATAAAAAATATACTGTAACTCTAATATATAAATTTATCTATTATATGCATTCGTAAAATATTTCATTATTCCATTATTCCAAGTGTGTGCATGGGAATGCATGCATTTGAATTCAAAGATCGTGTATTTTTATTTTAAATATAGTATCATGTTACAATATAAATAAGTTCAACAAAATAATGTAAGTTACGAACCATTAAAACATTAAATTTTAATAAAATAAACATGAAAATAAAAATAAATTTATTTTATATTTAATACGTAATATATAAATTTGATATTTCCTATGTTATTTTAAATTATTTAAAATTCTACTGATCATATAAACTCAATTTTTCAAAAAATAACTTTCAAAAAGAATTTCATGATATTGTGGTTGATTTGTATTTTCGACAGACGAAAAACCAAAACCAAAGACAAAGAAATTAACTTTGAGAAGAATAATAAAAAATGTAAAAACATAGGCTTCTTAGTCGAGTCAAATAAAAATCCCACTTTCATGGGCCCTTACATGGGCCCCCATCACTGTTATGTCTAGGGCCCCATAGCGTTATAAGACGGCACTGGGTTCAGCTTAAACTTTATGGCCCAGCACCTAAAATTTTAAAAATTCAATATTTGAGAAGAACAGCTTTAAATTTTTTAACTATTACATCTTAAAATTATCAATGCTATACTTATCTTTCATAAAATAATTCATTCCTGGTATTTCTTATTTATATTAGCTAACAATATAAAAAAGAGATACCAGACAAGAGAACCTTGTTATCGACTACATAAAGCTGAAATGAGAAAAGATATAAGTTATTAACTTTCTTACAGCAGGCATTTTTTCCACTAAAAAAATGTAACTTTCTCGAAATTTTTCATATAAATGTTTCTTAAGAGGAGGTCACGTATCTCTGTCCTTTTCTAATCAAAAAAATGATTTTTTTACAAAAACTAATAACTTTAACGAAAAATGAAGAGAAAGCCGCATCTTGTATCAAAAAAGCAATATTTTCTTTGATAAGAAAGAATTAATTTGATTGCTTCGTTCTCAAGAAAACCTTGAAAAACCAAATTGTCCACCCTAACCTCTATGATTTAAGTTTTTCAAGGTTTTCTTGAAAACAAAGCAATCAAATTAATTCTTTCTTATCAAAGAAAATATTCCTTTTTTTATTACGAGATGCGGCTTTCTCTTCATTTTTTGCTAAAGTTATTAGTTTCTGTAAAAAACTCAATTCTTTGATTAGAAAAGGACAGAGATACGTGACCTCCTCTTAAGTAATAGTATATGTGGGCCGATCATGGGATGACGCCATATGGCGTCACCCCGGCTGTCAGAAGGTTAAAATAATCAATAATAATAATAATCTTTCGTACTATAAGATATTTTGTCAGTACTCACCCTTATTCACCAATGAAACTATGTATTTGTTGTAATAATCAACAAACACATAGTTATTTGTTACTCTTATGGTTATAAGAATTACTCGTACTAACCTTCAATCAGCTGGAAACTAAGAAATAATATTTAATATGGAGTAATCATTTTATATTTTATTTTATAATTCAAATTCAAAATTAACTAATAAAATTGAGATTTAGAATTTATATTTTAATTAATATTAAAATTTATAAATAGAATTCATACCCAAATATGAAATAATAATTAGAATATACACTTACATGAATTTAATAAGCACCCGGTGTATAGAAATCCATTACACCAATTCGTACTTTTCATCAGCACTATTTGGGGAAGTCGATTCAAGTTATTTTTTAACAGCTTCAGATGTAGAACCTTTTGCCACTTGTTTGTATACTTTTGTTATTTAACTATTTATAGCACTGAACGCTGATTGGGCAACTGGCCTTGATAAATCTATTAAACTCCAAAAACTATACAAACTTGCAAGTCCATGGCCAACTGCACGAGTAGCAAGAACATTATATCTGTTAACTTCATACGTATTGTTCATAGAACTTTCTCTCTTGTTAGAGTTTGCAGTTGCTTGTTCATCACAAAAATCAAAAGTCATATTAATTTTGAATCCTTATCCTCGAAAAGATGTTTCAATAAATTTTATCTTATTATGGCACACACAGCAACACAATTTTTCTAACATAGAAGGTAGGAAGTTGATATGAACATTTCTATTTTTTGCCCTGGAACTTGAAATTTCTGTTCTTTTCAGTTTAGAAAAAGAAGTTGAGGGTCTACTTCTCTTAGCTTCAGGAGAATTTTTTTCACTTCGACCAAGAAATTTCCTTGGTCTCTTTTTAGATCTTCCTGTAGATCGTTTTCTATCTTGATAATGGTTAAGAAATCTGCCTCTTGTACCTGTTTCATTATTTGACATTTTTGAGGTTCGTATTCTTAATGTTAATTCAAGCTTTTTACACTTTAAATACACTTTCTATTTAGATAAACGTAGAATTTCAGGCGCACATAAAAAAATATGAAATAACTCACAAACGTGTAATTTATTAAAAATTAATAATTTTACGTCAATTAAACCACTAAACCTACTAATAATTTTTTAAATGCACTTTAAATGAACAAAGTTACTACAAACTGATCATATAATCAGCTGAGACTGACTGTCATATAGCGAAATGATATGAGCCGAAAGCGCGAACGCGCAAAATTCAAATTAATAAAAAATTACATGAATAACTCGTTTCCTTACAAAATCAAAACGGGATAGAATAGATAAATATTTTGTTAAAATTAAAAAAATAAACTCTTTTTTTTTCAATTAAACCTAAAAAAATCAATAAAAATTTTGAAAATTTAATTTAAAATAATTCTTAGAATTTTTTAAATTTGTGAAAATTATATCATTGTAGATTTAATAAATAAAAACAAAATTGAATCTCTTAAAAAAAACTTTAATTAATGATTCATGAATTATTGAATCAAGCAATAAAAAAATTAGTTCTTATAATGTTTTAATAAGATTAGCTAAAAATTCGAGAAAAATCTCATAATAGCAAAATTAACAAAAAAATCAATTAAAAGTTTATCCTACTAATTTCTTCATAAAAACGAAACTAAATGAGATAAGGTAAAAAAACTTGTTGGAACTTATTCTACAGTAAATTTCCTATCAAAAAGCAATAAACCCAAATTCGATGGTGGGGCCGGAAAAAAGGTGTTTTGTGCCCTTAAGAGCATGACGAAGCTGCCCGCCTTCTGATAATATTTCCAATCCTAACTTATAAAAAAATAACAAGTCCAAATGATTTTTTATTTTTACAAAAAATATTGTATTAATATAGCTTTAGCGCGGACAAGTCATTATATTTGTTTAATTTATGAATTTAAAAAGCTATTGACAAAATAAAAAAAGCAAAGCTCGATTGCTGTAACTCCGACATCCCGTTAAGGGACCAACAAATATTCAGATCTTCGTTTTTTGGGCTAAACTGACGATCTACAGGTTGGGAGAAAGGTCTTTTTGAGTTTAAGAACTAAGGGACACCCTAATCTATATATACATTAACACACGTACAAAAGAAACTATGGAATAGCGAAAGAAGAGATTACACGAGTATGCTCTATGACAGCATCAAGAAAATTTGTGATGAACTGAAAAAGACATTTCCGTTTATAAACAACAAACCTGCACTGAAAAAAGTTTAGTTGACTGATCGTCTTATACGCAGTACGATAATAACACGCACGGTCACGTAAGTATACTCACTAGTAGCACGAGTTTAGAACTCCAGACATTCGAACAGGGGCGGATCAAGGTTCCGTGGGGCCCTGGGCTATGAACATAATGGGGCCCCTTTAAGGACAACGTTTTTTCGATATAAAAAATTAAATAATGTTTATATTATAAATAATTTTTTCTACTGAGAAATAAATTATGACTTCTGGCGCATAGAAAATTTATTGCCTTTCTTTCTTAAACCGAATTCTTAAAACTACGTAACCGATTAGAAGTGCAGATAGGCAATAAAGATTTGTTTAGAGTAGAAGAGATTATTAATTTTTATATGATATTTTCAAAGTTATTAAAATAAATCAGATATAATAAATTAGTCAGTAAATTTTTAATTATCTTTAAACATTTTATGTATTAAAAATTAGAATATATGATCAATATAAAAAATTTCAATTGAAATTCATATAGTTAATCTTTGAAAGCTTTTTTCCTCGCTTTATCATTGGCAGATCTATCGATTAAATCATAAATTAAATTTCGAAGTAATTTATTTCCAAATCTAGCTAAAGACGATAATCTTTTATCTAGCATATTTTCTCGCAATCCATTTTTTAATCGTTTTAAAACTGAAAATGACCTTTCGGACTCATAATTTGCAAATTAAGAGAGATTTAATTGTTTAATAATAGTCTTATTTTAAATATTAGTAAATTCCATGTTTTTATTATCGATGATCAAAATATGAATAAAATAATGAAAAACAAATTTTTACTTTCTTTTAAAATCTTTTAAAAATTGCTATTATATTTATAAAAAAATCATTTATTAAAATCAATTTACATTATTTTATAAGGATTTATTAATTATTTGGAATATTTTGTCAAACATAATTGTATTTTTGAGGTTTTTCGTGGCTTAGTGATGGGTCCGTAACTCGATGATCCGAGTTCGAATTTCTGTCTCGACCAATTGATACAAGCACTATATATTCTACGTTACATGTGCTTTATTAATAAATATGCTGACAAACCTTTTCACTAGTTAGCATCGCATGATAGTATTATACAGCCAAACAGCGCGACGTTTTATGTAACAGCATAATACAATTATTTTTAAATGATTGTATTCTGATGAAATATTTCGAACAATTTCCTTTATAGATTAATTATTTATTAATTTTTTGCTCATAGCTATAGGTATAATTGAATATTTTATACTTCATATCTCTATACTTTTTCTTTCACAAATTTTATATTTTTTATCTAGATTATTTAATATTATATTCTTTGATCGAACTACTATAGATAAATTTAATATTTATCGTATATAAAAAAATAATAAAATTTATTTGTTTTATTGAGAAGTATCAATAGTTTTTCAGTGCAAATACTTTTGCAAAGATTAAAAACTAAAAGAAGAGAAAAATTTTATTTTTTTATTTGATCCTTGTTTTCTACTTTAAACGTATTTGAAAAAAGATTTTGAAAAATTTTGAAAAAAAGTTAATGGTGTATATATTATTGCGTTGAGTTTGTGATATGTATTTTTCCTTCTTGGGAAAGTAAGGTTGAAATTAAATAAACGGTACAAATAGCGATTAAGAGAAAACAGAATAAATTCAGAATGTTACGAAACAAATTTTTAAATTTGTTGCTCTGAAAAAAATTTTGATTTTAGGATCGAATTTCATTCGAAAACAATAATACGTTAACAAATAAATATGGCTTTATTTTAAAGTATTGTAATTTGCAATGCTACTAAAATTCTTATAGTAAAGCGGAAGATATCATATTTAAGGGAAAAAATTTTTAAATCTTAATTTAGTTAAGAACATAACAATATGTTTAATAGATATAAAAACTTATAGCAATCATCGGTACAAAAGTTTTAATATTTATTTAATAGATTATAATATTCTTTTCTGAATGATATAAAAACTTTCTTCCTCATCTTACCCCGCTTTACTATATATATTTTACAAACTGAAAAAACTTTATTAATTTAATACTCGCAAACATTTTTTCAACAACCTTATTCTATTCGGGGCCCCCTGATAACTGGGGCCCGGGGCAATAGCCCTACCTGGCCCCCCCTTTAATCCGCCCCTGCATTCGAAACCGGATGACTTTTGTCTTTCATCGGACGACATTCGTCTTTCATTCGCCGAAATTAGGCCGAAACTAAGACTCCAATTGCACAAAAGCAAAATTTCAAATTTTTCTTGTATTTCTCTGGTCAAAAGGCAAAACAACATAAGTCCTTTGTATAAGCATATGACTTATGTTATTTTGCCTTTTGACCACAGATTTAAGACAGCGGGCGCACTGTATCATGTGACTGGCATACTAAACTTTTTTCAGTGTGGAAGAAAATAGTTTTAGTCATTCTAAAATCGATATCTACAAATAAGTAAAAGAGTGCCTGATATCTAAATAGAGCCGTGAATAATAGTACTGTTATTAAAACATAACCAAATAATAATACCAAGTAATAATAGATTCTAAAAAATATTATTCTAAATTTAATATTATTTAAATAATTTACTATTTTAGTATACTTTATTGTTATACAATTTTTAATTATGTTATAAATAATACTTTTCAAACATTTTCTGATTGGAAATTGTACTTAGATGTACAATTCAATCGGTTGAGCTGAGAAAGTCTACTGACACTCATAATAACTAGTGTCACTACCCTATTTAAAATATTTTCATTTTATTGCAAAATTTGTACTATTGTATGATAAAATAAAATTTATGTAAAAAAAATTTTTAATATTTTATTTACACTAGTTTGTAGTGAATATTGTGATTATTATTGAATTTAATTTTAAAGTTAATTGATGAATTAGTTATTAAAAATGTTGCATTCCAGTAATAATTATAATTTTTATAACCTCAAATATTAAAACCCGAAATTCTCAATAGTTAATCAATTGATTTACTTGAAAATTTAACTGAACATTTTCCATGATACATAAAACAAGTTAATGTATCTTATTTTTTTAAACTTTCCAATCAAACTAGAAGATAGTAAATATTCCCGAGTGCAGGTGTAGTGTCCAAATTACATCACCGAATCATGTCTTTTGCGCTCAACTATTAATTTCCAATTAAAACAATTAATATTTGAGTAAAAAATAAAAATCTCAATTAGACAAAGATATTGAATCCGGACCTGTTCAGGGATATCACAGGTTTACTATATTTGAAATGTTAACCATAGGTGAAGCCAGAGTGAAACTAATATATTAGCATTACGGTCAAACTGAAAAATCGAATCAAATAAAGAACAAGAGGAATTACTCTATTCAGATATTTTAAGTATGTAATAAGGACAAATGAGTTTACATAATTTTTATCTTGATATGCGGTAGTAATAGTTATCATCAAAAAATTAAAGTGAAATTCATTCACTAATGATGTCCTTTAATAATGTGTAAATTTTCAAGTAATATTTGTCAAAAATTAAGACATCGAATAATTTTAAAGTTTCAAATTTTATGAACTCCATAATCTTTACGGAAAAGTATAATATGAAAACAATTAGGAGACTTTATCAATAAAACTTTATCTAATTAGCACTAACCAATTTTTAAACCACTGGAAATGTAGTTATATTGATGGTTCAAATGACTTTCTGAATCATGTAGCAAATTATGATTTTCCAGCACTTTTTTACATTCTTTGCCCCGTAAATTCATCAAAACTGAAATTTTAGATTTATTAAGACATTCAGTTTTTCCACCACAAGTACACGCACTTATAACAAAGAAAATTAGAAGCCAAATAAAGAATTTTCCCATTGTAATATAAACAAAAAGTTTAATTTTCGGGTTACAAAGATTATATTTTACACCTGTTATCACAATATTATTATCTAATATTATTTTTATTAT
Source organism: Anastatus disparis (assembly GCA_017163975.1). Taxonomy (NCBI): domain Eukaryota; kingdom Metazoa; phylum Arthropoda; class Insecta; order Hymenoptera; family Eupelmidae; genus Anastatus; species Anastatus disparis. Next base: position 4,422,177 of record JAFFSR010000277.1, read on the forward strand.
TAAGAAAATACAACTCAGAGTTCACTGTGCGAATCTACATTTCATTGCAAGAATTAACTTGAGTTTATATGGAAGCCTTATCATTTTGCACTACTATGTATTCACTATCGTTGAAAAAAAAATAATCATTTGAGGGTTCTCATAAGTGAATAAAATATGTTTAAAGAAATCTTTTAAGCAGTTGAACATTTATAAACATATGATTTAAAAAAATTGAATCTCTTTAGACGTTTCAACAATAAGTGCATTTGATGAGAAGGAGATTTTTCAGAACGCGCACATCAAATGGACCCGTTGCATATTTTACTTCAAACTCTCTTGAAAAAATTCATATGTATTTTTATATGAGTTTTTCATACATTCCATATGCATTTTTCTTTTATTTTTATACATTAATAAATTTTTATGAAAAATTTATATAAAAAATTCATATGAAAAATTCATATAAAAAATTTATATGAAAAATTCAAATGAATAATAATCATAGTGATCATCTCATTATTTTTATAAGGAAAAAGTATGAAAAAACTTTAAAATTCTATCTACGATTTTTAATATGAATTTTTTATGTAAATTTTTCATATGTATTTTTCATATTAATTTTTTAATTTATAGAAATAAAACGAAAATACATATTGAATATATGAAAAATTAATATTAAATATTAATATAAAAATTTATATGAATTTTTTCAACAGGGGATTTACGATGGTATTGGGAACTCACACACTTGCGATGACCTCTCGTGGCAAGGCTGTGAAATAATCGAAAACACAACTTTGCATTGAGTAGCATAGCAATTGGTGTTTAATTTTTAGTTTTTAATTGAAAACTAATTACAATGTCATAAAAAGAGTTCAAAATGCGTGAAAAAAATTCCAACAGAGATTATTGTGTAGTAAGGGGTCGTGAAATTTAAGCAGTCAAGAATTTAAATGTTAGTTTTCATCTCTTCCCGAGAACAAATCGAGGTTATGTAAACAAGCAGAATATATTTGACAACTCTGCGAAGATAGATTTGTATGAAGCGTGGACAAGTAGACGTCTGCAAGCAATAAACACACCGTTAACCTCACCGTTGAATATATATTTCTTATTAATTTCACATTTTATTTCGAATTGGGTCTGATAAACCATTTCTCCTTGTATAAATTTACGTTGTGCACGATTGGTGTTAGCGTATTTACAAATGTTTTTCACGGTGATGATGTTTAGACTAAAAAACTAATGTCATTACATTTAAGCCCAGCTTGTACTGGGGAATTCAGTCGCCATGTTAGTATACTATATATATAGGTTACGCCTTCGTGTGAGTTCCCAATAAAAATGCAACTATTTGTACATTTTTTTATAACTTTTTCTTCATTTAATAAACTATATATCTAAAATTCACGATCCATTTATTTAAATTTGTATTGATTGAAACCAAGTGAAATTACATTGGAGTTTTAATATTTATTTTTATAACTACACTGAGAAAAATAGATTATAACTTTAGTTATAGATAGTAATAAAAATTACTATATTTTATAGGAGAGCTGGGACATTTCTGCATTATAACGATTTTTATTACATTTATAACAAATATTACTATAAATTTGATAAGGTTGGCAACAATCGTTTAAGAAATGAAACTATATCTTATTAGAAAAATTGTTATATTACATAGTAAAAATTATGCTATAGTAAAATTTGTTATGACAGAGTAAAAATATTTCATATCTTATGTTGGAATTAATGTTATAAAAATAATAAATTTTATTATGCATATAATAAATTTCATTATGCATATAATAAATTTTATTATGAATATAATAAATTTTACTATTTTAAATAGTAATGTCGAGTCGATGATCTGTAAATTTATTTCTAACCTCAAAATTTTCTACCAAATTGAAAGTATAGTTGGGTAACATATGTAGACGATTCGAAATTTTATAAGTAACATGTCGTAATGGCGCAGTCGGTAACGTTCACGCTCTCCAGTCTCGAGGTCCCGGGTTCGACTCCACTTCAGGTCCGTTTTTTTCTTAGGTAATTTATTTTTAAAAAATTGATATAATTAAAATTAATAAATAAATCTAAAATTAAATGAATTTAAAAATTTCAATGTCAAATTTCGGGTACAAAAAAAAAAAAAAATTTTTTTCTACATATCTGTTTTCATAAATTTTACTATGTAATATAGTAAAATTTGTTATAATGCAGAAATGTCCCACTCGTACTATATAATATAGTAATTTTGAATACAATCTATAGTTATATTTATTATAGGATTTCTCTCAGTGTACATAAATATTTTTTTCAGAAAAAGGTAAATACATTCTTCTATGTACACTAATAATAAATTTTCGAGTTAATTAATCAATGATAAAATAAAGAAAAATAATTTAAAAATTCCAAAACTATAGAAAAATCAGAAAAAAATTTACTTGGAAATTTGATAAAACGTTGATTATAAAATTTAGAAGCCATTTTCTGGTAATTTTCATAACTTCTTTACTTTAAGAGCAGACCGAATTCGCTGTCGTTGTCTAATTGAGATTTTTGTTATTTACTCAAGTATTAATCGGTGTATCTGCAAATTGAAGGTTAAGCGCAATAGATATTATTATTACAAATATTTATGCACAAGAAAAAAAAATCTATAGCATTGTTTCTGAGAAATGTAAGTAACGCGAAAATATTATAAACATAAACTTTTACTTTGGCGTTACTTACTTTTCTCAAAAACAAAGCGGTAGATTTTTTTTTCTTGTGCATAGATGTTCATAATAATAATAATATCTATTGCACTCAACCTTTAATTTGAAGATACACCGATTAATACTTGAGTAAATAACAAACAACTCAATTGTTACTCGGTCGGTATCAGGTTCTGCTCCAGCCTGCTGTTAAGAAGTAATACCTGTAATATAAGTCTTCGTCGGTAAAATAGATATTTTTAATAAAAATTTGAGTGCAAATCATTAAATTTTTATTCAGTTCAATTAAGTTTTAATTTTATGAAAAATCTTTTAACTCTCTGTGGGCAACATGAAATTTTGATACACTATAATTACTAAGGGTTGTAACAAGTGTGTTTTTGAGATATATATAACATATTATTATTATTATTATTTTTGTTGTTGTTGTTGTTATTGTTATTGTTATTATTATTAATATTGTTATTATTATTGTTATTGTTATTATTATTGTTGTTATTATTATTGTTGTTATTATTATTATTATTATTATTATTATTATTATTATTATTATTATTATTATTATTATTATTATTATTGTTATTCTTGTTATTATTATTATTATTGTTATTATTGTAATTATTTTTATAATCGTTATTATTGTCATTATCGTTATTATTATCATTTTTGTCATCATTATTATCATCATCATCATTTCTATATAGATTTATCGTGATTAACGTGTTATTTTTTTATATATTTTGTCAATAACCAGTTATTTTAATTCATACTGACCAATAACCACCCGCGATGTGCGCCGGATAACCAGCAAGATCCGTGTATAACTATTTTTATCTTGATTTTTTGTGATTAACCTGTTATTTTTTATATATTTTGTCAATAACCATTCGCGAAGTGTGCCAGATAACCAGCAACTTTTATGTTTGGAAATATTTATATGTATTTCTTGTGATTAACGTGATACTGAATATATATACTGTAAATAACTACCCGAGATGTGCACCGAATAACTAGCAAGTTGTATGTAAAACAGTTTTTGTATATATTTCTCATAATTTACGTGTTATTGGTAATAAATACTGTCGCTAACCACCTGCGATGTGCGCCAGATAACCATCGAATTCCATATATTACAATTTTTATAAATATATTTTTTAAGATTACTGTCAACAGCCACCCGCAATGTGCAATGGATAACGAACAAGTTTCATGTATAATCATTTTTCATATATATTTCTTGCAATAAACGTGTTATTTTAATTTTAAACTGTAGATAACCACTCACGATGTGCACCGGATAACCCGCCAGTTCTTTGTCAATTATTCTTTATATATATATATATATATATATATATATATATATATATATATATATATATCTACCTATATTATATAGTTATATTAAAAATTACCCCTCGGACCCCCCCACACCCCTACTCTCCTCTATAGCCCCTCCACGGCCCCTCCACAAAATAACGTAAAATTGCTTAGAATATTACGATATTTTTTATTGTTGCTTTTATTCTAAGTACCCTCCACCCCCCTCTCCCCACGAAACACCCACGGCACCTACACGATCCCTTCACTGTCCCCCCATAATATAATAATGTATGTATTTAAATATACAAAATTAAAACTTAACATAATAATATATAATTTATAATATTAAAATTAATGAATGCTAGAATTAATACAAAAATTTTATTAAAAAAATATTTATTTTCTTTATTTTAAAATGATTATAAAAAACAATTTTTCAAATTATTTTAAGATACAATTATAAAAGACACAATATAATATTCTTATCTTTGGAAATTATTTAAAATTTTTAATTTAAAAATTAATATAAGATGTAATGATAAAAAATTTTTATCCTTTTTATTAAATATAGGAGAAGGAAAAATTAATACTTTCATTATTTCCGAAGAATATAAAACTAATAATATATGTGATACAATTTTTAAAGATATAAACAACAATTACAATTTTTCTAAAAATGTTATTTTAACTTCACATAATGAAGATGTAAACATTTTAAATAATAAAATATTAAAATTAATTGATGGTGAAATGATAACTTATTACACTATAGATCATGCAACTTATAAGGGCGTTGATCAAACTGATGAAAATATTCATTTAAATTATCCTATTGAAATGTTAAATAATATTAGAGAAGGACTACCTCCTCACGAAATCAAATTAAAGATTAACGCAATTATAATGTTAATTAGAAATCTTAGTATAACTGATGGATTATGTAATGGAACTAGATTAAAAATAACTAAATTATTTAAATTTAATACAGAAGCTGAGATTATTACAGGAGAAAATAAAGGAAATAAAGTTTTTATACCAAAAATAACTTTAAGTACAAATGAATCGTCTTCTTTGCCTTTTATTTGGAATGCGATTGAAGGTAGATATGTTATAATTGATATTGTAAATGATCAAGAAATGATGGATAGTTTGAATAATAACATTGAAGATTATTTAAATTATGAGGAAGAGTATGAATATTACTTAGAAAATCTTGCTGATAATAATAGTTCACATAATACTGAAATATCTGTTTTAAATAATATAATAAATTCATATATTGGTGAAGATAATGAAAAAGTAGAATTTCATAATTGGAAACGTGTACCATAATATTATAAATATTACACTAATAAAATTATAGAATATAAAATAACATTACGTGAACCAATAAATGAATTTTATCTAAATCAAAATTACACTCTTGAAACATATTCAAGATATTTATTGAACATTGCACACATTTAAAAAAAATATTATGATATATTTTTTTAAATTTATTAATTATTTCAATTATAAATTTAATATTTTTATAAAATGTTTGATATTTTATTAAGATTAAATTTTATGAAAAAAATTTTGATATATTTCTAAAATGTAGAAATAAGTAAAAAGATATCAAACAGGAATTATAACAAAATAATCCTTTAAATCTTAAATATCTTAAATATACATTTAGATATATCAAACATTATGTTGAATTAATATAATAAAATAATTAAAAATTATTTTTTTTAATATTTAATGTAATATTTACATAAAATATTAAACATTATATAAAACTATTGATAATTAATAATCTAAAAATTTTGATATATTTATAAAATGTAATATTAAGAAAAAAGATATCAAACAGGAATTATAACAAAATAATCCTCTAAATCTTCAAAATCTTAAGTATATATTTAAATATATCAAATAATACTATTGAAAAATTTTACTAAAAAATTTATGATTTAAAAATATTTTATTAGAAATTTTCTTTTTCATTAATATTTATTATATATTGAAAATTAATAATAATAATAATAATATAAATTAAGAAAAAGTGAAAACATTTATAAATCCATTCTATATATATATATTTATTTCATATTAAAAAATTTTAATTCAATTCACAATGATAAAAATCTAAAAGATTTAAAATGAAAGGTGGTGTAAAAACCAGCTTAATCTACATGTTATGAATAATGATTAAGATTTATTAATAATTTTTTTCAGATATTTTACATAAATAATTGGGTCTTTGCATGAAAAAATTCATTATATCCGTCAGGTAGAATACGAAAAAATAAAAGACCCGTATTTTTTTGTTTTTTAAAATATGATGAATTGCAAAAGTTATAGCCAGCAGAAATTAATACAATTTTGATATATATAGATATAGCGCCAATGTATATGACGTCACCATTGCTAAAACAATCGTGACGTCACACAATTTCAACTGCCTCTATCTCTTTGAGTTTTCATTTTTATGATATAAGAAAAAATACGTGTCTTTTATTTTTTCTTTTTCTAAATAACGGATATAATGGATTCAAAAAAAATTTTTCATGCAAAGACCCAATTAATATTATGTATTTTTTTTCATGTTTCTATGTTAATAATAAAAATTTAATGAAAAATGTACAATTATATAATATTATGTATAATATAAAAATATATTATAATAAAAAATTTTTTTTATAAAACAATGCATAAATGTTACATTTTATATTGATATGATAACTATAATGGGGGTTGGCGAGTGGAACGAGCAGGTACCCCCCTAGTATATATATCTATATATATATATATAGTCGTAAGACAAGATTCAACCGACCCCCCCCCCCTCAGCCCCCCCTCAAATGTCTGTCGGCATAGCCCCCCCTCAAATTACGTTGTAATTCCTCTTATAAATGGCTATTCCAAAATTAACGTAACTTAGGCCCCCCTCAGCCCCCCTCACCCCCTTCAATTTTTGTAGCCCCCTCAATTGCCACCCTCAAATTACGTTATAATTCCTCTTATAAATGGCTATTCCGAAATTAGCGTAACTTAGGCCCCCTCAGCCGCCCTCGCCCCCCCATCGATTTTTGTAGTCCCCTATCAGCCCCCTCAAATGTCTGTCGGCATAACCCCCTCAAATAACGTTGTAATTTCTCTTATTAATGGCTATTCCAAAATTGATGTAACTTAGGCCTCCCCCTCAGCCCCCCCACACCCTTCTTAATTTTTGTATCCCCCTTTAGCCCCCTCAATTTGCTCCCCCTCTCCCTTACTTTTTATAGCCCCCTCATTATGCCCTCCTCCCCACTATGATATTATGATTAAGTAATTAGTAATAAAAAAATATTCTTATTATTAATAATATTTTATTATTATAATAACAATTATAAGTAATTTAATATTATTATAATTAGTAATATTTTATTATTATGATTGTAACTGTAATTATTTAATATTATAAAGTTTTTTCGTATTCTAATATTGAATTTCAAAAATGAAAAAAAAAATTATTATTATTAATATTCTATTAATATAATTGCAAACATAATTAATTGATAATACAAAGCTTCCTCTCTGCATTTTCTTTATTCAGATAAATATGTAATATTTTTATTTTTATTCTGATATTTTTATTTCTATATATTGTATATTTATTTTTATTATTGAAAAAATTTATTAATTACAATAGTAAACTATGAATTACAAAATGAATTTAGCTTAATATCCATAGGTATTTTATTAACAATTGTATTTAAATAAAACATGTTTTTTTAAAATTAGAAATAAGATATTTACATATTTGTCTTAATAAAAGATTTTTGGGGTTGAGACCAGCATAAAAATATATGGCTGCATTAAAAGCTTATAAAAAGCATTGTTTGTTGTCGCTAAAAGAAGCTTACAAATTCATCTTCATTGTCGCTAAAAAAAGCTTACAAATTTACTATCGTCGCTGAAGCGATTGTTTGTTGTCGCTAAAAAAACTTTATACAAACATATAAATTTATTGTTTATTGTCGCTAAAAAAAGCTTACAAATTTATTTTTTATAATCACTAATAGAAACTTATAAATTTATATCTCATTGTCGTAAAAAAAAGCGTACAAATTTATTGTTTACTGTCGCTAAAAAAGATTACAAATTCATTTATTATTGTTGCTGAAGCGTACAGATTTATTGTTTATTGTCACCAAAAAAAATTTAACATAAGCATACAAATTTATTGTTTGTTGTCGCTAAAAGAAGCTTACAAATTCATCTTTATAGTCGCTAAAAAAGCTTACAAATTTATTATTGTCGCTGAAGTGATTGTTTGTTGTCGCTAAATAAATTTTATACAAGTATATAAATTTATTATTATTGTCGCTAAAAAAAGCTTACAAATTTATTTTTTATAATGATTAAAAGAAACTTATAAATTTATATCTCATTGTCGTTGAAAAAAACGTACAAATTTATTGTTTACTGTCGTTAAAAATGATTACAAATTCATTTATTATTGTCGCTGAAGCGATTGTTTGTTGTCGCTAAAAAAATTTTAAACAAGCATATAAATTTATTGTTTAATGTCGCTAAAAAAAGCTTACAAATTTATTGGTCATAATCGCTAAAAGAAACTTACAAATTTATATCTCATTGTTGTTGAAAAAAGCGTATGAATTCATTGTTTATTGTCGCTAAAAAAAGATTACAAATTCATTTATTATTGTCGCTGAAGCGTACAGATTTATTGTCCGTTGTCACCAAAAAAATTTCATATAAGCATACAAATTTATTGTTGTCGCTAAAAAAAGCTTACAAATTCATCTTTATTGTCGCTAAAAAAGCTTACAAATTTATTATTGTCGCTGAAGCGATTGTTTGTTGTCGCTAAAAAAACTTTATACAAACATAAATTTATTGTCTATTGTCGTTAAAAAAAGCTTACAAATTTATTTTTCATAATCGCTAAAACAAACTTATAAATTTATATCTTATTGTTGTTGAAAAAAGCGTAAAAATTTATTGTTTACTGTCGCTAAAAAAGATGATAAATTCATTTATTTTTGTTGTTGAAGCGTACAGATCTATTGTTTGTTGTCACTAAAAAAATTTAATATAAGCATACAAATTTATTAGTTGTCGTTAAAAGAAGCTTACAAATTTATTTTTATTGTCGCTAAAAAAAGCATACAAATTTATTGTTTATCGTCGCTAAAAAAAGATTATAAAAGCGTACAAATTTATTATTTGTTGTCGCTAAAAGAAGCTTACAAAATCATTTTTATTATAAAACATAAATTTATATTTTATTGTCGCTGAAAAAAGCGTACAAATTTATTGTTTAGTGTCGTTAAAAAATATGTATATCTGTTTTTACTATTTTTAAAAATAGTTTACAAATTTATTTTTATTGTCGTTGAAAAAAGCATACAGATTTATATTATTTTTAAAATTTTAGTATTTTATTTTTTTATTTTTGCTAAAATTAATTTTATAAACTACTTTTCAACTATCGCTGAAAAAAATTTATAAATTCATAAAAATAAAATATATTGTCATTAACAAAATATGAAAAATTATTATTGTTATTACATGTAAATATTTTGATTTTTAATTTTTGAAACATTTTAAAGGTGTATATAAATAATTATCATTTTAAAAATATAATTCATAGATTATATTACTTATTATTAATAAATTTTCATCATTTTTAATACCTTCTATATCGAAATCGACATTATTTATTAGATATTGAAAAATTTCTTGAACCTGAAATTGAAAACATTCAGGAACATCTTTCCATTCTTTATAATAATGTATATAATATTTCATATCAAATTTTTGTATTAATTCAGACCACTCAGATAATTTTTGTTCTTTTACATATTAATAATAATTTTCTTCATCTTCTACTTCTTGAAGATATTCTATTTCTTCATATTCATTAATTTCAGCATTTAAGTTAGACAATTCTTCTAATTCTTCGTTAGATACGGGTTCAATATACATATTATTAATTGGATCCCATTCCATAATTTGCCAATTTGCGTTATTATCAACATTCAATTGTTCATTGTTTTCCATGATTATCTAATATAGAAATTTATTTTATATTAATTAAATAATAATTCATTATATGTTTATTTCCTTATAAACTGTATTTATTTTTACAATATTTTTAAATTTAATTAACAATTAAAAATTTCTTTCCAAACAATATTTAATATTTCATATTTATTTTCAGATTCATTTTGTATGTATATTTTGTTAGGATTTTTACATCTCGACAGTGCAACGTAAAGCTGTCCATGCGAAAATAAAGGTCTTTTAATAAATAATCCAATCTCATCAAAACTTTGCCCTTGAGATTTGTTAATAGTCATAGCAAAAGCTAATGTTACAGGAAATTGTTTTCTATAAAGTATAAAGGGTAAAGACGATGATTCACCAGTATTTAATGTTATTCTTGGAATAAAAACTTTATTTCCAATTTTTTCTCCAGTAATGATTTCAGCTTCAAGATTATATTTATATAATTTTATAATTTTTAATCTTGTTCCATTACATAAACCTCCGGTAATACTTAAATTTCTTATTAATATAACTATAGCATTAACTTTTAATTCCAATATGTGTGGTGGTGAACCTTCTTTTATTTTATTAAGAGTTTCTATTGGATATTTCAATTCGATATTATCATCACTTTGATCGACTCCTTTATGAGTAGCATAATCTATGCTACAATAAGTTGTCGATTCGCCGTCAAGTAATTTTAATATTCTTTTATTTAAATTATTTATGTCATCGTTATGAGCTGCTAATATTACTCGATTTATGTTGTCATTATTATAAATGTTTTTATATATTTTTAAACAAATATCATTAGTTTTCCATTTATCAGGAATTTGAAATGATTCAATTTGACCTTCACCTATTTGTAATAATAAAGAATTAAATGATTTATTATTGCAGCGGATATTTTTATTTAATTTTTTAATTTCAAATAACGGCCATAAAAAAGAATATTTTAAACTATTTTGTACTATTATATCTTTAAAACTATTTTTTATAACAGGAAGTATTTGGCGAAAATCACCTCCTGAAATTATTAATTTATCACCAAATGGTAAATCATTACCACATAAATCTTGTAAAGTTTTATTAACAATTTCCAAAGCTTTTTTTGGTATCATTGAAGCTTCGTCCCATATAATAATATCTGCATCTCGTAATTTTTTTTTGTCACTTTCTAATTTAAAGAATGTGATTTCTACATTATCTAAATCTAAAGGTAATCTAAAAGTTCTGTGACTTGTCATTCCTTTAGGTAATAAAATTGATGCAATTCCAGTCCATGCCATTGATAATACTTTTTTACATTTATATAAAAAATAATAAATTAATGTTTTATACAAAAATGTTTTTCCAGTACCATCTGGTCCATCAATAAAATATAATTTAGAGAAATATTTTATTATGTCGTCAAAAATAAATTTTTTATCTTGATTTAATAATAAATACATTCCATTAAACATATGTTCATTATATTCAATAATTTTTGAATTTTCTTCCTGATTTTTATGGATAATTTTTTCTATTGGTTCTGGTAAACTAAAATTTTTACAAGACATTTCTTCTGTCAATAAAATTTTATTAATTTCATTTAATGCTTTATTCTCTTTATCATCTTCAAAATCTTCACTAAAATATTCTTTAAATTTATTCTATATTTCATTACCTTGAATATTTTCTGATAAAAGTAACCATGCAAAATATTGACGCAACTGACTCGGTAGCATAATGGTACAAGCTTCAGAAAATATATCAAATATTTGCGAAGAACTTTCTATTAGCTTCATTGCAACTGCTGTTTCTTTAAAAGTATTATACGTTATGTTTTCGAAAGTTCTTAATTCTGTAAATGAAGTTATGCCTTTAACACGATTTAAAATTATTTTTAAATGGAATCTTTCAGTATCTTTAGGAGACACAATATTTAATCTTCCAATAGCTTTATGTTTTTTATCACGAGTACGTTTGATCCAACATTTATTGTTATTGAATACGTAATATTTAGGTATATTACTGTATTTTATTTGTTTTGCAAACTCATCTTTAATATTGAGATTAAACCATGCAGTTAATGTTGTTTTCCATTTGTCTAAAGCTTTTGATTCTTTATTTTCTTCGAATATAATTTTTCGCTGAGTTTTCATATGAACAGCTAATCTAACTGTATGACTTCTTCCACATATCGGAAATTCAGATAATCTCCAAGCTGCTTCCATAGGACTCATATATCTTCCATCTATAAATTGTGTAATTTCATCATAAGTCTCTTTTTCGTCTTTATCATCATTTTTTTTTATTTTACAAAAAGCTTTATCTCCACCTTTATGAATATAATTATAAACATATTTTATACTGTGTATAGTGGCACATATTTAAAAATTTATATAACACTTATATTTTCTGAGTAAATAACTATTGTAAGGTACAACCATTGAATTATCTACAGAAATAATTTGTTTATTATTTTCAATTCTATAATAATGATTTTCCTGTGAATTATTTATTCGTTTATATTCCGGAAATCCATTTTTTTTTAATAATAGTATTATTAACAAAATTTTTTGGATATTTTTTTGTACAAGTATTTTTATTTTTATCGTAACATGGTGAATTATTGTTATGTGGTCCATGCAACATGTGTTTAATTACTAATTTTTGTATTTCCTTGTCATCACTATTTAGAATTTCAGCTGAAACATATTTATCTATTTTTTCTTGAGTTATTAATTTATCATCAGAGTGTAACGTTATAAGAATATGAGCATGTGGTAAACCTCTTTTTTGAAATTCAATTGTGTATACATAAGCAATAACTTTACCAAAAATATTTTTTTTAACGATATCATCAAGTAATTTATTGAATTTAGTATAAAATAATCTAACTGTTATATTAGGAATATCATTAGGAGTAGTACCTGCTGAAAATTGTTTTAAAACTCTTTTTAATTCTTTCCACCTTGGATTACAAGTCATGGTAATAAAAATATCAGGTCTACCAACCTCTCTATAAATGGCCATTGCATCTTGATAATGTTGTTGCATATATCTAGGACTTCCTATATAAGTTGATGGCAATATAAATAGATTACCTATTTTTTCTTTTTTCTCAAAATTATTTAATATATTACAAGCGCTATTTAATACATGGTCTAATAAGCCTTGATAACATTCAATTCTTAATTGTCTTTGATTATTTCTTAGAAAATTCATTCTATTATTTTCAATTTGAACTGCAACATGTAGAAAATATTGTTGCGTTAATCGTCCACAATATAGTAAAGGATTAAAATTAATAGAATCTGGCCTATAAGCCAATCTATATGAATAATGTAGTAACATCGTTAAATTTTCTAAAGATTTAGGACTTTGAGTATGACCAATACTCCAATTTAAGTCCCCAGATGGAAAAAGAATTGGAAAAACTAACGGATCTACATGTTGAGATAATTTACCGTAATAAACATGTTTTGGTTCATTCTCTATTGTATTTTTAGGATAAATGCATAAATCATAATCTTCTGAAATTGCAGATTGTGATACTATTATAGCCCCACATTCAGATGTTAGAGGTTTATTATAACGATGCTTGTGTTTATCATTTTTTCTGATGAAATATAATTTATAATTTGGTAAATTCTCTAAGTTTGTTAATTGATGTAAATGTTTATAATATTTAGCATAAGGATTACTATTAAATACTTTTGTTAATAAATCCAAATGATCTTTTACTAAATTTTTATTAGTTTTTAATTTTTTTTTAATCGCAGTATTATCATCATAAATATAAAATTGACCACAACAAGGTTCTTGATTATTATTTGGTATTAAAGTTTTAGGAACATAATGACGTACTTGACCTTGAAATTTTAAATTATAAATTGATTTTTGTTTTTCATAAATTATATTAGCACTAAAAGTAGCAAAACAAAATAGGTGATTATAATACCTAATTAAATGTCTAAAAACATTATTATATAGGATTAATTCTTTTAATTTATTATTATATAAACTCAAAGGTGATAATTTAATTTTTTCTTTACGACAACAGATAAATTATTTTTTTCTTCTTTCCAAAATACTACAGAAAACTAGGAACATTTAAAATCAATTTCACCAAAATCAGATATATAATCATTTTTTTTAGTTATTATTTCTATATTATCTGTCGATTTAATTATTTTGATCTTCTTACTTATAAGATTTTTTTCTTCATTTTTTCTTTTTAACATATTTTTATTGTTTATAATTTTTTTATTAGTATTATTTTCTATAGTTACATTACTATTTTCATGATTTGTAATTTTTATTTTTTTACATGGACTAATTTCTTTGTTACATAAAAATTTACGTTTTTTATAATTGTTTACATTTTTTATTTTATTTTGTTCTAATTCAAAATGAGTATTATATAAATCAATTATATCGTAATGACCATCATCATAATTTCTACTAAATAATAGTTTTAATTTCCATATACTTTCATTGTTACCAAAATAATGAATAATATTACAATTATTAAAACAAACTGTAATAAATACATTATAAATTTCACAGAAACTATATATTTCAGTATCTGTTCCATATTCTCCACATTTTGACATTAATTGTTTATAACAATCCATGTTTTTAATTTCAATTTCATTATATATTCTTCCTATAATAAAAGATTCATAGCGATTCCAATCATCAATAATATTATTTACGGCAATTTTTCTTGTTACATTATAATAATTTTGATTATTATATAACAAAAAAGTAAAACAACGAAATAAACAATTTCCATCACCAATAGTTTCTATTTTTATACTATTTGACATGATATTTAAAATATATAAAAAATAAATATATATGCTTTTATTTAATCTCATACCTATTGGTTTTCCTTCTAAAAAATTTTTCTTATTCTTTTAGAAAATATGTATAATTTTTTTTTAACTGCTTTTTGTGTAAATTCATAAGATAGATTGCATTCTATTTTAAAAAATATAAAAGAAATACATAGAAATAAATTAATAAAATTAATAATAATAAGTTATTTCATAACACAAAATATTTTTCAACAATATTTTTGTTAAAAAATATTTATAATGTATCGTAATCTTCATGTATTATACAAGCCTTTCATTAAAGTTCTATTAATTTTACAGCGAAGTTAATACGTGTTATACTATGATAATGTTTTAATGAAAAATACAAGATTATTATAAAAAGTTTTTGTAAGATTATCCCATATGGAAATAATTTCTGTGAAAAACTATTAATAATTGTGTAAAAATGTGATAAAATATGAATAACTGTTAATAACTATAATTTCATTATTAATATTAATTTTATTAATGTCTCAATTGTGGTAGTTTATTACAATTATTAACAGTTATTAACAATTTCTCACAAAAATTATTTTCATATACAGTTTTTAGACAATATTATAAAAACTTTAACGTGTCTTGTGTATAAATTTTTAGTAAAGTTTCATAAATTTTTGCGATAAAGTTATATATAACATTTTGATAAAAAATTTCGCGAAAATTTGCAAAACGAAGATAATCGTAAATCATATATTCTAAAATCTATTGAATGATGATAATTCTAGAAAAGCTTGAAAACTCTTAATACGAAGCTGAGCAAAAATTAATTTCGTGTTGGACGTCTCAGACGTCGAGATATAAGATCCTGCTATACGCAGTTTATTAGTAAAATTTATAATTTTTATGGAATCGTACAAAAAATAACGTAAAATTATTCATGTTTTTCCTAACAGTGTACAATCGAAAAAAATTAAAATATTTATTTCATTTAATTTATATAGAAGTACATCATGTAATATAATTGAAACTTGAAAAGTGTCAATATAAATTTTATAATAACACTTTATGTACTTCAAATAAAAAATTTATAACTTAGATATATAATTTACATCATATGTTTAAGAAAAAAATATAAAAATCACTAATATGTCTAAAAAAATGAATTTATTTAATCAATGATAATAGCAGTAAAATAAAACTTTTATTTATTTAAAAAGAATTATATTATTTAGAAGTTTAGTTTACTAAAATTAAAAAGAATGAATAATTATAAAATAAAATTACTATAATCATAAATATCATGAATTTTTGTACACTTATTCCAAACAACCTGCTCTAATACCTGTACTTATTTAATCGCTATTATAGAAGTCACGTATTCAAGAATACTACAGAAATAAAAAATCTCGACTCAGGATCTGAGACGCCCAGAGCCGAATTTAAAAAGCTCGATCGTGCGTTTATGCTATTACGATGATCCGTGAATTCCATATATACGAATTTCGAATAATATCAAGTTCAATTTCATTTTTATTTTTTTAATATTCTATTTTATATTCTATTTTTAATTTATTTCAAAAATATATAAGTTTGATTCATTGTAAACTTTTGAATATCGCGTTAAACCATCTTTTTTCTATTAATTCTAATTCTATAACTTCACATCTTATATTTTTATGTATCGATGTTTTCTATTGAACTTTTTTCACATTCACAAATATGAAATTTCAACTCATTATGTCCTACTCTCCTATTTACTTTGAAATGTGTGTATTCGGGGGGGTTGACGAGCGGAGCGAGTAGGGGGAACCCCCTTAGTATATTATATATATATATATATATATATATATATATATATATATATATATATATATATATTTGGTGATTTACCTGTTACTGGTAATAAATACTGTCATTAACAACCTGCAATTTGCGCTGGATAGCCTTTAAATTCTATATGTAACAATTTTCATGCGAATTTCTTGTGGTAGACGTGTTATTATTGATATATACTGTCAATAATCACCTGTTATGTGCACCGGACAACCAGCAATTTTTATGTATAATAATTTTCATATATATTTCTTGTAATTAATATGTTATTTTTATTATTTACTGTCAACAGTCAACCGCAATGTGCACCGGATAACCAGAAAGTTATGTGTATAACAAATTTTCTATATATATATATCTCGCGATCAACGTGTCATTAGTAATATATACTGTCAATAACCACCCACGATGCGCACCGGATAACCAGCAAGTTCAATGTATATCAATTTTTGTACATATTTCTTGTGATTGATGCGTTATTTTTAATATAAGATGCCAATAACTACCCTTGATATGCACGAAATAACCAGCAATTTATATATATATATATATATATAACAATTTTTCTGTATACATTTCTTGCGATCAACGTGTTATTACTAATAAATACTGACAATAACCACCTACGACATGCACCAGATAACCAGCGAATTCTATATATAAATTTATACATATATATTTATACATATATATATATATATATATATATATATATATATATATATATATATATATATATATATATATATATTTTATATATATATAATATAATATATATATATATATATATATATATATATATATATATATATATATATATATATATTAGGTGGCAGTTATTTACCAAGTTGTTCAAAGATCAGTTCCCAAGCCTTCATTTGAAAGTTTATTATACAAAACTCAAAACCAAACATGAAAATCCGATTTTAAAAGAGTTTGAACAGTGCCAATTTTCGAAAAATATTTTTTTTTTACTATTTTCACCCTATTTTTACGTATAGGCATTGTAAGATAATTAAAAAAAATTTTTTTCATCTTATGATGACTCAAACTTTTCATGTGTAGGAAATTGAAATATTTTATAGCAAATTTAGAGCTTGAGAATATAAATCCGATTCAATATTAAAGTTTTAATTTACAGAAATCATAGAAAAATCAGGTTTATTTTCGCTTCTTCAATTTTTTCTGCAATTTCTTTAAATAACTGAGTAATGTCTCAACAATAAATCAAAAGTAGACCTAAAAACCTACAATTTGTTTTTTTTTTAAATTTTCTAGCTGATTCAGAACCAGAGTTATGACCATTTGAAGTTAGTAAGAAAATCAAACTATGAAATCTACGAATAGCAAATTCAGATATTTATAAGTTTTTTTTGAATTCAAGAAGTACTCGAGCAACCATACTATTCTATAAATTTATGGAGTAACTAAATTTTAGATTTTGATTTTATTTATAATAATTTTTAGTAATTCCGATAGTTTTATATGTCTAAAAGACGAGCAAAGAAGAAAACAAACTTTTACGTTTTAAAAATTGGAGATGTTAGTTATTAAACAAATTTTTGATTAAATTTCAATGAATTTAGGAAATTATATTTTGAATTGTGAGTGAATCTTGGTTTAAAGTAAATGAATTTTCAATTATTCTCTTTAAAAAAGATTTTTATTATAAAATATAACAAAAATGTATCCCATCTTTAAACTTTATAAAATTACATTTTATATATCAATAAAATTTAAGTACCTATTAATCAATTTTTAATTTTTTAAAGAATTTTTTCTTATCAGCACTAACTAATAATTTTTTTTGTGTTCATCTAAGAACTGGAGCATGTATTGTTTTTGATCTTCATTTTTTGCTGCTTGATTTACATACTCCTGAGTCAAATGAACAGCTCTTTCTGCGCAATCATTTACAACTATCAGTTTCTTCAGTTTTTCTCAATATTCTAAGTACGATTTTTGATTTTCCCACGTACTATAATCATGATTCACAAATTCTTCATTAAGTTGAAACCTTTTGAAGAAGTACAAACTTTGGCTATTTGTGAAATAATCAAGGCTTTTTTCTCGTAGCATCCTGATGCCGATATCAGATGCATCAAATCTTTTAGGCGTTTCCTCTTCAGGATCCATATCTTCGTTATTTAACGTTTTGATCATCTTGCGTTTTACACTATCTGCAACATCTATATCAAACAGTGAAAGCATACAAAGTTCAGGTGAAAGATACCATAGATGATTCCTAAATTTATTCAGTGTAGTGTCAGATATGTGTTGGTCTATATCTTTATAATCTACTAATGATTTGATTAACCTTCAATCATTATTTGGTGCAGCAATGGGCAAAGAAGATGTATACCACGATTCCAAATATACAAAGACAATAAATTTACATAAAGAATGAAAGTTCGCCACTTCTTTTTCTTTCAATTCAAACGCATCTCTACATAAAAATATTTTTAGCGAATATATTGCTTTAGCTATCCAACGTGCGTGGTGACAAGCACCTGGCTTTTTTAATTTGAAATCTTCAACCCCTAGAAAAAGAAGACTTAACTGCATCAATTCTCTATAATCATCTCTAGGCTGCACTTCGTTTAGAAAAGAGTTTATTAAATCAATCATACGGGAGATTTCTTTCTTTAGCTTTGGTTCCAAACCCTCTAATCCATTTTTGTAATTATTTTGGTTGAGATTAGGTTACTCATCTTGGAACGTTTTGAATATGGGCACATTTGGTCTACTAGTACCTGGAATTTTATCCACGAATGCTGGAGCTAAAATTACTTCTAACACGTGATGCCGACACGCCAGATAAACCAAATCTTTATCTATTATCTGTTCTAAAAGAGTAGCTGCACCACCCATCGTCCCAAATTTGCATTGGTTGTATCACAGCAAATATTCCAATGGAATATTTCATTGAGATATGTATGGAAGCTTTGTGGAAGAAAACAGAAATATTTATGGAATATTGCAAAGAAAACTTTCTACGAAGAACCCCTGGAAGCCTCCGTAAACCTTCCACGGAAGATTCCGTTGAAAGATTGATGAATCATTGCACCGAAAGATTTCATGGAAGCTTTATAGAAGACTCTGTTTTCCTTTCGGGGAAATGTTGGGAATTTTCACTGGAATATTCCGACTTAAGTCTCCTGGAAGATTCCGTAAACCTTCCAAGAAAGATTCCATTGGAAGATTGATGAATCATTGCATCGAAAGATTTCATGGAAACTTGAATGGAAGACTCCGTTTACCTTTGAGCGAAATATTAAAAATTGTCATTGAAACATTCTAGTGGAAGGCTCCTGAAAGCTTCCGTAAACCATCCAAGGAAGATTCCGTTCGAAGATTGATGAATCATTGCACCGAAAGATTTCATGGAAGCTTGAATGGAAGACTCCGTTTACCTTTCAGCGAAATATTGGAAATCGTCATTAAAACATTCCAGTGGAAAGCTCCTGAAAGCTTCCGTAAACCATCCAAGGAAGATTCCGTTTGAAGATTAATGAATCATTGCACCGAAAAATTTCATGGAAGCTTGAAGGGAAGACTTCGTTTACCTTTCAGCGAAACATTGGAAATTGTCATTGAAACATTGCAAGAGTTTGTCAACCGCATTTACGATCACATGAAAATATAATCAAGTAGTTACCTGCTGGCAAGATGAAAGAATTGCTGCGCACGCAAGATAATTACAAATTTTTGAATAATGTTTCTCCAATATTTTACTGTTATATTTATAAATTTTTTTAAATACTTCATGAAATATTTCTGGAATATTACAGAAATATTTCATGAAATATTTCTTGAAAAATTTGCGCATTATTGATTTAAAATATTTTAAGAAATGGTGGAGTAATATTTCTTCAATATTTCAGTGTTATGTTCAAACATTTTCTCAAATACTTCATGAAATATTTTTTAAATGTAATAGGAATATTTCATGACATGTTTCTTGAAAGATTTGAGAAATATTAATTTGGAACATTTCAAGAAATAATGTAACAACTTACTTGAATATTTCAGTGTCGGATTCAAAAATTATTAACGTGTTCTTGTTAATTATTTTGTCAATAACCGCTTGCGATATGCACCGGATAACTAGTAAGTTCTATGTATAACTATTTTTTTATATATTTCTTGCGATGAACATGTTAAATATAATATATAATGCCATTTACCACCCACGATGTGTGCTGGATAGCCAGCAGGATCCGTGTATAACAATTTCTATATTGGTTTCTTGTGATGATGTGTTATTTGATATATACAGTCAATAACTACCGGCGATGTGTACCGGATAACCAGCGAATTCTATGTATAACAATTTTTATACATATTTCTTGTGATAAATGTGTTATTTTCAATATAAAATGCCAATAACTACCCTCAATATGCATGAGACACCCAGCAATTTAAATGTATAACAATATTTCTGTATACATTTCTTGCGATTGACGTGTTACTAGTAATAAATACTGACAATAACCACCTACGACATGCGCCAGATAACCAGCGAATTCTATATATAAATTTATATATATATATAAATATATATATATATATATGTATATTTTTATGAATGAGGTATTATGCAGACAAAATCATAGATGAATCGTGACTTATGCAGACATTAGCGTACTTATGCTGACGTCCGCATAATGCCACCCGTTTTTCATTTATTTATTGATACTTGTGCTGACAATTCCATACAGTAGATTTTTCTTGAGTTGAGTTACGAAAAAATTCTACAAAACAAAAACGCGCCCACCAATCAAATTTCTAGAACAAATGTGCCCACCAATCAAGGTTTTAACAAATTCGTATTTAACATATGCGTAAGTAACAAAGGAAGGGATAACATAGGAGACCGCCACACACCCGCGACGTGTGCAGGACACTAAACAAAGGCTGTACTGTATGAGTCAGCATAATGCCGCATACATACGTTTTATATATATATATATATATATATATATATTTCTTGTGATTCCTGTCAACAACCACCGGTGATGTGCGCCGGATAATCAGCAAATCTTATATACTATAATTTTGATCAGCGTGTCATAGATTATATATACTGTTAACAACTACTCGCGATGTGCACCGGTTACCAGCAAGTTTTATTTATAACAATTTCTGTATAGATTTCTTGTGATAATTGTGTTTTTTCAAATATATTCTGTGTATAACCACCCGCGATCTTCGGTAGATAACCAGCAAGATCTATGTATAACAATTAACATATTTAGTTCTTGTGATAAACAGGTTATTTTTAATATATACTGTCAATAACTATACGCAGGGAGAAAATGTCTTTGGTCCTAGCGACCCCACGTACCCGAGCTAAGTGAACGGTGCATTGAATGTTGGTGAGGATGAAAAAAAAAATCTGAATACGCAGGGGGACTGACCGGTATTTGGGCCTAGCGACCCCACGTACCCGAGCTGAGTGAATGGTATACGGAGTGTGTGGATGGAAGTGAGGGTGGTAATGTTTGAATACGCAGGGGGACTACACAGTCCATGGGCCTAGCAACCCCACGTACCCGAGCTGAATGAATGATAAACTGGATGTGTGGATGAAAGTGAGGATGAAAATGTGTGAATACGCAGGGGGACTGAAAAGTCCTTGGGCTCAGTGACCCCACGTACCCCAGCTAAGTGAATGGTGAATTGAGTGTATGGATAAAGGAGAGGATGGAGATGTTTGCACACGCAGGGGAACTGCACAGTCCTTGGGCCTAGCGAACCCACGTACCCAACCTGAGTGAGTGAATGGTATACTGAATGTGTGGATGGAAGCGTGCGAAAGAATGTACGAATACGCAGAGGGACTGCACAGTCCATGGGCCTAGCGACCCTACGTGCTCGAGCTGAGTGAGTGAGTGATATACTGGATGTGTGGGTGAATGAGAGGATGGAAATGTGTGAATACGCAGGGGGTCTGAAAAGTCCTTGGGCTTAGCGACCCCACGTACCCGAGCTAAGTACGAATGAAGGAGTGAAAGGAAGGATGACAGGCAAATGTATGCATGTTTGGACGTATGAATGGACACGGCATAGTGCCTGGACGGACGGACGAGACAAGCGACAATGGACAAGACCGCAGCGTGAAGTAATGCTAACACAGTCCCACGCTGCGGCTCTGAATGGTGGACGTTACAGATCCCTCCCCGTGTAAGTGAGGCATTTTCTTGCTTCTCTTCCGCGGCCAGGGTGAAGGGAGTTTAGACGGTCTCTGCCTGTGGATGCCTCGGGGGCGAATGCGAACCTACCAGGTTTCTTTCTCCCTCCAGGCTGACGCAGCGTCAGAATCCCGTCACACCAGTGACGCGCACTGCAGTTGGGGTGATCCAGCTGCAGCCCACGTCGCTGTAGGTCTGATGGCAGATTTACCCGTTTTTTGACCACAAAAAAAAAAATATATATATATATATATATACTGTAATATATACTGTTAATAACTACTCTTGATATGCACCGGATAGCTAGCAAGTTCTATGTATACCGATTTTTATTTATATTTCTTGTGATAAATGTGTTATTGATTATATATACTGTCAATAACCACCTGTGATATGCAACGAATAACTAGCAAGTTCTATGTGCAAGTTCTATATAGATTCCTTGTGATTAATGTGTTATTGGTAATTCATACCGCCAATAGCCACTCGCGATGTGCGTTTGATAACCAGCAAGTTCTACGTTTAACAATCTTTATATAGATTTCTTGTGAATAACGTGAAATTTGTAATATTTTTTCTTAATCATAAATTTGTCCCTTTTGGCCAAATGACCCCGTTTAGTCAAATGGCTTTCAGTTAAATAATTTTAGGCTTAATGTCTCTTTTGGTCAAGTGTCCTTTTCGGTCAAATGTCTTTCGGTCTAGTGTCTTTCGGTTAAGTGTGATTTGGTTAAATGTCTGGTAACTAGAAAAAATATCGAAATTTTAAATGAATCTTATAAACAAACATCAAACGAAAAGATGATAATTTCATTAACTTAGGGAAAACTAAAAAGTATTATGAAAAAAAGAAAGATCAATTTAAAATGAAACAAAATCAAAATAATATGAATCATTACCAAATAACAAAAGATACATTGAGCAATAATAATGAAAATTATATTATAGAAAATGATGGTGATTTGAATTTTATTTGCAATTTTTGTGGTGCTATACATTTTGCATTGTAAATGTCAAGAAATCAGAAATATATATCATGTTGCGATCAAGGGAATATAACATTAGATGAAAACCCAGAATATGCTGAGGAGATTGAGAAATTGCTAACGGGAAATTCTATGATGAGTAATAATTTTAAAAAATGCAGAAGATCATATAATATAGCTTCAGCATTGGCTAGTTTTGGTTCGACAATTGATATATCATCAAATATAGGTCCTTAAATTGTACGAATTAATGGACAAATAGACTATAATACATATGCATTACATGCAAATAAAAATGAATCAAGAAAATATGGACAATTATTCATTTTTGATGATAAAGAAGCAAGTAATTACCGCATAAAATACGATTTTAATTATTCTGTTGAATTATTGAATGCATTAGATATTATATCTAGAAGAAACAATCCTTACGCAGCAGCTTATAAAGTGATGCACAAAGTAGAACTTAAAAAAATAATCGTTCTATTAAAAATGGAATTAGCCAAAAAATGTTAAAATATTTATAAGACAAAACGATAATTTTGAAAACATCGATACAATGAGTAGCAGTAGATTTTTTAGGATAAGAATTACCTATTGAAAGGGAGATATGTATTTATTTGAAATCAGAAAATCCAATAAAAGTTCCGTATACAAGTGAACACGTTGATCCTCAGATATATCCACTCATATATTCGAATAGTGGTTTTGGATGGATGCCAAACATAAAATCAAATAAAGATCAAAAACAAATATATTAGAACTCAGATTTTACTCCTATAAGTTAAGCATTAGAAATGAATTTAGCCAATTTTTGAATTTAGGAAAATTAACATAACAGTGTATTGTTGAATCATGAGTTAAAATACAGAAATTAAGATTATATTTTGTGAAGAAAAATCAAGATTCTTTAAGAACAGATCTTGATCAAGGCGTAATGGATTTCTAAAAAAATTAAAATTAAATGAAATCAATGATAGTTTTAAAGTTGGAAAAATGTTTATATTACCATCAACTTTTACAGGAAGTTTACGTTCCTCACATTAAAATTTTGTTGATTTGATGACATTAGTACAAAGAAACGGAAAACGAGATTTTTTAATTACGATGACATGCAAAATGGGAAAAAATTACAAATAATATAGGAAAAAGTGAACAAGTTACAGATGGACCAGATATTGTTGTTAAAGTATTTAATCAAATATTAAAAATATTAATAAAGCAGATATCTAAAAAACATGCTTTGGAAAAATGCATTGCATATTCATACGTAGTAGAATTTAAAAAGAGAGGATTAACGGATGTATATATGCTAATATTTTTAAATAAAGATGATGAAATTCACGATAGTAATAACATTGATAAATTTATATAGGCTGAAATTCCAAATAAAAATTAGAATCCTAGATTATATGGAATAGTTAATCAATTTATGATCTATGGCAATTGTGGAGATCAGAACAAAAACTTACCTTGTATGTAGACGAAGACGTAGTAACGTAGGAACGGAGACAGAAAGGCGAAGACTAAGAAACAGAGACAGAGAGACGAAGATGGAAACACGAAAACGGGGAGACATAGATCGAAAGATGGAAACGAGGAGACAAAGATGGAGAGACGAAAACGGAGAGATGACGAGACGGGGATGGACAGACAGAGATGACGAGATAGAGTCAGAAACGGAAAGACGGAGGTGGAAAGTTGGAGATTATATTACGGAGATGGAGAGACGAGCAGGCAACAGAGAGAGGGAGAGAGAAAGAGAAAGAGATAGAGAGACGAAGTCGGAGAGATAAAGATAGAGAGACAGAGCTGGATAGACGAAGACAAGAAAACGGAGACGTAGAATTGGAGACAGAGACGGATAAACGGAGACGGAGTGACAAAAAAAAAAGAAACGGAGATAAAGAAACAGAGATGGAGAGATGGAGACCCAAAAACGAAAACGAAGAAATGGAGATGGAGTCGAAGAGACGATGATGGAAGGATGAGAAAGAGAGATGAAAATAAAGAGGCGAAGACGGAAAGACGGAGACAAAAACACAAAGCCAGAGAGACGGAGGTGGGAAGACGGACACGAAAGGACAGAGATGGAGAGATGAAGACGAAAGACACAAAGGAACGCAGATGGAGAAACAAAGATGTAGGAACAAGGACAGCAAGGCGGAGATCAAGATATAAGATGCAGTGACTAAGACAGAAAGACGGAGAGTGCAAGAAAAGGAGACGAAGAGACGAAGACACAGGGACGAAGTCGAAGAGACGGAGAAAAGGAGGCAAAAAGATGGAGATGGAGATAAAGAGACGGAGAGACAGATGTTGTGTATGTGTATGTGTGTATGTGTATGTGTGTAAGTGTATGTGTGTATGTGTATGTGTGTAAGTGTATGTGTGTATGTGTATGTGTGTAAGTGTATGTGTGTATGTGTATGTGTATGTGTGTATGTGTGTATGTGTATGTGTATGTGTGTATGTGCGAATGTGTGTATGTATATGTGTGTATGCGTATGTGTGCTTGCGTATGTGTGTATGTATATGTGTGTATGCGTATGTGTGCATGCGTATGTGTGTATGCGTATGGGTGTATGTACATGTGTGTATGCGTATGTGTGCATGCGTATGTGTGTATGTTTATGGGTATGTCCGTATGTGTATGTTTGTATGTGTATGTGTATGTGTATATTTGTGTATGCGTGTATATGTATGTGTATTTGTGTGTATGTGTGTATGTGTATGTGTGCATGTGTATGTGTGTATGTGTATGTGTGTATATGTATGTGTATGTGTGAATGTGTATGTGTGTATGTGTATGTGTGTATGTGTGTATGTGTGTATGTGTATGTGTGTATATGTATGTGTATGTGTGTATGTGTGTATGTGTATGTGTGTATGTGTATGTGTGTATGTGTATGTGTATGTGTGTATGTGCGAATGTGTGTATGTGTATGTGTGTATGTGTGTATGTGTGTGTATGTGTGTGTGTATGTGTATGTGTGTATGTGTATGTGTGTATGTGTATGTATGTATGTGTATGTGTGTGTATGTGTATGTGTGTATGTGTATGTGTGTATGTGTATGTGTGTATGTGTATGTGTTTATGTGTATGTGTTTATGTGTATGTGTTTATGTTTATGTGAATGTGTGTATGTGTTTATGTATATGTGTATGTGTATGTGTTTATGTTCATGTGAATGTGTGTATGTGTTTATGTATATGTGTATGTGTATGTGTTTATGTTCATGTGAATGTGTGTATGTGTTTTTTGTATGTGTTCTATATATTCGCATGAAAATGTACATGGGAATATACATACATAAATGTGTGTGTGCGTGTGTGTGTGTATGTGTGTATATGTATGTGTGTGTGTGTGCGTGTGTCTGTGTATGTATGTATATGTATGTGTATATGTGAGCCTGTGAATGTGTGAAGGTTTCTATGTGTATGTACGTATGTGTTTTTTGTATATGTTCGTGTCTATATATTCACATGAAAATGTACATGAGAATATACATACATAAATGTCTGTATGTGTGTATTTGTGTGTGTATGTGTGTATATGTATGTGTATATGTGAGCATGTAAATGTGTGAAGGTTTCTATGTGTATGCGTACGTGTGTATTTGTATATAGGGAAATCCACACAACTTTTAATTCTTTACTAACGAGTCATTATACAGCTAGTACATGGTTGTTGCATGATGCACACTATTTTAATTGTCTTTAAATTTTGTTTGCAATCTTGTGTCTCTACTTCTGGTGGATTCATTAAATGTGCTATCAACGGCATAGCAGATAATTCCATATAAAGTAAATTTTCACATAAGATAAATCATGGCGATTTTTTATATGTAAAAATTGATGTATTACGGATATATCTACCGCGCCTTTTGTGACACATTTACTAAATTCATCAGAAATAGAGTCACAGGATAACACAAGAGATCTGAACCCAGTTTAAATAGTGTGCATCACATGGCAACCTAATTGCAGTTGTAAGGAGACTTTTAAAAAACATCACAAGAAATTCAAAAGTTTTATAGATTTCCTCATAGTGTATGTGACAATTATGCAAACGATATTCACGGGAGAAAAAAAAAGTTTTAATGTTTCACTTTAATAGTAGTAATTTGAGGTAAGAAGATATTTTATTAATTATTATTATACGAAAAAAAAATTATGACTACATTCAAATTTGATTTTTTTCAGGCTTCAAGCCAGGCCTGGTACCTTAAGAGAAGTACAAATTTTTAGCTGCGCAAACACCTCATCGAAACGCTTCTATTTCCTGTGGTTGACTTCTGTTTCCTGGTGTACCGTGATCTTACAGTCGAACTGAACATAAACCTGCAAAGAGTGCTCAATGCGAAAATACGTTACATCTTCGGTGTAAGAAAGTGCTATTTCCCCTTACAGAAAGAAATTGGGTAGTTAACAACCAGAGGTCGCAGAGATTACTTTGTTTGTAATTTGCTGCATCGTATCTTTGATATGCAAACATTCTTATGCCTACATTCTTACACCTAGTGGCCTGTAAGAGGAGATACTCATATATGCTCATTTACAATTTTCAGAGAGTGGAACAGGACCTTTACTGTTATCTGATTTGGATCGTAAAGCACTGCTGTGGCCTTTCAGCTTAATGCTATTATATTAATCATTTTTATATTAATTATGCTAATTACACTATACTAAATTATTTTTTTACAACATAATGTATAATAAAATAATTCATCTACCTATCTATTTATTTTCCTTGCTCAATCTGTCCAATCTAAATAAGCTATACCCAGGAACATTGAGAATATTATCATTATCGAGTACTAATAGGAAGGTCTTAGAAAGAGCCAAGATGTCATATTGATTGTCTAAACAATGAGCCTGGATTAAACAAAAATGAGTTCTGAGCCTATTGGCGTTAATATGAGCAATAGAAATATCATGCTTGGATTTATTAGAAGACTGCTTAGTTGAAAAATCAGAAGAAAAATCAGAAGAACAAATGAAAGAAAATTAAAAAGATAAGGAAGTTTAACTGCGTGAGACCTGAGATTTTTTCAGCTTTTCGGTAGATCGAAAAATGGAGCCAGTTCTGCTTCAATGTGAATAGCAACTGGCTTAGCACGAGAAGAGGTTCGTAAAAAACCGTAAGGGCTTTAACAAAAGGATTAGGCAATTTTTTTTCACGTGCTACATTGTGTGCTTTTTTAAGCAGTTCCTAAATATCTTTCGACCATAATGCTCATAAGAAGACTCTATCAGAATCATTTCCAATGCCAAAAATTGCAACATTGATTACCTGCTGCAGCCATCGCAGAATCTCTGACAGCACCAGAAATGAATTTAAAAAAAAACTACGTAAGTTGTCGGGAAGAGATCCATTAGATAAGTTATTGAACCTCGAAGACGTCCCAACCTCTACATCCATTTTAGCCTTCGATTGAGGAGACCATTGACCTGTATTTACTACAAAAAGTTCACTATTATCAAATCCAATCGCCTTAAAGTTAATTTCTAAATTGTCTCTGACAGAAATAGCAAGTGCATGAAGAATGCCAGATACGAGAATCTTGCTACCAAATCAGGATTAGAAATGCACAATAAATCAGTCTTAATCGCGCTGATTTCAGCGTTGTGTTTTTCATCTATGATATGTCGGCCCCACTGCTCAGCACGGATAAGTGCAAGCTTCTTACCTAACTCCTCGCAAACCTCCTTAAGCTCAGCACTACGAGTAGCAGTTTAAGCAGCCTGTGTAGCTAAAATTTCAGTGCCTTGTTGATTTATAACTGCCAGAAGATCAGTGTCGGAAGTCATCACCTCGGTGTCTGTAAAGGCGCGAGAAGGTAATGAATTGCGAGGATTAGAGATACAGGATTCCGAAGAAAGTCTATGTACAAAGTGCGTTTCAACACAGTATCGCCTAAGCAATGGTTCCGAAGATGGGGAGAAAGACGAAGCCAAACGCTTAAAAATGATGACGTCAGAGGCAAAGCACAGTTACTACAAAAAGCAGTAATATCATCCACTGTCTGCACCAACGTATAACACACACCAGTATCCCTTTGCATGGAAATAGTAAAATGATTTCCACAAATTATTCTAGAAGGAGAGATAAACCAATGGTCTTCGTATCAGTATAAATGGAAAATCGCACTACACTGAGAGCAAAGAATCGTTGATATGGACCTGAAAAAACAGTATTGCACCGCATATACTCTTGACCACCCATCAAAGCAACGACTTACCACAGCTGAAACACGTCATACACAAAGATGTAATTAAGTATACAGGAAATCGATAGTAACAGTTAAGTAAAACTCTTGAAAAAACTGTAGACGATTTAGTAAGAATCCTCAGAGTTCACAGAACATGACTACATAAAAATGTAATAACAAACGAATGTAAAATATGCAACAAAATTAACAATTTATATTCAATAAAGTGGATATGTACCACCGTGAGTACGCATCAATAATGTCGAATCGCACTGTACGGGAATGATGTAGCCTTAAATAAAATAATACGTCGGTATATAACACAAAATGTAGCGGAAACTCAGCAATAAGTAGTGCACACTCCTCAGCAATAGAATAAATATCTCCAAGACATATCCGATAGCCCATCTGACACACCATACCGAAATCTTTGACTACTGATCGATGGTCAGTCATTTTTGTGACCAACAATCAACCGGTATCCAATGAGATCGGATTTTTTTTTTTAAGAGCCACGCGATATTATTAGCACATACACTAATTTTTTTTTTTAAAAAAAAGTTTGATGAGGAAAAATTATTTTTATCGATTCATTTTAAAAACCTTGAAAAACTTAAAAAATAGAGGTTAGTATAGACAATTCAGTTTTTCAAGGTTTTCTTAAAAACGAAGCGATAAAAATAATTTTTCCTCATAAAAGAGAATCTTGCTTTTTATTATATGAGATGGGGCTTTTTTCTTATTTTTTGCTACAATTATTAATTTTTGTGAAAAAATCAATTTTTTTATTAGAAAAGGACAGAACTCGACCTCCTCTTAAGGTCAAAATAAAGTTCACCATCGGATTCCTCGTTGAAAGTTACTAAAGGAATAACCTTGACCTTTGCCTAAAATATTTTGCCTAAAAGAATACAGGACCGTTCCGTTACTTTTTTGACACCCTGTATATAGACTCTCGGGATAATGAAAAATATATATAGAAACTCGGGGATATGAGACTTGTGAAAATTATTATTTTTTTTTTATTGGAATCGATTATTTTTTACTTGATTTATTATTAATTTAACAGAATGGTAAAATTCTTATTTAAAAACATATTTAGGTATATGTGGATACGGTTGAAAATAAAGTGCGTGGTACGTAGTAATTTAATACGCAAAACTAAATGTACTTATACATTTATTATAAACGCTGCCAAGTGCTTTGGCGCAATCCTTTCTCATAGAGCTCATTTAGTTAAAGTATTTTGATTTTATTTTTTCAAATGTGATTTCAATATAAAATACAATTTTTATTCAAGAAAAATTAGTGAATGTGAGAGAGCAATTAGTAAATAGGAAGAGAGAGACAAGAATGGATGAAAATAGGGTAAAAAAGAGGATCAATCTGAGAAAAAAGGACAAAGAGGAAGTGAGGACGTAAGAAACGAGTTAGTGAAAGCGATAAATCATTAATCAAAAGAAATAGTCGAAGAGCTACGCAAAAAAAATTATTTTTTAAAAGCTTGTTTTATAAAGATAGCAGCAAATAACTTGTATACAGATTTTAGAGTAAATCTATCAAGTAGTTTACGTAAAATGGAAAAAAAATTAAAAATGAAAATTGAAAAAAAAAAATTTTTACTTTTTCAAAATTGAAACTACGTTAAGGTAATTGGTTTTTAAAAGTCATCCTTCTTTTGGCAGTTGCAAATAATTCCCATATAAATTTCAAAGCAAATTCCTCAAGTAATTTACGTAAAATACAAAAAATATGAAAAATCGAAAATTTTTTTAAAGTTTTTAAAATATTTTTATAAAAAAAGCTACGCTATGAAAATCAATTTTTAATAGCTTCCCATCAACCTAGACAAAATAATAGATAGTATTTAAAATTTGAAGCAAATCCATTAAGTAATTTTCGAGATCTAATTGGCATAATAAATAACATTTTCTTTTTAAAATTTCTTTTTTGAAATTTTAAAAATGCTCTAAAATTAAAGCTACGATAAGAAAATCAATTTTTGAAAATTTTCCTTCTTTTGGCAGTCGCAAATAATTTTCCTGCAAATTCTAGAACAAATCTATCGAGTACTTTGCGTAAAAAAAAAAATAAAACAGGAATCGAAATTTTTTTTTAAATCTTTAAAATTCTCTAAAATTGTAACCACACTCAGAAAATTAGTTTTCGAAATCTTATTTTCTTCAGACAATAACGAATTAATTGTCTAAAAATTCGGAGAAAATTTATAGTATGGTTTACACAAAATAGAAGATAAATAAAAAGTAAAAATTTTTCAAAAAATTTTTAAAATGCTCTCAAATTAAAACTGCTCTGAGAAAATTAGTTTTCCAGAGCTTGTTTTCTTCAAACAGTAGCGAATAACTTGCATACAAATTTTGGAGCAAATCTATTGAATGGTTTTCGTAAAATAGAAAATAAAGGAAAAATAAATATTTTTCTAAAAATTTTAAAAATGCTCTTAAATTAAAAATGTGCTGAGAAAATCAGTTTTTAAAAGTTTTTCTGCTTTTGACAGTCGAAAATATGTTCCATACAAATTTTCAAGCAAATTCTTCGAGTAGTTTACGTAAAATACAAAACAGATGATGAATCGAAATTTTTTTAAAATGACTAAAATAGCTATAAAATTAAAACTACGCTAAGAAAACCAATTCTCAATAGCTTCCGCACCAGTTGATCGAAGAATTAAATTGTATGGGAAATTTGTAGTAAATCCATCGAGTAGTTTTTAAGATTTTATTAGCTTAATAAATATAAACATTTTTTTCAAAAATTTCAAAATGCTCTAAAATTGAAACTAAGCTAAGAAAATCAGTTTTTAGAAATTTATTTTATTTGGGCAATCGCAAATAATTTCGATGCAAATTTTGAAGCAAATTCATCAATTAGTAAACGAAAAAAACCAGAAAAATGAAAAATCGAAATTTTTTTTTTATAAATGACTCTAAAATTAAAACTACGCTAGAAGAACCAATTATCAATAGCTTCCCAGCAAGTTAGACAAGAAAATAAATTCCATAAAAAATTTGAAGCAAATTCATCGAGTAGTTTTCGAGATACAATTTACTAACTGACATCATACAGACACACACACACACACACACAAACGCACACGCACACGCACACGCACACGCACACGCAAACACACACGCACAAGCACACGCACAGGCACATGCACACACACATACATACATACAGACATTTTCTGGAAACCACTTTTTTCGACTCCCGGAGTCCAAATATGTACAAATGAATGAAAAAATAGAAAAAAAAATTTTTTATCGATACAATGCATTCTCTATGAGAAAGCAAAAAGTGGAGATTATGATATATAAAATATATCATAAGTAATAAAATTTGAATAAACTATTTATTAAGTATAAAATAGGAATTTAAAACAAGTAAGCGTAAATTATTCTTAATTTTAAGTCAACTTAAACCTTTTAAGTAAACTCATTTGAGAATTAAGTTTACAATCTTATGTTTTATTTTATATTTCTTTAACATCATTTTTAAACATAAGAAATTAATAAATGTAAAGGAGGATTGAGCAGACTAGATGAAAAATCATAATGAAAAATAAAGTAACCAGTGATTATTAAAAATTTATTTTAACAAAGAGTATAATAATTCATATAGAAAGTTAAATAATAAATTGGTCTACTTTGAGTAGTTTTATTGAAATAGCCATTTTAAAATTTTTTTAAATTTTACATTTTTTCGATATTTTACGGGAACCACTATTATTGCCAAATTCAAACAAAATTTTTTTAAACTGATTTTCTTAGCGCAGGTTTAATTTAAAAACATTTTGAATTTAAAAAAAAAAAGTTTGTATTTATTTTGTTACTTACCAGGAGAGTGTCTGAGTTGCGGGTTACAGATCTTGATGAAACTTTGGGATAAGTATTTAGGTACCAAAATATGAGAAAAGCCACAGTGGTACGGTCTAATGCTTCGAAAAACTGAAGTTATGGACGATTATAGTCTTATTTTCGGAAAAATATGAAAAAAGAACTCCTTATTGAAGTGTAAATGAATCTGTCTAGAAATGTCTTTAATGAATTCACAATAACTTAAATGAAAGCAGAGAAAGCAAGCTTTAATTTGCTAGTTTCCGAATTAAAAAATAATAATTAGAACTAAAGTTATGCTTGTTTAAAGTTGAGCAGTAAGAAAGTACCAAAAATAGTCTAAATTTTGAAGGATGGTGATTTTTAGTACTCTTTTGATGCTTAATTTTAAACAAGCATAACTTTAGTTCTAATTATTATTTTTTAATTCGGAAACTAGCAAATTTAAGCCTGCTTTCTCTGGTTTTATTTGTTATTGTGGATTTATTAAAGACATTTCTAGACAGAATTATTTACACTTCAATTAGGAGTTCTTTTTTCATATTTTTCTGAAAATAAGACTATAGTCGTCCATAACTTTACTTTTTCAAAGCGTTAGACCGTACCGCTGTGGCTTTACTCATATTTTGGTACCTCAATACTTATCCCAAAGTTGGATCAAGATCTGTGACCCGCAACTCAGACACTCTCCTGGTTAGATCTCGAAAAGTACTTGATGGATTGGCATCCAAATTCCCATGTCATTTATTTTTTCAAGTGACTAGTACGAAAGCTATTAAAAATTGGTTTTCTTAGTGTAGTTTTAATTTTAGAGCCTTAAGAGCAGGCCGAACAATCTGTCTTTGTCTAATAGAGTTTTTTATCATTTGTCGAAACACCATCCATTGTATTAAGAAAAAAATAGTAGCCCCCGCTAGATATTAGTATAATAAGTAAATTTTATAATAATTAAATTATTTTATCGCGTAGTTTTTGAATAATATGAGACCTACTAACGAACTATAATATAACCTTTCTTTTTTGGTAGGTCACATATTATTCAAAAACCAAACAATAAAATAATTTGATTGTTATTACAAAATTTACTTATTATACTAATATCTAGCGAGGGCTACTATTTATTTCTTGATACAACGGATGATGTTTATGTAAATGATGGAAAACGCTATTAGACAAAGACAGATAGTTCGGCCCCCTGTTAAGAAAACATAAATTGAACATTGGTGATTCAAGTTATGGTATATGAACCTAAATTTATGATCTCTGATAAAGGATTAAAATGTTAAATATTATAAAATTTATATTAAGTATGGACCAGATTCGCTGTCATTGGTTAATTGATTTTTGTGTTATTTATTCAAATATTATAACTACTGCGTAAGCGCTACT
Organism: Anastatus disparis; assembly: GCA_017163975.1. Taxonomy (NCBI): domain Eukaryota; kingdom Metazoa; phylum Arthropoda; class Insecta; order Hymenoptera; family Eupelmidae; genus Anastatus; species Anastatus disparis. The sequence continues at coordinate 4,457,526 of JAFFSR010000277.1, forward strand.
TCGAGATCGAAAAGGTAACTTGACAATCTTCAATGCTCATGATTGAGACAGATTTTTATATTACAACATTATTTATGTTAGATTATTGTTTTTTTTTTATCAGATGTGATTTAGCTATCATATACATTGTATGTTTTTACTAGAGTTGTGTGCTATTTATTTTTACTTAAATTAAGAAAAAAATTGTTGAAAATTAAAAATTCAACATAGGCTCTTTTGGATAAAAAAAACTTTTATGCTTATAATTCAATAAATAGGTGTAAGTTTCAAAAGAAATTTTTTTTTTTAATCGAGATTGTAAATTGACAATCTTCATTGCTCAAGATTGAGATTTATCCATTAATTACATCCTTATACAGTGCGTCCCATAAAACCACTTAAGATTTAAATGAAACTTTTATCGGAATATCAAAAAGAATTGCGATATCGTTTTAAAAATTATGGAATATGTTTAAAAATCACTTTTAAAAGAAAAAAAATATCGTCTGAAGGCTCATTAGAAAACTAAAAACTTTTTATTTTATTATAATTACAAAATTAATACAACATTACATTTTTTATCCGTTTTATAACTATAAAACCATTTTGGGAAAACAGCGCAATTATATTTGTTAAGCATAAAATTAATACCTTGATATGATATAATATTTTTGATAATTTTAGTATTTAAATTTATTTTGTTAATATTCAATTCGTCCTCCACGGTTATGTATAACCAGGAAAATTCTATTGGACATACTGCCAATTAAATTTTTTATAATTTCTTTTTCGATTTCACTCCAAACTTCTAAAATTGCCTCTTTTGATTCATTAATCGTATTGTACTGCTTATTTTCAGCATATACTTTACGTACAAGGATAGCCCATAAATTTTCCATCAGATTGAAGTCTGGAGAGCATGCTGGCCATAGTAAAACTAAAATGTCATTATTAACAAACCACTGTTTTGTAGCTTTACTTGCATGAATTGATGCATTATCTTGTTAAAAAATTAAATTTTCTGTTTCGTTTTGATCTAAATAAGGTAGTAATCGATTTTGCAGTACATCAATGTATTCTGTTGCATTCATTTTACAAGATGGAAAAGCTAAACGTAAAAGCCCATTTTTAGAAACAGCATCCCAAACCATTAAGCTTCCGCCTCCAAAATTTCTGCGTGAAAAATACTGAGGTTCCTTTCTCAAATATCTCCAATAAGAGTGATTGCCATTAGGGCCGTCTGAATTAAATTTTTTTTCATCTGAGAAAATAACCTTGAAATATAATTAAATAAATTAAACTTCAATTCATAATTCACAATATTGTTACGATATTAGTAAAATACTTACTCATTTACTTACTTTATTCTAATCAGTGTTTATGTTAAATCTTGCAAATTCTAGCTGAGCCTCTTTATGGCGTTGCAATAGCTTTGGAGATTTTTTCAACTTTTGTCTTACGAGATGTTCTGACGATTTAATTACTCTATGAATCGTACTGCGTGAAATTTCCAATTGCAATTCTTCTTTAATTTATCGTAAGCTTTTTGTAGAGTTACTCGCTGTTTTTATTATTTGTCGCTCAATCCGTGCAGTTACCTTTTTCTTTGGTCCCCCTTTTTTATTTTTACCATAAAAGCAGTATTTTTAAGGAAATTTAAAACAACATTGTGCGATCTTTTAAGTTTTTGAGCGATTTCTCGAATACTTATATTACTTTTACGATACGCTAAGATTTTTCCTTTTTCTTGTTCAGATAAGCATTTACCTCAAGGCATTATAATAAATTTCTTTTAAATATAATAATAAAATGTGTGAATGCGATAATAAAAATATCCAACAATCAAAATTGAATTTTAAACCCTTAACCGTTAAAACACATTTTGTGACAGTCAAAAACTCCATTCCAGCCGATAGTGGTAGCGTCAGAGCGGGAAATTCAAAAATTTCCAAAATAAGAATATTAAAAAAAATACTTTTCATCATTTTATAATTAATAATAAATTCAAAGAAAAAAAGTTACTATAACAGAATTGTAACGGGCGCGTTTTGCTGGATGCACGGTCGCCAGGTAATTTTAATAATAAATTACCAAAATATAGATTAAAGTTACAATAATAAGTTCTTGACATGCATTAGTCACATAATCCATACAGCAAGAAGGATTGAAACACCGGAATCGACGATCTCCTCTAGATGCTTTACTGTCAGAGATGCGATAATTGGTATTTTAATAATTATGCAAGGATATACAATCGACGACTTCCTCCAGATGCTTTACTATTGGAAGTGCGATATTATATCCTTAACATAAATGTTATGAAATCTTATGAAAGTACAATAATCGATGACGTTCGCTGAATGCTTTACCATTGAACGTGCGATAATGTGCACTTTAAAGATAAGATGCATTATTACCTTCATTATCTGAAATTAGTGTAAAACAGATTTAATTTAATAAATTTAGAGTAATTTTTATTAATTTTAAATTATTAAATTTATTTAATATAATTAATTCTTTTTTAAATAAAATACAAATATACAATAATTTATTTAAATAAATTATTAAATGAAATGAGAATCTTATAGTAAGCTAGTCTCTACATGTTGCCGCGTAGAGAGACTGATCAAGAATCCGATAGAATATACCTTAGATGTCACATGATCGAACATCTAAGAGAGAATGTGTCAGCTTGGATGGATTCACGCTCTTCCATATTATTTCATAAACCTTCTATGAAGTTCTATTCCTCACTAAAGAATTATACATTAGAAAATAGAATGTTCGATAAAATTCATTTTATATATTTGTCAAAGAAACATTTAATTAATATAAATATATTTGTAAAAGAAACATTCTATTTCCTTTACATTTTAAAAAACTATTTTCAATAGCTAATTTTTTATATTTTAATTTATATCTTCAAACTTTAAATAGAATAATCTTTTTTCAACAGTGGGCTAAAAATATCACTTTTGCTCCCGGCACGGAAAACGAAAAGTGCTAATTTTAGCCTCACTGTTGAAAAAAATCGTATATGCACCACAGAAGGTAAAATGGACAACCCATAGCACGAGTTTGCCACCCTCGGCTTTGCCTCGGGTGTCAATTCACTCGTGCTATGGCCTGTCCTTTATTTTACCTCCCTAGGTGCATAATATATTTTTTTATACAGATTATAGGAATTGAATGTTCTATTTATGTATAAACAATTATATTAATAAGCTACATCTTATATATTTTATTATTAACAATCAAATATTGATAATACTTTTTCATTAAAAGAAATAAAAAATTCCATTTCTATATTTATTTTACTATATCTATATATATATACATTTTGAGTTATCTTCATTATCGGCCTCAGCAGGTAACTATGAAGTCCTACTTTTACTTTTAACGTAATTTAAATTCATTATTACAGAAAATTATCCTATGTCTTAAATAATGTCCAATTATTTATAAAAATATTCATATTCAATTTAATAATTCTATGCAAAATTGATATGAGCCGTTACATAGCCCTCCAGATGGAATTGAAAATTTTTTGCATGTAAAATAACATTTAATTAAGAAAAGAAATTTTGAATTCTATCTCTGAAATGTTTTTTAATTACACTAAACGCCATATGATTGATTGCTTATATTTATTGTTATATTAAATATTAAATTTAAATCAAAATAAGCTTAATTCGTAAATATAAACATTCAATCATATTTACAAACAATTATGATTTTAATTCTCAATTATCATTTCATTATTTTAATCAATTTTATTAATCTAAAATTTGAATTTTTTATAATTGAAACACTCATTTAGTTTTAAAAAGTTACATACTTTTCAGGAAATTTTACTTTTTTCAAATATAATTTATATATAATTTAAACTATTTTGTTTTTAAATAAATGGGCAAATAAGTGTTTAAATTACTTAATTCTATCAATATTCAAACTACTCTAGAATGTTTTATAGCCTTCCACTAAAAGATGAAATTTAAGTATTATCTTTTAATCATAAATAAACAATCAAATGAATATTTAATCGCATTTTCTAATAATTATTTGCCTAAATTGTTAACAAAGAATTTTTGATATCTAAGCTAAGCCCTTTTATAGCTCCCCTATTAGAATAAAATTTAAAAAATGAAATTTATTTAAAAAAAAAAACAAATGTATATAAACCATAGATTTTACTACTACAATTTTGAAATTTTCTTTAACAATAAATAAATATATAAATAAAATCTATTTAAATTACTGATATATGAAAAAGAAAACTACCATTTTTTATTGAAACAATAAAATTGAATAATATAATTAAGTTAATACTAATATTAATTATCTAAAATTAGAAAAGATCTTCTTTCTTCTCTCTTCTTTCTTCTATATTTATATCTATATTATAATTTTCAATAAAGCTATTTTATTTTTTCCTTACTTTTCTATATGCTAGGGAAAGCTTCTTTATTCGGGGTCTACGTCCCTCTAAGGGCATCCTGACAGGGGCGCTACTTGGCTTGTAATGGGTCGCTTCTGAGGTCCCGTTAAGGCAACCTCATTTTCCTTAATATTTTATCATCATCCGTCTACTGCCCGATAATTGCCTGACTATTGATATTCAAAACTTTTTAAAGTAAAATATAACCTCTTCTGAAGTTCTCGCCAGTAAATTAAATTTTATTTTTCTTATAAGATACGAATTAGTTTGCAAAAGATAAATGTATTGATATATTTATAAAATAATATAAATGAATCATTCTTCAACTCAATTTTATATATTATGCATTTATTTTGTTCTATGAAAATTCAATGTTGATTGCTATTAAACCATACACGCATACATTACCCTACTAAATAAGAACATCGCTGTATCTAAAATTAAAATAATTCTTCTTTTCGTGTTGAATATTATTTATATTGAAACTATTTTAGAGTTAAATTTACAAGAAAAATAGTTTTTTTTTACATCAGATATACGCGTGCATCAGAAGAGGTTATGTTCTCACTTTGAATTTTTTCATGTCAATTGTCGGGCAATTGTCAGGTGGTAAACGGGTATTGATAGGGCACATCTGAAAATGAGGTTGCGCTATCGGGACCTCAGAAGCGCCCCATTACATACCCCACCGGGACCTTATAATAATCTTAGGGTACCTTATAGAGATCTCACTTTTACCTTAACTTCGTTTCTAGTCGGGTGCGTGCCAGTCAATGGCTGTGCCATTAAGCTAACGTGGCTTATTATTGCATTTCATTCAATACGAGCTATATATGAATCCTCGTATATTAGTTTTATTTTTATTTTTAAATTTTTTTATTCAAATAAGAACGTCTTCTGCAGTTGCTCTACCCAACTAGCTGAGCAGGGTTTACTGGCGCTCAACTTAGATAAGTATAAATTTTGTGAACACAGGTAAGTTTTTGTAAGTTAGTGGCTTCAAGGATTTTTCGGAGGTCTGAAGAATTTGCCACGTAACAAGATATTAGAGTAAATAAGAGAAAAAGAGACAGAGAGAGAGCAAAGTATTCATATTACACTAATTGTTGATTCTGCAACTCATACACACATATTCTTTACTCTTTCTTTCTCTCTCCCCCTTCTTTTCTTTAAAAGTATATTTAAGGCACAAATCTACTTCATGTAACGTGTACATATATGCATGTCCCCAAGCAGAGAGCGTTTTGAGAGAAGAAAAGAAAGAAGGGGAGAGAAAGAGTAAAGATAGTAAGTATGTGTATATTCGTAGTAACAACCATATGCTCCCTAAAGTAAATGTATGCGTTGCTTGCGTATCGACGCATAGTATACGTATACAAAAGTTGGCAGTTTTGTGAGAGCGACATTTTTGTGACACTGTTGGACTTATTGAATTAGTCCCTTCCGGCCTAACCCTATATAAAAAACATATTTTTAATAATGCAAAAATTCACCAAAAAATGTACATAGAAAATAAATGCTACTTTTTACTCTGAAGTCTATACGCACGTTACCATAAATGCCTTTTCTAAAAATCCACATGTCTCATCTGCTATTTGATGGAAGTTGGAAAAAAACTCTGACATATAAATTTTCAGCACCCTTATTCCTGCGCATGCGCAGTAAAGTCAAAATAAGTATTTTTTCGACTTCATTTTTGTTTGACGCTCTTTTATATAAAAAATTCTTGCAAAAAATCATAAACGTAGATTATTGGATAGCAATCGATCAAAAAATTTTACAAATTGCATAACTACAAGTATAAATCTCAAAAGCATTATTTAAGATTTAAATTGTTCTGACACTCTTGCTCTTGAAATGACACTTTCTGAATTCATGGTTTTAATGTATTTTCCCCGATATTTGCGATAGTTATGTCAGTTAAAAAAAATGGTGCGTCACTCTGATTTTCTCCAAAAACCGATTTTTTTGCACCTCTTTGGTATATTATGTGGGTTATGTTACAAAATAAGAGTTCGAACATTTTTTTCTTTGTGTATTTTTTTTCACTCTTTATGATGATGCTATTAGCATGAAGAAAAAATGATTTTCGATTCCTATTTTTATTGAGAATAGATTTTTTAGACTTTTTCCACGTCTTTTATAGGTTATGTTACAATTTGAGAGCTTAAATAAACCTTTCTTTGTATCTTTTTTTTCTTCATTATAGTGCCATTAGTTTCAAAAAAAGATGTGCAGTCCTGATTCTCGACAAAAAACTGATATTTTCACGTTTTTTATAGCCTATTTCAAAAGTTGCGAGTTCAAATAATTTCTACTATATTTTTTCCTGCTTGTCATGGCGGTATCAGTTTCATCAAGGTTTTTAATATGATACGTTCAAATATTGGCAAACGATCTGATTTCTAATTCTTTTACGTTACTACTAGGTTGTAAATGAGTCAAACATTCTGAAGTCAGAAACTGATTTCAATTTTTTTAAAAGTTATAAGTAAATAATCTTTTAAGAGCAGGCCGGATTCGCTATCCTTGTCTAATTGGCATTTTTGTTATTTACTCAAGTTTTAATCAGTGTATCTTTAAATTAAAGGTCGAGCGCAATAGATATTATTATTATGAACATCTATGCACAAGAAAAAAATATCTACCGGTTTGTTTTTGAGAAAAGTAAGTAACGCCAAAGTAAAAGTTTATGTTTATAATATTTTCGCGTTACTTTTCTCAAAAACAAATTGGTAGATATTTTTTTTCTTGTGCATAGATGTTCATAATAATAATATCTATTGCGCTCGACCTTTAATTTGAAGATACACCGATTAAAACTTGAGTAAATAAAAAACAACTCAATTGTTACTCGATCGGTATCAGGTTCTACTCCGGCCTACCGTTAAGGAGCTTTTTTTAAATCATCGATACTTCCATGAATATCAAAGGCTATAGGCGGGTTACCATAGTGAAAATGCCTTGTTTCAGAATCCACATATTTCATGTACTATTCGATGGAGGTTGGAAAAAAACACCTCCACACATGTGCAGAAAAGTCAGAATAAGTGTTTTTTTGACTTAATTTTTTTTCGGCCCCCCTCCTGTTTATTGGAAAATTCTTACAAATAATCATAGGAATAGTTTATTGTATAGGAATTCATCAAAAATTTTCGTAAATTACATAACCTCAAATATGAACCTGGAAAGCATCGTTTAAGATTTAAATTGTTATTTTAACACTCTTGCCTTTGAGGTGCCACTTTTTAAACTCATATTTTTAATGTATTTTCCCCGTTATTAACGATAGTTATACTAGTTAAAAATAAAATGGTGCGTCTCTCTGATTTTCTCAAAAACTGATTTTTTGCACTTTTTTCGCATATTCTGTAGGTTATGTTACAATCTAAGAGTTCAAATGCGATTTTTTTGTGTATTTTCTTCCGCTTTTTATGAAGGTGGTAAAATGGTACGCAACCCTTATTTTTGTTAAAAATCTATTTTGTTTTGCACTTTTTACGCGTTTTTTATAGGTTATGTTACAATTTGAGAGCTTAAGTAACGCTATTCCGTGTATTTTTTTTGCTCTTTATAATGGTGCTGTTAATTTCAAAAAAAGGTGTCCTACCCCGACGTGAATGATTAATTGGAACTGGCTATTTTAAATTGAAATTTTTGCCTCCCGAATAGTAATAAGTTGAATTTCCTTAATCATTTTATGAGTACTCTCGGTGAGAGCATATTTCTTCAATTGTATCAAGAAATCTTCAAATGTACTAGTTTCATTAAGTAAATCTGATTTTTTCCAAATACTATAAATTATTTATTCATAAAGATCTTCGCCCATCAAGGAAATCATTTCCAAATCAATACTTTCTCCAATTGGGCATTTTTCACAGTCTCCCAGTACACATTTCATATCATCCTTAGAGCAAAATAAAGAAGAAAATATATTTGATTCAATTTTTGAAATGTCATATTTATTGTTTGTATTATGATTTTTTAAAGGTATCAACATATGTTCCAAATTTTCGCAATAAATACAAAGACACTTATCATTGGGTGGATGGGGCATAACCTACTTTGGTTTCAAGACATAGAATATTGTTTTGCCTATTTTTTTTTTCATTCGGGAATTTTCTTCTTTGAATAATTTAAACATTAATTTCATGCTTCGCATAAGAAAGCGCTGAACTTTTTTAGTTTTGATACTATTTCCTTTTGCAGATATTGTTTCATTTTCATTTGCACTTTGTCGAGGGCAATTAAAATCATCGTTTAAATAATACTCTTTGACTTTTAACGAAACTTTCTTATGCAAATAATGGCCACTATAATTTTTAAGCTTGTTACAGACATCTTCATTATTCACCAGTAAGCATGCTTGATCAATCATGTACGTAGTTATGCCTGGCAGAGCTGATAATAAATATTCTTTAGAAAATCTTCTCTGGATAGCAAAATTTTTGGATACAAGCGCTGCAAAGACTTCGTTATATGGGCCAATTCTCTGAATGGATTTTTAAAGGAATGGCACATAACTTTCGTGTACTTTTTTTCAAGTCCTTGTACTTTATCTTGGCCAGTGATGATACTATTGTAATTGACTCGAAATCTTTTAATAAAGCAAAAAAGAACTTTATGAAAATTAGACTTAATCTTAACCACAACATTGCTTCGAGTAACATAGCGATTAGTTTTTTATTCTCATTTTTTAATTAAAAAGTAATTACAATGTGAATAAAAGAGTTCAAAACACGTGTAAAAAATTCCAACAGAAATTATTGTGTAGTAATGAGTCGTGAAATTAAAACAGCCAAGAATTGACATGTTATTTTTTATTGTTTCCCGAGAACAAATCGAGGTTATAGAAAAAAAATATATTTGACAAATCTGCAAAAAAAAGTACTAAAAATTTGGTTTTTGACGAGAATTAGAGTGGCGCACCATTTTGTTTTAAGTAATATAACTATCGTTAATAATGGGGAGAAACACATTGAAAAAATAAGTTTAAAAAGTGGCACTTCAAGGGCAAGAGTGTTCAAATAACAATTCAAATCTTAAATGATGCTTTTCAGGTTCATATTTTTGGTTATGTAATCAGCGAAAATTTTTGATCAATTGCTATACAATAAACTACCCTAATGATTTTTCGCAAAAATTTTCCATATAAAGGAGCGTAAAAATAATAAAGTCGAAAAAACACTTATTTTGACATTGTTGCGCATGCGCAGGAATGAGGGGACTGAAAATTTATGTGTGGGAGTTTGTTCCAACCTCCATCGAATAGTAACAACAGTGTTGCCATACATAGGGGATCGCATGTTAAATTTCAAAATCCTCAAAGTTCCGTGGAACTTAGAGGATTTTTGAAATATAAAATATTGGCGAGAAAAAAGAGTGGGATAACAATAGAAACTGCCACACACCCGCCGAGTGTGCAGGATACTATAACAAGGATGGAACTATCGAAGCGGTTATTTTTAGATTTGGCAACGTCGACATCCTCAAAAATCCGTAGCGATACAAATACATACATATATATATATATATATATATATATATATATATATATATATATATTTTGGTATAATAAAAATGTGTTTCCAGCCGTCTATACCAAACATTTATACAAAAGATGTTGAATGTTATTTGAAAGTTTAGGTAGAAGAAATAATTTAGTCTGGTACAGAAGATGGTATTTGAAATATCTATAAAAACAGTTGAAAACTGTAAAAACATATATAAAAATTAATGGATTACATTTACTTTAATGGAGTTAACAGAACACGAAAATAATTTGCATTTCACATTGCCATCTTCGATTGGATTTCATTTAATCAGTTTCGTTAAGATTAAAGTATCTACTGATGTTATTATTAAGTTCAGTTTTAGAAAATAATTGGTCCTGATTCTTGTTATATTTTTTAAATGTATTTGATTATTTTTATATTAATAATAAACATTATAATTCTATGGAAATTGGTTATCGTAATTTAAATTTTCTGAAAATTCGTCATTGAATCTAATGATGTGACAGCAATAATTATATGTAATTATGTATAAAAACTTAGAATTAATTTAAAGAAATAATTACAATTAACATATAATATAGATTGATATATATATCAATATTCAATTTACTTTTTCTTACAGTCACCCTGGTGAAAATCAGGTGATTTATCACCTGATTATTTTTAACAGGGTAGTGATATATAACTGAACTCATTTTATCTTTGTATCTCAGTTCGTCGAAGATCAATATAAGGCAATTAGTGAATCAATATCCTAGCAGATGAAATCAGTTGGACTTAAATTAAATTATAATTAACAATATTTTCATGAATTTACACAATAAGTTCTAACATATAAGTAGAAGTGTATTTTTAGTTTTGTATCTTCTAACTGATACATCTAAGAAAAAGGCATGGGCATATGAATTTTGTATTCAGTGTATAAGAAATTGAATTTAAATATTGGTTAGTTATAAATTTAAGTTACTTTTACTATAAAAATGCAATAACAAATGTGATGAATTATCAGTACAAAGCTGATCGCGTGTTATTATCTCTGGGACTGTTAACATTATTGAATATGTAAAATTATTTCTTGACTAAAAATTGAATTAAGTATTCTTAAAAGTGTTATTATTTTTGAGATAGATTATGTTCAAATTATGAAAGAAATAAAGCAAGAATAATTTTCCAAACATTTTCAGTCAAATAAACAAAGGATACTTTAGTTGCCAATCATAATTTCCAAGAAATTCAATGACATTCAATTTTTTTTAATAAGAAAATTCATTTTGAATCTTATAAGAAAAGAATTTTCCATATAGTTAACTGTCACCATGTGTTATTGGAAATATCAGCAGTATTTTATAACGTTAAACTATGAAATACACAAAATTTTTTTTCAATTCAGTATTTAAGTTTATTTTTCATGTGCTACGGTGGGACATGACTTGTTAAAAAAATCTCAAAGTTTGGTTCACTCTAAATCTTTCAGAAGATATATTTTAATATATTTTAATATTTGTAAAGCATACAACAATTTCTATGACTGTTTGCCAAGGGACATCCTCAACCAATGAGTACAAGTTAACATTGAAATGAGTAAATATAACCAAAAACCGTGTAACATGTCAGATTGGCCATATTACTTAAGTGTATATTTGTAGCGCATATAGACGACAGAAGGGAGCATCCAACTTCTGGCAAGACGGAAAGCAGATCACGTGAGCCAAATATCTAAAAGCATAACCCAAAATTGTTGGCACACACGTGCGAATCTCTACAGCACTGTGCACTGTACACTGTGCACTTATATAGATAGCAAGCAGCTTGACTCGAGTAGCTGAGCTTGGGTCCATTTAGGATCATTTGTCTCTCTCTTGCGACGCGCGCAGCGTACAACACGAGAGATGAAGCTGAGCAGAGACAAGAAGGAATGCCATTGCATCTTTCCTTCTGTCGCCAGCGGCCGGTAAAGAGCGTTACGACTTGCGATATTGCGTAATACTTTTCTGGTTATGTGTTACAATTATCGTATTTAGTGTGAGTGAAACTAAGTAGCTTCAATAAATTATAGTTTTTTTATTTTATTTAAAATCAAGCCTCGTATTATTGCGAGTGCCTTAGTGCTATGTAAAATAGCATAATTTATTGCTTTATTTGTGCGACGTGTGTACCGGGCGATCTCGTGCGCGTCCTATTGCTTATTTTCCCTTCGTGCTATTATAACTCTTTTTTTTGTGTGCTCGCGCCCTTTTTGCGTGTCTCTTTTTTATAACTATCTGCTTTTACTCTTGTCGATAGTTCCTTGCTAGTGCAAGCGGCGTCGCGTACGCTATACGCGGCTGGCGTCTATTTTGAGCGCGCGTGCTTTAATAGTATTATTATTAAAATAAAGCTTTTTTTTATTCAATTAATTGGAAACCCGTATCTTATTTGATTTATACATTAGTGCAACTTCCTGATCCCCAAGGTTGTCACAACCACATTTTTCATTATTTTTAATTACATTTTCATTTTTTCCAAGAAATTGCCCATGATATCCACTCTGAAATTTGTAGGCCATATTTATACCTACTTCGATGATTTTCTTGGACATGGGATCATGGTTCGATACCTTGAAAAGTGGTATTTGAATGCTTTAAATGACTTTAGCTCAGCGAATGACTACATTAGCACTTTTAAACTAATCTTTTCTCAAAATTTAGAATATTTCAAAGAAAAAAGTTTTTCAGTAATAAATTCCATAAAGGCAACTTAACTGAGCGATTTGAGCTTAAAATTAGTCAAAAATGTCAAAAATATGGTTTTTGCATTTGTATAACCATTATGTTATTTGAAAGTTTAGGTAGAAGAAATAATTTTGTCTGGTACAGAGGATTCTATTGTATTTGAAATATCTATAAAAACAATTTATATATATATATATATATATATATATATATATATATATATATATATATATATATATACTTATAACCATTACGAACCTTTGTGCGTATCAACTGTTTTTATAGATGTTTCGAATACCATAGAATCCTCTGTACCGGTCAAAATTATTTCTTTTACCTAAACTTTCAAATAACACACAATATCTTTTGTGCAAACGTTTGGTATGAACGGCTGAACACATTTTTATTATACCAAAAATATTTTCTTTTTCTCTCGACTCAGACGGCCGCCGTAAAAACCGTCTCGTCAGGCAATAAAATTGTCGCCAAGAAAATGCATCACTAACCCGGGAAAAACCCAAAATTGTAAACAGAAATATTATTAATAATATCATAAATAAACATTTTCTTTTTCTTTCTATTATTTAAAATAAGCATAATGAATAATTTACAAAAAAAATCACTTAATAAAATCTTTGAAAATATCCACTTTATATATATATATATATATATATATATATATATATATATATATATATATATATATATATATATATATATATATATTAGTTATATATGTCCTTTGTTCGTATTCAGATTCCACCTGAATAAATGGCCAAAGGACATAGATGGTTTTATGTACGAAGTAGGCCGTATGAGGAACTATAACTTATTAGTTGAAAATATTAATATTATTTTCAATACTTTTCAAATTTAATTATAGCTGTATTGATTTTTTCTTTTGTTTCTTGGATTGACATTTTGTAATGAGTATAGTTGCTGTCGAAGCACGCATTTTATTTCACTAATTTACGTTCAATATGATTGCTCTTTGACATATTCATCGAAACCTTGTAGGATCGGTAATGCCATATTGATTTTTCCTGAGACATATTGAGTTTCAATATGTCTCAGGAGGACATATAAATCTTGTAAAGAGTCGAGGAGCACGTCTGAGACATATGCGATGCCAATACAAATTTAGCATGCTCTTAACATACTGACTCAAAATGTAATTTTTATTCACTTATTTCAATGATTTAATTTATATATCTATACAAAACATCTAAAAAAGAAATGTAACGCAACCTAATGCAGAAATCGTATCGACTATTCTTTTGCGTTATTTTTAAACATTTTCCTGATTAGTTTTAAATTAGTTAATACAACCTCTATAATAATAATTCATAAATAATTATTCACGATACGAATCTAAAAGGATATAAAAAGAGAACACTATTTTTTCCTTTATTCTTTTTAATTTTATTATTTATCGGAATTTTGACAAGATTAATATTAATTTTCTCCCTGATTCACGAATTCTATAAGAAAATTAATCAATCTAATTCCAAAATTAAATAATTATTATTTGAACTAATATTACACATTTTCCTTTCTTCATCCTTTATAGAAGAAACAACGTGAATGTTCTCGAATATTCTAAAGTAGATCTCATTTAATAAACAGCTATGAATTATTAATAAAATGCATATTATATATTAATTCAGAATAATTACGTTTTACCATTATAAATTTAATAATTAACCTTTAAGAGGAGGCCGTATAGCTCTGTCCTAGTCTAATCTAAATTTTCGTTATTATTAATAAATTAAATATTGTTATACAAAAGTAAGCGCATAGCCCAATAGATTTCAGAACGAACAAACGATCCTATTCTATGAAAAAATGTAAAATTTTCATTAGTTTCAGACCTCACTCGAAAACTTAATATTTTTTCATAGAATAGGATCGTTTGTACGTCCTGAAATCTATTGGGCTATGCCCTTACTTTCAGGGGCGGCTCAAGGTTCCGTGGGGCCCTGGGCTATGAACATAATGGGGCCCCTTTAAGGACAACGTTTTTTCGATACAAAAAATTGAATAATGTTTATATTTTAAATAATTTTTTCTACTGAGAAATAAATTATGTCTTCTGGCGGATAGAAAATTTATTGCCTTTCTTTCTTAAACCGAATTCTTAAAACTACGTAACAGATTAGAAGTGCAGATAGGCAATAAAGATTTGTTTAGAGTAGAAGAGATTATTAATTTTTATATGATATTTTCAAAGTTATTAAAACAAATCACATATAATAAATTAGTCAGTAAATTTTTAATTATGTTTAAACATTTTATATATTAAAAATTAGAATATATGATCAATATAAAAAATTTCAATTGAAATTCATATAATTAAACTTTGAAAGCTTTTTTTTTCGCTTTATCATTGGCAGATCTATCGATTAAATCATAAATTAAATTTCGAAGTAATTCATTTCCAAATCTAGCTAAAGACGATAATCTTTTATCTAGCATATTTTCTCGCAATACATTTTTTAATCGTTTTAAAACTGAAAATGACCTTTCGGACTCACAATTTGCAAATTAAGAGAGATTTGATTGTTTAATAATAGTCTTATTTTAAATAGTAGTAAATTCCATGTTTTTATTATCGATGATCAAAATATGAATAAAATAATGATAAACAAATTTTTACTTTCTTTTAAAATCTTTTAAAAATTGCTATTATATTTATAAAAAAATCATTTATTAAAATTAATTTACATTATTTTATAAGGATTTATTAATTATTTGGAATATTTTGTCAAACATAATTGTATTTTTGAGGTTTTTCGTGGCTTACTGATGGGTCCGTAACTCGATGATCCGAGTTCGAATTTCTGTCTCGACCGATTGATACAAGCACTATATACTCTACGTTACATGTGCTTTATTAATAAATATACTGACAAACCCTTTCACTAGTTAGCATCGCATGATAGTATTATACAGCCAAACAGCGCGACGTTTTATGTAACAGCATAATACAATTATTTTTAAATGATTGTATTCTGATGAAATATTTCGAACAATTATCTTTATAGATTAATTATTTATTAATTTTTTGCTCATAGCTATATGTATAATTGAATATTTTATACTTCATATCTCTATACTTTTTCTTTCACAAATTTTATATTTTTACATCTTAACATTTTTTATATTTTTTATCTAGATTATTTAATATTATATTCTTTGATCGAACTACTATAGATAAATTAAATATTTATCGTATATAAAAAAATAATAAAATTTATTTGTTTTATTGAGAAGTATCAATAGTTTTTCAGTGCAAATACTTTTGCAAAGATTAAAAACTAAAAGAAGAGAAAAATTTTATTTTTTTATTTGATCCTTGTTTTCTACTTTAAACGTATTTGAAAAAAGATTTTGAAAAATTTTGAAAAAAAGTTAATGGTGTATATATTATTGCGTTGAGTTTGTGATATGTATTTTTCCTTCTTGGGAAAGTAAGGTTGAAATTAAATAAACGGTACAAATAGCGATTAAGAGAAAACAGAATAAATTCAGAATGTTACGAAACAAATTTTTAAATTTGTTGCTCTGAAAAAAATTTTGATTTTAGGATCGAATTTCATTCGAAAACAATAATACGTTAACAAATAAATATGGCTTTATTTTAAAGTATTGTAATTTGCAATGCTACTAAAATTCTTATAGTAAAGCGGAAGATATCATATTTAAGGGAAAAAATTTTTAAATCTTAATTTAGTTAAGAACATAACAATATGTTTAATAGATATAAAAACTTATAGCAATCATCGGTACAAAAGTTTTAATATTTATTTAATAGATTATAATATTCTTTTCTGAATGATATAAAAACTTTCTTCCTCATCTTACCCCGCTTTACTATATATATTTTACAAACTGAAAAAACTTTTTTAATTTAATACTTGCAAACATTTTTTCAACAACCTTATTCTATTCGGGCCCCCCTGATAACCGGGGCCCGGGCCTATAGCCCTACCTAGCCCCCCCTTTAATCCGTCCCTGCTTACTTTTGTTTAACAATATTTAATTTATTAATAATAACGAAAATTTAGATTAGACAAGGACAGAGCTGTACGGCCGCCTCTTAAGACATGCACATGTGTATGAATATATATATATATATATATATTTATACTAGAGGGGGTTCCCCCTGCTCGCTCCGCTCGTCAACCCCCCGAATACACACTGCTGACAGTCCATTTCAAAGTAAATAGAAGAGTAGGACATAGTGAATCTAAATTTTATACTGTGAAAAAAGTTCAATAAAAAACATTGATACATAAAAATATAAGATATGAAGTTATAGAATTAGAATTAATAAAAAAAAGATGGTTTAACGCGATATTCAAAAGTTCACAATGAATCAAACTTATATATTTTTGGAATGAATTAAAAGTATAATAGTAAATAACAATAAAATTTCAAGTTATGATTGTATATAATAATATTTAATAATAATTATGGGCGAATAATAAAAAATAGAATAATAGAATAATAGAAAATTATGATTATAAATAAATATTTTTATCTCCTTATGTCATAAATTTTATACATATCGAGAAGATGCAAAGAAAACGCTCCCTCTCTGCATTTTTTATTTTTGGGCTTAAGATCAACATATATAAATATATCGCTGCATTATGAGTGTTTTTTTTTATTGTAGCTAAAAGAAGCTCACATTTTTATTTTTTATTGTAGCTAAAGAAGTCTACACTTTTTTTTTATTGTCACTAAAAAAGCTTACAAATTTATTTATTATTGTAGCTGAAGCAAACAGATCTATTGCTTGTTGTCGCTGAAAAAATCTCATATAAGCATACAAATTTATTGTTTGTTGTCGCTAAAAGGAGCTTACAGATTAATTTGTTATTATTACTAAAATAATTTTATGGACTTATTTTTTATTGTTGCTAATAGAAGCTTACAAATTTATATTTCATTGTCGCTAAAGAAGCTTGTACAGTTGCTTTGTATTTTCACTAAAAAAAGTTTAAATAATTTTAAATATTTATTTAATATGTCGTTGAATTTTATTGTCGCTAAAAGAAACTTACAAATTTATTTTTAATTACAAGCTTACATATTAATTTTTATTGTTGTTAAAAAAAACTTATAAATTAATTTTTTTTGTAGTAAATCAATAATATTTTATATTTTGTATTATAATTATCATCAATTTGTTTTTCTGTAACCTTGAAAAATAATTATTTTATATTGAGAATATTGTATTTATTAATGTAATGAAATAAAAATATTAAATTATTTAATTTACCTTATTTAAAATTATTTTATTTGCTAATATAAGTTCTTTTAACTCCATGTTGTATCATTTAATACTTTATTAAATTCCAATCTTTTTACTTTTAATATATATGTAATATCTATAAAATTTTTAAATATATATATATATATATATATATATATATATATATATATATAAATATACATAAATATTTTCATAAGTGTATATGCATATAATATATTATAATAATTGTTTTTACTATTTTCTTCTATTTCTCCAATAATTTCTAGTTTTGTTCGTCTTTCCCAATTCACATATTCATTTTCTAATTTATTTAATTTATATTGTCCATCCGTTACTGTTCCGAAGTATTGTGATTCATTTTTTTTTTGCGCAAAAGAATTTTTTAAATACCCTTGTGTTTCTGAAAAATAAGAAATTATTTATATAATTATATTTTTTTTTCAATAATATTTAATTACTTATTAATCCAGGTCTTAATTTTATTTCTTCGAAATTTATTTTAATTGGTTTGTTATTTTTCAATATGTTGTATTCACCTAAATAAATAATATTCGAATAATATTTTAATGTCAAGTCATATATATTATTTCCTTATTGTATTCTTTTGCTTTTAAAACATTAACATTCTCTAATAATATTTTCTGAAATATTAAAAAATGTTTAATATTATGTTGTAATTAATAATATTGTATATTATAAGAATTCACTTCGTTTAGTTTTGATTTTTTTTTAATTTTTCAATATTTTCATCATACTAAAGCCTCTGATCATCAACGAAATATACTGGCGAATAATGGAGTAATGTCAAGTATGCCCTCTCCCCAATGACTGCGCCTGGCCTCCTCGGGGGGTCGTACAGAGAGGAGGGGTGAACTGCGAGCATGCTTTCTGAATGTGACCTCTTTGAGGGCTCACATTGGGAAAGTACGTGAGTTTCTAAGTGATGGTCCCTCTTACGACATATTTGGAGTGGCTGAGACCTGACTGAGTCCATCTGTTTCAGTTTACGTTATTCGGGTCAAGGGGTATAAAGTATTCAGACAGGACAGAAACTTGCGTGGTGGAGGAGTTGCCTTGTATATTAAAGATAATTTAAAGTGCACTATTTTGGCTACTTCGGATACTGAAACTAATCATAGTGAAGGTAAACTGGAGGTACCTGAAAATATTTTAGTTCCGTGCAATTGGGCAGCTCCGAAGCCGTGCTGGTTTCTGTTATTTATCGACCTCCTGCAATTTCCTTTTCTAGAAATACTGATTTTTCGGATAACTTAAGAAATTTTGCCTCTGAATACTCTCATAAAATCGTAATAAGAGACCTGAATACCGATCTCCTGCGTAAGAGCAGTGATGCCAAATTTATTAATAAATTATCGGCTGAGCTTTCGTTACAGTTCGTTCAGCACGGTGCCACGCATCACACTCCGACGTCTCACACGTAGATTGACCTGATTCTTGTGGACGATAATGACACAGTACTTTACGCACGCAACTTACCGGCGAATTTTCACAGTTAGCACAATTTAATTGATACATGCATTTCTTGTAATTTTATGAAGACAGACGAAAAGATAATTAAGTATAGGAATTATAAAGATATCTGTCCAAACTTATTGGTGCAGAGCTTGGCCGACTGTGATTGGACGCCATTTACAGTTGGTACAGTTACCCGGAATCTGCGCTTGGCTGTCTCTGCGACAACCTTACGGCAGCAATACAAAATCTGGCGCCACTAAAATCACTTAAAATTGGTAAAGATAAATTTTCTTGGATAGATAAAGAGTTGTCGCAGATGCGGCACAAGAGAGATGCCACGTATCGTAGGTTTAAACGTTATCTCTCTGAATTCTTGAAACTGCGTAAAACTATAGACGAACGCACGGTTCATGCTAAGACAAATTATTATCATAATAGACTGTTTGATCCTCTTGACAGAGGTAATGTCTGAAAGGTTAAAAGACCTGGGATACCTGTCCGGACCTCAAGGGGACTTGAATGGATTCACTCTCGATGAGCTTAATGCAGCTTTTGCGGGAGTGTCAGTCTCGCCACACGATGATACTGCGGAACGTAAGAAGATACTTTCGGAGTGTAGTGAAAGTGGCTTTGCCTTCAAGCCAATTAATATTAATGATGTAATCCTTGCGATTTCGCTTTTTTCATCACAGGCTTGTGGCAAGGATGGCATTCCGCAGAGTGTGATACTTAAAGCACTACCGTTTATTGGAGAGCATCTTGTGACTCTTTTCGATCCTTTTTTTGCACGGGGGATCTTCCCCTGCCTTTGGAAGCGTGCACGCATTGTGCCTTTAAAAAAGTGTCCTGCACCTTAAATGACTAAAGATTTTAGGCCCATAGCAATATTGTGTTTTCATTCAAAGGTTCTGGAGAAGATTGCCTATGATCAACTGCAAGAGTACATTACGATACACAAAATACTTGACTCTTTGCAGACTGGCTTCAGAAAGCACCATTTTACGCAGACTGCCATACTTAAACTTACAGACGACATAAGATCAGGTCTTGACAAGAAACTTGCCACGTTACTAATTCTATTTGACTTTAGTAAGGCTTTCGACACGATTGCTTGCGAGGCTTAGATCGATGGCGGTTTCCAGGGCTGCACTTGAATGGATTAGCTTCTATTTATCAGGTAGGAAACAAATGGTTTCTACACACTTAAAAGAGGATTCAGATTGGCTAACAACCAATCTAGGAGTTTCACTGGGTTCAGTGCTGGGGCCTTTGTTGTTTTGCCTTTACATTAATAACATACGTGACACACTCGACCCCAGTTTTGTCGAACACATATTATATGCTGATTACCTCCAAATCTATACTCAGGTCCCTTATGAACATGTGAATGGAGGTATTCGTATTTTGCAGAGGGCGGCCAGGGCGGTGTCGGAGTGGGCTGTCGATGCTTCTCTCACATTAAATGCGAGCAAAACTAAGGCGATCGTTTTTGGCAGTAGTCGATTTGTTAATGAATTCTATACTGGTGAGTCGAGAACGATTGAGCTCGAGGGTGGTGTCGACATACCTTTCTCTGATACCGTTGTGAGCCTTGGTGTTGTGCTTGACACTAGGTTGTCATGGGAGCCGCAAATTAATATGGTGACTAAAAAATTTAATAGGATAATGTATAGTTTGCGGTTTTTCCGTCGGTACACCACTGAGGCACTGCGTAAACAACTCTCAGCTGCCTTGCTGTTTCCGTACCTCGACTACTGCTCAGTAGTTTTGCTGGATGCTTCGCAGGGGTTGAGAAGACAATTACAAAGACTACAAAATTCATGTGTGAGATATGTAATGGGTGTGAGAGTGGGCCATCATATCTCTCCTCATAGAGCTGCTCTTGGTTGGCTGCGTACTGATTGAAGGAGACAGTATTTTATGGCTGTACTTATGTACAAAATCGTGCGCATGAATACTCCAGAGTATCTAGTGAGTTTCTTTACTGGATATGTACCTAGGGTAGCCACTAGAGGAGAGATTAAGGACTTCGCAGTGCTCTTCATGCGTACTGAGACTGGAAGAAATTCCTTTCAAGTTCAAGGTGCGCATTTTTGGAACTCCCTGCCTGCCGATATAAAAAATCTTCCATCGCTCGGCAGGTTCAAGTCGGCTTTGAGGAGGTACTTACTCCACCTCGAGTGATCTTAATTTTAAGTATTTTAATTTTATGTTAATTTATTATGTTTTGTCTCATATATAGATTTAAGGTGTGATTGTATTTATTAGCGCGAATCATGGTTGAATGAATGCAGAAAGAATGAGTGATTCTGTTACTTTTTATTAATAGTCATGACATCTTCGGTATCAAGTTTTTATTCTTTAAATTGCATTATTATTTTATTTTTTATTATTTATTGTTGCATTGTTTTGTCCAATTTTATTTTTATTTGATCTCATGACTATGCTTTATCTTTTAAATTGTGTTATTTGATTTTAATTTGATTTTAATTCTATGACTGATAGATATTTAAGACTGTTTTTATTGAAATTTATGTTTTCATGCTTCCTGCGTGTATTTAGAGTAGTCTGTGATATCGCTTTTATATAGTGACTTACTGATACAGTATTATATATTAATTTTAATATTTGACTGTGATATTTCATTATATTATGTGCAATACTTTATACAAAATTATTATTTATTGCTTGATGTATTACACGCCTTTTTGTACTCTTTTACAAAATAAATTAATATCTATCTATCTATCTATCATAAATATTGCATTGAATTCTGAATCTTTCAGAATTATTAATAAATTTAGAATTATTATGAATTTCAAAATCCTGAAATCAGTTTTTGTTTGTTAACAAAAGTTTGTTCTTCAGAAATTTCTTTAATATATGCAACCAGAGATTTATTATATGTAATCAAAAATATTTATAACATATATTATATTTTTGATTTTTTTAATAAAGTTTTTAATACATACGTTGATTGATCTCCTATAGCAATTTTAGTTTTTAAAAATATCATAAATAAGATATTATTTTTATATATTTATTGTATCAATTTTTTTAATGTTATTAATATATACATTACATTTTTATGTATTTTTATGTGACGTAATAAATTATCTTTCCGATGAAATCCTTCTTCACAAATATTGCAAATATTATTATAATTAGATGCATGACTTTGTGTCTTATTAAATGTTTATTTCTTATATATTTATTTTTGCAAATAGTATATTCTAATTTTTCAGGTTTGTTATGTTTTTTTAAATGTCATATAACATATTGTTCCACATTTATAACAAATATATATTTTTGATGAATGAAATTTCTTATTATGTTTCAATAAATGGTTATGTCTCTCAAATGATCGATTGCATTTAGTGCAAGTTAACATATTTATTGCTTTATTAATATAATAATACTTATTATATTATATATAGTGTAATTTAATATTTTTTAATATTATTATGTTTTATTATTTATAACTTATGTATAATTTACTATATACATATATATTTTTCTAATAATTTTCTAATTTTCTACTTTAAATTGAAAATTTTTTTTATTTCAAATATACGCAGTTATTATACTTTTGAATTATTATTAAATGGGCCATGTACAAATTACGTAAGGATGTTTTCATTACATACGACTTTTCATTATTTATATGTAAGGATCTGTATTTTTTTTTTTTCTAATTTTGACCCCTTACTTTATTTAACGTTTTGTTAAGTAAGTGGGGCTAGAATAATAAAAATTACATTTAAAAACAAAGTTCTTTTTATCATCGAATTTTTTCATTTATTAATAAATGAATATGATAATCGTTAGTTTCAAATCGTAATTTCTAATCTTAAAATTATAGTGTTAATAAAAAATCATATGTATTAATACGTATTTCTGTATCATTAGGCTTCTTTGTATTTATTCATTTAGAATTATGTAGGGACAATATTCTTATATAAATATATAGATACATGTGAGAATATGTAGACTTATACAAATTATGTATTATTATACCAAATAAAGTATATATAATTGTACATAAACTATGTATGATTGTATTTAATCCGTGTATAATTATATATAAATATAAAGGTAAACTCTTGTAAAATATTTTTAAACCTCCTCTTTCCATCTATGTAAGAGATTATAAGTTATTTGAATACCCTTTGTCCCCCTATCAACCTTACGTAATTTGTACACGGGTCTAAAATTAATATTACAAATTATAAACTTTTCGATTTTAATAATAATTCCAATAGATAAAATTTTTATATTTAAATTGAGAGCAGGCTGAATTCGCTGTTTTTTTCTAATTGATTTACATCGATTAATACTTGAGTAAATAACAAAAAAACTCAATTGTTACTCGGTCGGTATTGGATTGTACTCCAGCTTGATCTTAAAAGAAGAATATTGTAACGCGATGAGTTTAAGTTTTAAAATTGAAATGTTTTAATTAATTATATATTAAAAATAATTAATAATTATTTGTCATTATTTTTATTTTATACAATTATTAAAAACCTTGTAAATTTAAATACAAGATTTATATTCACATTTTGCTAATGATTAAATATTTATATTTTTTATATAAATTAAAATAATTCGTTTGTATAATGATTGTTAGATAAATATATTGTTTCTGATTCCATAAAATGTAGCCGAAAAATATTTATTAAATATTTTTTGAACCCTTTCGTAAAATATTTCTGTAATATTTATTTATTCAATATGACGATAAAAACTTATTAATGGGTATCTTGGAAATATTTTAAAATTATATCATGAAATGTTTTGTTGCAATATTTCTAATATATTTCAAGAAACATTTCATTAAATATTTTCGAAAGATTTCGTGAAATTTAACTATGAATTTCGTAAAATTCAATTGCAAAATCTATCAAATAATTTGAAAACTTTACATGAAAAGTTTCTTGAAACATTACATATATTAGGTTTTTATTTGTTATAATTTGTGTCAAATAGACAAAAAAGCAAGGAAAAAATTTTAAACATGTTTTTTTGCTATATAGTAGCATTACTAATATGCTATGTATTTCTATATTTACATGTATTAATGTTCTCATCTGTATATAAAGATAAACATAAAATGTTATAAACATCCATCAAAGTTAAAAATACTTTTTTATAAGCGTTTTTTCTTTATTGATAATATGTATGTTAAAAAAACGTTGCTAAGTGCTTTAGTGCAATGCTTTCTCATAGAGCATATTAAGTTTGAGAAATTTGATTTTATTTTTTAAAATGCGATTTTAATGTAAATATTTTTACTAACTGCATCAAAGAATGACTTAATATTTAAGGAAATTATATATTTGAAAAAAAGGCTATGTTTTTTTACTATGTGATTTTAATGTAAATATTCTTACCAACTGTATCAAAAACTGACTTAAGATCTAAGGAAATTATATATTTGAAAAAGTACATGTTTTTTACAATTCTTTTTAAAAACTTGAAAAAGACAACGAAATGAATTGATTAAAACAAACATTTAGCTATATATTCATTTTTCTATTTTACCGCCTATTCTACTGTTTTTTCTCTCTATATGACTATAGGGGGAAAAAACCCGTAGGATGGAAAGAAGATGCTTGCGTATTAGGTCGCGTAAACATAAACATAACTTCTTTAAAATTGTAGCTCATACAGAGCGATTTTCTACAATTTGTTTTGAAATGAATGAAGTAGATTTGTATTTATAATTTAATTATTTTTGTTTGTTTACTTCGTATCGCAACTCGCTTTTCCATTCTACATTGGAATAGAGAATAGAATTATATTCTTCGCATGAAACTTGCCGAATAGCGCTGATTGGTTGTTTCTATTATGCATCCTCTATTCGGCAGTCTCTTTTCTACTCATCTGACTGCACCCTTACATATTTCTTTTCTTTAGGGTAAATCGTATAAATGATGACATGTATTGAATTTTATGTTTAATTACAACAGTAAGCATCCACCTTTCTCAAATTTCATACTTAACCTAAATTATATTACAAATAAATTTTATACATTTTAAAATTTATTTATTTAATTTTATAATTTTAAAATTGTAAATCATTATTGTAATTAGGAAACAAATAAAATATTTAACAATTTTAATACATCTTTTAGGAAAGTTTTTGAGAATTACTTGTCAATGTAAATACCAAACCTAGTAATATAATTTTTGTATAAAAATTATTCAATATTAGAAGATGATTTAAGAAGTTTGAGCTAAGTTTATTAATTTCTTTTATAAAATTGTAGGAGTATTTGAAGACTGCACAAAAATTAAAATAATGATATTGTGTTTAAATAGTGCAAAAAAATTTTTAACAAAAAACAAAACTGACTTCAAAAAAATGCACTAAAAAGTTACAAATAATTTTTGATCTTCAATAATTATACGCATACTACGCATCTCACTCAACACATGTGTAGCAAACATTTTATAGATTATCTAATCATTTGTAAACAGCACCAACAAATTATATTTTTTTTTAATTCACAAAAAAATATTTTCGAAGTCGGCGTCAAGTTGTTGAATTGTTCTGCACAGATGTAGAATTTGACGCCGACTTCGAAAATATTTTTTTGTGAATTAAAAAAAAATATAATTTGTTGGTGCTGTTTACAAATGATTATTAGATAATCTATAAAATGTTTGCTACACATGTTTTGAGTTAGATGCGTAGTATGCGTATAATTATTGAAGATCAAAAATTATTTGTAACTATTTAGTGCATTTTTTTGAAGTCGGTTTTGTTTTTTGTTAAAAAATTTTTTTTTGAAGTCGGTTTTGTTTTTTGTTAAAAAATTTTCATTTTCTATCTTCTAGTGAATCCCTTTACTAAAAACACAAATATAGGTAGACCCACTAATTACATTAAACCTTCATTATTAACTCATAACGCATGCATTAGTACACCACCAAGCAATATATAGCAGGAAAAAGAAAGAAGGCTCAACAGCACAGTGTCGTTATGTGTGCATGCATACATATTCAAGCTCAGGTGAGAGAGAGAGAGAGAGAGAGAGAGAGAGAGAGAGAGAGGAGGAGGAGAGAGAGAGAGAGAGAGAGAGGAGAGGAGAGGAGAGAGAGAGAGAGAGAGAGAGAGAGAGAGAGAAACAAAACTCCCAGTTTTCTTAATTTGATAATTTGGTCATACAAACCGAATATTGGCCCAATAATTATAGGACACGTATGGGACCTTCCTGCAGAAATTCTCTATCAGATAAGAAAAAGTTTTTTCGAATCGGTTAAGAAATGACGGAGTTATAAGGTAACAGACATAAAAAAAAAAAAAAAAATTTAATCGAATTGAGAACCTTCTCTTCTTTGAAGTCGGTTTTGTTTTTTGTTAAAAAATTTTTTTTTTTTTAAATTTTTATTTTCTATCTTATAGTGAATCTCCTTACTTAAAACGCAAATATAGGTAGACCCACTAATTACATTAAACTTTCATTATTAATTCATAACGCATGCATTAGTACACCACCAAGCAATATATAGCAGGAAAAAGAAAGAAGGCTCAACAGCACAGTGTCGTTATGTGTGCATGTATACATTTTCAAGCTCAGGTGAGAGAGAGAGAGAGAGAGAGAGAGAGAGAGAGAGAGAGAGAGAGAGAGGAGAGGGAGAGAGAGAGAGAGATAGAAACAAAACTCCCAGTTTTCTTAATTTGATAATTGGGTCATACAAACCGAATATTGGCCCAATAATTATAGGATACGTATGAGACCTTCCTGCAGACATTCTCTATCAGATAAGAAAAAGTTTTTTCGAATCGGTTAAGAAATGACGGAGTTATGAGGTAACAGACATAAAAAAAAAAAAAAAAAAAATTCAGTCGAATTGAGAATCTCTTCCTTTTTGAAGTCGGTTTTGTTTTTTGTTAAAAAATTTTTATTTTCTATCTTCTAGTGAATCTCCTTACTAAAAACGCAAATATAGGTAGACCCACTAATTACATTAAACTTTCATTATTAATTCATAACGCATGCATTAGTACACCACCAAGCAATATATAGCAGGAAAAAGAAAGAAGGCTCAACAGCACAGTGTCGTTATGTATGCATGTATACATATTCAAGCTCAGGTAAGAGAGAGAGAGAGAGAGAGAGAAACAAAACTCCCAGTTTTCTTAATTTGATAATTGGGTCATACAAACCGAATATTGGCCCAATAATTATAGGATACGTATGAGACCTTCCTGCAGACATTCTCTATCAGATAAGAAAAAGTTTTTTCGAATCGGTTAAGAAATGACGGAGTTATGAGGTAACAGACATAAAAAAAAAAAAAAAAAAATTCAGTCGAATTGAGAACCTCCTCCTTTTTGAAGTCGGTTAAAAAGTAGAATTAAATAAGTTTCATGTATCCAGTTCTGTTAAAACATTGTCAGTACGCGAAAAATGAATTACATAAAATTGATGGTAACAATGTAAATTTGAAATACATTTTTATAGAAGATTTCTATTAAAATATTTTCTTTTTTACTTAGTTTTTCATATTTCTTTTTTTATTTGTAAAAGTTAAGATGATTGAACAAAATGTCTTCCTGGAATATAACCTGTAATAATTTGTATTGATCAAGTTTTAACAGAAATAGGAATCTCAAATATAGAATTTTAAATTAATTTCATGAATGAAAATACTTCAAAAACGTAATTGGATAGGAAGTTTTCTTCTTTCATAAAAATATATGTCAACAGGCAATATGACATGATATAAAAGTTTTATAATTAATCTCTAATAATTGAATGATAGTGTTTTTTTTTAAATTAAAAATCAAGTACAAAGTATTGATATTGTTAGATGAGATCAAAGAAAATATATATTTCAAAAGAATGATAAATATTTTAAAAAGACTTAAAGTAAAATTACCAGGAGATTGGAATCAAATTACAGATGTTAGATGCATAAAAATATATTTCAAATTTTTAAGAAATATAATTATTTGAAAATGAAATTCGTATAGTTTCCTTAGATCTTAAGACAGCCTTGGATGCATTGGGTAAGAATAGTTACATTTAAATCACATTTAAAAAAATTAAATCAATTAAAATATTAAACAATGTAAACTAATTAACTGCTAATATTTAAAAAAAAATGAAAATATATAAGATGTGATGTAGTTTTTAATGTAATAAAGCATATAATATAATTTGATTCAAATTTTTACATTAATTTTTGTAAAATATTATTTTTAATATACTAACCTTGTAATAGAAATAGATATATATACATATATATATATGCGTATATTTTTTTAATGAAATATTTGAAATTCAAATATGAAAATTTAAAATATAAATAACTAACTTTTAATTTTTATTTTAAATATATTTGAAAAAAGTATATGTTTTTTACAATTCTTTTTCAAAACTTGAAAAAAGTCAACAAAATTAATTAGTTAAAATAAACATTTATAACTATATATTCATTGAATTTAAATGTAACTTACTTCATACAGTGATTAGTGGCTTCTTTTATAAGTGTGTATATTTATATACGTTGACACAGATTACATAGGGTATATTATATTTTAATTTAAATTATATTACACCTATTCTTTAATATTCCCGATTGCAAAAATTATATTTTAAAAATAATATTATTAACTGTAGAGCTATGGATTCGTAATCTTGAGATCACAAGTTCCAAGGCTGATACAAGCACCACTGTACGTTGCATGTGCTTTGTTCACGAACACACTGACGATCTTTGTCGCTACTTACCATCGCAATGATAGCTGAAATACAGCAACGTTACATAAAATTTAAAAAATGTCAAGTATATTGTTCTCGTTTTGATTATAAAATACCGACATTACAGGTTTCTATATTTATCATTATTAATCCAAAAATTGTAAAAATATCTCATTATGATTTGGAAAAAAAAGTTTCTTTTAGCGATTATGAAAAATAAATTTGTAAGCTTTTTTTAGCAACAACAAACAATATATTTGTATGCTTATATGAAGTTTTTTTAGCGACAACAAATAATAAATCTGTATGCTTTTTATAAGCTTATTTTAGCGACAACAAATAATAAATCTGTACGCTTCAGCGACAATAAGAAATGAATTTGTGAGCTTTTAAAGCTTTCAATGCAGCCATATATATTTATGCTGATCTCAAGGCCAGAAATCTTTTATTAAGATAAATATGTAAATATATTATTTCTAGTTTAAAAAAAAAAACATGTTCCATTCAAATACAAGTGTTAATAAATTACCTATGGATATTAAGCTAAATTCATTTTGTAATTTATAATTTACTTTTGTAATTAGTAAATTTTTTCAATATTAAAAATAAAGATACAATATATAAAGATAAAAATATTATATATTCATCTGAATAAGGGAACTGCATAGAGGAAGCTTTGTATTATTAATTAATTATGCTTGCAATTATATTTATGAAATATTAATAATAATAATTTTTTTTTCATTATTAAAATTCAATATTAGAATATAAATGAAATGCAGCGAAAAAACTTTATATTATTAATTAGTTACAGTTACAATTATAATAATAAAATATTACTAATTATAATAATATTCAATTACTCATAATTGTTATTATAATAATAGAAT
The DNA here is from genome assembly GCA_017163975.1 of Anastatus disparis. Lineage (NCBI taxonomy): Eukaryota > Metazoa > Arthropoda > Insecta > Hymenoptera > Eupelmidae > Anastatus > Anastatus disparis. Next base: position 4,487,533 of record JAFFSR010000277.1, read on the forward strand.
ATTATTAATAATAAGAATATTTTTTTACTACTAATTACTAAAACATAATATCATAGTGAGGGGGCTATAAAAATTGAGGGGGTTGAGAGGGGGCTATAAAAATTGAGGGGGGGGCTGAGGAGGGGCTTCAGTTACGTTAATTTTGAAATGGCCATTTATATGAGGAATTACAAAGTAATTTGAGGGGGCTGTACGGACAGACATTTGAGGGGGCTGAAGGGCAGGGGGTCGGTTGAATCTTGTCTTACGACAGTATATATATATATATATATATATATATATATATATATGATAATTAAATATATATATATATATATATATATATATATGATAATTAAACTATTTTACACGTTTTATAATCAAAAGAGTTTATAAATACATACATACATACATATATATATATATATACACGGTGATTCTAGTCTACTGCATTTCCCGTCACAGGGTAATAGAACACATTATTCTGAACAACTTTTATATTGTAAATTTTTTTTTATCTCTTATAGTTTTCAAACTACGGCACTTTAAAGTTACGCTTTTTCAGCCAATCAGAAAACGCTATCTTGAACGTTCGAAAAGAGAAACAAGTGTGTTTCATTTTGCCCCAGCGTAGCAACGAAACTCATCATATTGATCGCTTGCATAGTTACCGAATAAATAAATAAGAATCATATGTTTGTTATTGTATACAACACATAACCAAAATGTTTGACTAAACTGCTAATGTTTACAAGCGAAGTTTTTAATGTTGAATAATAGATGGCAATGTTAGTCATAATAACGATACTATTAGTTCTTTTATTTTATAATTTATAAAATTAATATCGAATATATAAATAATTATTTAAAATTATTTATTACATTATTTATTTTATAAATAACAATTTAATAAATTAATAATTGATAATTAATTAATAATTTATTGGTTATTTGATTTTAAAAAATTGACATTATTTTGAAAGTTAATCATAAATAATATTGTAATTTAAAACATTATAGTAAGAAAGATGAGGAATCATGTGAATATTTAAAAAATATTTATTAATGTTTAGATATTTGTGGAAATCGGTATTAATATTTATGTAAATAAAAAGTTTATTTTTAAACCATGTTGACATGATATTCTTCTGAATATTATTCTTAGATTAATAATTCCAAAAGTTATAATTGCATAAGTATAAATGATGATACAATAATCATATCTTTTTAACTATAAGATATACTTTTGCTTTTTTGAATTGCTTTATTAAAAATAAACAAAGTCAGGTAATAATCATTGAGATTTAGTAGTTGTTGTTTTGTGAAGTATACTAATTTTTAAATAATCTTTCTGGTTTTTAAAAAACGCATGAAATCAGTTAATCTTATTTTACAAAACATATTTTAATTTGTTTGAGCTTGTTTGCGATAAAACTAAATTTAAACTATGAAGTATTTATGCATCACAAATATTCATTTTGAGAAAGCAGAATATTTATTGATTATCTACTAATCATTAATATTTATTAATTATTTATTATAACTATAACGCTATTCAAAAAACAGGATGCAAAAGCATGATAATAACTTTCGAAAGAAACATCGTATGAAAATTTACTTGAAGCATTTTAATGTACTCGCTAAAGCCTTTCAAAGCCAATATATGAAAGCTTATTCATCATATTTTAAGTCTGGTTAAACGTTTAATTAAATATTTTTTTGATATAAAATAATATCTTCTAATGCCTACCTCGAATACGGTGTTTGCAATAGAACGTGATTAAAATCATTGTTTAAAAAATATGAAATTATAATCGCTGTATAGATTGTTAGTTGCTCATAATAGTACTGCGAAGTAATAATGGTATATTCGTCATGTTAAGTCACTTTGTTGTCACGTGGTACGGAACAACAACACCAATAAATACGTGTAAAATTAAATGCAGTGTCAGAAAGAGGAACTAAAAAGAAAGAAAATTCAAATTTTTTTACCTTGTTAGTTCTTCTTTTCGACACTACATTTAATTTTACACGTAATTATTGACGTTGTTGACACTTAACATGACGAATTATAGTTTCACTATAATAATTAAAATGATTGTCAATTTTTTAGTATTATGAATTCTGAATTTAAATTAAGATTATTATTTTAAGGGTTTTTGACGACAAGGAATCCAATGACGAGATCATTTTTATCAAGTTGATATTTTAAAAAATAAAAAATTTATTTTTTTAAATATTTCACCAATTTTGGTTTTCTTTTAGAATTCTAAAAGCTGATTAAATTTACGATATGACTTTTTTTTTATTAAATGTTAAGTATTTTTAATTATTTATTAAAAATCAATTTTTAATTAAATTTTACATAAATTATTGATTGTCTGTACAAAGGAACGGAATAGAACGTGATAGATTATTCAGCAACTTCACAGCGATCGATGTCAAAAATTTAAATAATTCTGTTGCTAGAGATGCAGGCTATATTTATGTGATTATTTACAAGAGCTTATACTTAGTTTTCAATTATTGATGGCAGTATAAGTTCAATTTGACCTATCATTGTAGAAGGTTTTCAATAAGCTATGAATAATAGAAAAGAATAAAATGTAAACACAATAATTAAAATATAATAAATTTATAAATTTGACGAATTGAGCTTTTCAGTTATCGCTATAGTTATGTAGTAATTACTATAGTCATGTAGTAATCACTATAATTATGTAGTGATGACATTTAGATTCATGTAGTACTTACTATAGTTATGTAGTAGTTACTATATTTATGTATTAGTTACTATAGTAATTATTATATTTATGTATTAGTTACTATAGTAATGTAGTAATTATTATAGTTATGTAGTAATTATTATATTTATGTATTAGTTACTATAGTAATGTGGTAATTATTATAGTTATGTAGTCAAAACTAGCGTTATTTAGTGATTACTATAGTTATGTAGTGACGACTTGACCTTTTAAGTTATCGCTATAATTATGTAGTCATTACTATAGTGATGAAGTTGTTACTGTTGTAATGTAGTGATTACTATAGTTATGTGGTTTTCGCTATAATTATGTCGCCAACACTATAGTTTGGAGTAATAACTATAGCTATGTAGTGATTACTATAGTTATGTAGAAATCACTACAGTTACAGAGTTTTTTATACAGGTATGTAGTCACAACTATAGTTATGTTGTAATTACTATATTTATGTAGTAATTATTATAGTCATGTAGTGATTACTATAGTTATGTAGTAACCATTGTAATTATATAGTAAATTCAATGGTTATTTATTGATTACTATAGTTATGTAGTGACGACTACAGCTATGAAGTAATCATTATTGTGATGTAGTTCGAATAATAGTTATATTGTAATGATGATAGTTAAGTAGTACTACATTTTTGTAATAATTACTATAATAATGGAGTAATTACTAAAGTTTTGTAGTGTTTACTGTAGTTACGTAGTGATCACTATAGCTATGTAGTATCAACTATAGCTATACACTAATCACTATAATTATGTAGTGTTCACTATAGTTAATTAGAAGCGACTAAAGCTATGTAGTAATCACTTTAATTATGTAGTGATGACATTTAGATTCGTGTAGTACTTACTATAGTTATGTAGTAATTACTATATTTATGTAGAAATTATTATAATTATATAGAAAATTTAATGGTTAATTATTGATTACTATAGTTATGTAGTGAAGACTATAGCTATGAAGTAATCATTATTGTGATGTAGTTAAAATTATACTTATATTGTAATAATGGTAGTTAAGTAGTAATATATTTCTGTAATAATTACTATAGTAATGGAGTAATTACTAAAGTTTTGTAGTATTTACTGTAGTTATGTAGTGATCACTATAGCAATATAGCAATTACTACAGTTGCGTAGTGATTACTAGATTTATGTACTATTTACTGTAGTTGTGTAGTAATTACTATAGTTTTTTAGTATTAGCTATAGTTATGTAGTGATTACTATAGTTATATAGTGATTACTATGGTTCTGTAGTACCGACTTAAGCTATACAGTAATCACTATAATCATGTAGTGTTTACTAAAATTAATTAGAAACGAATATAGCTGTGTAGTAATCACTATAGTGATGTAGTAATCACTATAATTATGTAGTGATTACATTGAGATTCATTTAGTACTTACTATAGTTATGTGGTAATTACTATATTTATGTAGTAATTATTATAGTCATTTAGTTATATCTACAGCTATGTAGTAATCGCTACAGTTATAAAGTAATTGCTACAGTTATGTAGTAATCACTATAGTTATGTAGTTATTACTATATTGATGTAATAATGATTATAGTTATGTTGCAGTCACTATAAATATGTAGTAATTACTCTATCTATTGAAAAATTATTATGGTTATATTGTAACTATTATGGTTATATATGATTCAGAATAGTTATGTAATGACGACTATAGTTATATAGTAATCACCATACTGATGCAGTTATTTCTATAGATATGCAGTAATTACTATATTTGAGTTGTGATCACTATATTTATGTAGTGAGTACTGTAGATGTGTTGTAATTACTATTGTTATGTGGTATCGACTATAGCTTAATAGTAATTAATATAGCTATGTAGTGATTACTAGATTTATGTAGTATTTATTATAATTATGTAGTTACGAATATATTTATGTAGCAGTTACTGTAGCGATGTAAAAATCATCAATATAAAAATGTAGTAATCTCTTTGTTTATGTAGTGATTACTATTGTTGTGTAGTAATTACTATATTTCTGTTGTATTTACTATAGGTATGTAAATATTACTATAGATCTATAGTGACGATTGAAGCTTCATTGTAATCCCTATAGTTATGTCGTAATTCATATTAATTTAAATGTAATTTATAGTAATTTGAAAAGTCATGTAGTAATCACTACAATTTCACAAATTTGCAAATCTATTATATTTACAATTGAAAAAAATTACTCTCCTCAGGTGGCACAAAAGGACGAACCACTTACACTTCCTGACTTTCCTAGAATATTCGATGCACAAAAAAACTTTAGCAAACAGAATTAGCTCATGTTTGTAAATAAATTAATCATTAGAATAACTTAAATCATTATAACGTATTATACTGAGATGATATTTAATTCAAAAAAAAAAGAACAAAAAATCTTATATGCATTCAATATATACTCAAATATGTACTTTGACTGCATTTAAAATAGTTGGACATTCTTTGTAATCAGACTTGATCAGTTTTCAGCTTCAACTCAAACTAGAAAAGTTATATAAAAAAAATAAAAAGAATTCAACATTGAAACAGTTTTATTGATATATACATAACTATAATAATAACTATGTTACTATGGTAATTAATACATAAATATAGTAATTACTATCTAACTATAGTAAATACTACAGAAATCTAAATGTCATCACTACATAATTATAGTAATTACTACATAGCTATAGTCGTTTCTAATTACCTATACTGAACACTACATAATTATAGTGATTACTGTATAGCTATAGTCGATACTACATACCTATAGTCGCTTCTAATTAACTACAATGAACACTACATAATTATAGTGATTACTGTATGGCTATGGTCGATACTACATAACCATAGTAGTCACTAGATAACTATAGTTAATAGTACAAAACTATAGTAATAACTGCATAACAATAGCGATAACTATAAAGCTATAGTTGTCACTACATAACTATAGTAATCACTACATAACTATAGCTTATACTACAAAACTATAGTAAATACTACAATACTATAGTAATGACTGCATAACAATAGCGATAACTATAAAGCTATAGTTGTCACTACATAACTATCGTAATCACTACAGAACTATAGTAATCACTACGTAGCTACAGTAATTACTTTGAACTATAGTAGTGGCGATATAATTATAGCGATAACCACATAACTATAGTAATGACTGCATAACAATAGCAATAACTATAAAGCTATAGTTATCACTTCATAACTATAGTAATCACTACATTACTATAGCTTATGCTACAAAACTATAGTAAACAGTACAAAACTATGGTAATGACTGCATAACAATAGCGATAACTATAAAGCTATAGTTGTCACTACTTAACTATAGTAATCACTACATAACTATAGCTTATATTACAAAACTATAGTAAATACTACAATACTATAGTAATGACTGAATAACAATAGCGATAACTATAAAGTTATAGTTGTCACTACATAACTATCGTAATCACTACAGAACTATAGCTTATACTACAAAACTATACTAAACAGTAGAAAACTATAGTAATGACTGCATAACAATAGGATAACTATGAAGCTATAGTTGTCACTACATAACTATAGTAATCACTACGTAGCTACAGTAATTACTTTGAACTATAGTAGTGGCGATATAATTATAGCGATAACCACATAACTATGGTAATGACTGCATAACAATAGCGATAACTATAAAGCTATATTTGTCACTACATAACGATAGTAATCACTACATTACTATAGCTTATGCTACAAAACTATAGTTAATAGTACAAAACTATAGTAATGACTGCATAACGATAGCGATAACTATAAAGCTATAGTTGTCACTACACAACTATAGTAATCACTACAGAACTATAGCTTATACTACAAGACTATAGTTAATAGTACAAAACTATAGTAATGACTACATAACAATAGCGATAACTATAGAGCTATAGTTGTCACTACATAACTATAGTAATCACCACATAACTATAGCTTATACTACAAAACTATAGTAAATATTACAAAACTATGGTAATGACTGCATAACAGTAGCGATAACTATAAAGCTATGTCAGTAATAACTATAGTAATCACAACATAACTATAGTAATCACTACATAACTATAGCTCATACTACAAAACTATAGTAAATAGTACAAAACTATAGTAGTGACTGCATAACAATAGCGATAACTACAAAGCTATAGTTGTAACTACATAACTATAGTAATCACTACATAGCTATAGTAATTACTTCGAACTATAGTGGTGGCGATATAATTATAGCGATAACCACATAACTATAGTAATAACTGCATAACAATAGCGATAACTGGAAAGCTATAGTTGTCACTACATAACTATAGTAATGACTACATAACTATAGCTTATATTACAAAACTATAGTAAATACTTAAATACTGTAGTAATGACTGCTGAACAATAGCGAAAACCATAAAGCTATAGTTGTCACTGCATAACTATAGTAATCACTACATAACTAAAGCTTATACTACAAAACTATAGTTGATAGTACAAAACTATAGTAGTGACTGCATAACAATAGCGATAACTATAAAGCTATAGTTGTCACTACATAACTATAGTAATCACCACATAACTATAGCTTATGCTACAGAACTATATTTAATAGTACAAAACTATAGTAATGACTGCATAACAATAGCGATAACTATAAAGCTATAGTTGCCACTTCATAACTATAGTAATCACTACATAACTATAGCTTATACTACAAAACTATAGTGAATACTACAAAACTATAGTAATGACTGCCTAACAATAGCGATAACTATAAAGCTATAGTTGTCACTACATAACTATATACATAACTATAGTAATCACTACAGAACTATATCTTATACTACAAATCTATAGTAAATAGTAGAAAACTATAGTAATGACTGTATAACAATAGCGATAACTATAAAGCTATAGTTGTCACTACATAACTATAGTAATCACTACAAAACTATAGCTTATACTACAAAACTATAGTAAATAGTAGAAAACTATAGTAATGACTGCATAACAATGGCGATAACTATAAAGCTATAGTTGTCACTACACAACTATAGTAATCACTACAGAACTATAGCTTATACTACAAAACTATAGTAAATAGTAGGAAACTATAGTAATGACTGTATAACAATAGCGATAACTATAAAGCTATAGTTGTCACTACATAACTATAGTAATCACTACAGAACTATAGCTTGTACTACAAAACTATAGTAAATAGTAGAAAACTATAGTAATGACCGCATAACAATGGCGATAACTATAAAGCTATAGTTGTCACTACATAACTATAGTAATCAGTACATAGCTATAGTAATTACTTCGAACTATAGTAGTGGCGATATAATTATAGCGATAACCACATAACTATAGTAATAACTGCATAACAATAGCGATAACTGTAAAGCTATAGTTGTCACTACATAACTATAGTAATCACTACAAAACTATAGCTTATATTATAAAACTATAGTAAATAATTAAATACTGTAGTAATAACTGCATAACAATAGCGATAACTATAAAGCTATAGTTGTCACTGCATAACTATAGTAATCACTACAGAACTATAGCTTACACTACCAAACTATAGTGAATACTACAAAACTATAGTAATGACTGCCTAACAATAGCGATAACTATAAAGCTATAGTTGTCACTACACAACTATAGTAATCACTACAGAACTATAGCTTATACTACAAAACTATAGTAAATAGTACAAAACTATAGTAGTGACTGCATAACAATAGCGATAACAACAAAGCTATAGTTGTCACTACATAACTATAGTAATCAGTACATAGCTATAGTAATTACTTCAAACTATAGTAGTGGCGATATAATTATAGCGATAACCACATAACTATAGTAATAACTGCATAACAATAGCGATAACTGTAAAGCTATAGTTGTCACTACATAACTATAATAATGACTACATAACTATAGCTTATATTACAAAACTATAGTAAATAATTAAATACTGTAGTAATAACTGCATAACAATAGCGATAACTATAAAGCTATAGTTGTCACTGCATAACTATAGTAATCACTACATAACTATAGCTTATACTACAAAACTATAGTGAATACTACAATACTATAGTAATGACTGCATAACAATAGCGATAACTATAAAGCTATAGTTGTCACTACATAACTATCGTAATCACTACAGAACTATAGCTTATACTACAAAACTATAGTAAATAGTAGAAAACTATAGTAATGACTGCATAACAATAGGATAACTATAAAGCTATAGTTGTCACTACATGACTATAGTAATCACTACGTAGCTACAGTAATTACTTTGAACTAAAGTAGTGGCGATATAATTATAGCGATAACCACATAACTATAGTAATGACTGCATAACAATAGCAATAACTATAAAGCTATAGTTATCACTACATAACTATAGTACTCACTACATTACTATAGCTTATGCTACAAAACTATAGTAAACAGTACAAAACTATGGTAATGACTGCATAACAATAGCGATAACTATAAAGCTATAGTTGTCACTACTTAACTATAGTAATGACTACAGAACTATAGCTCATACTACAAAACTATATTAAATAGTAGAAAACTATGGTAATGACTGCATAACAATAGCGATAACTATAAAGCTATAGTTGTCACTACATAACGATAGTAATCACTACATAACTATAGCTTATGCTACGAAACTATAGTTAATAGTACAAAACTATAGTAATGACTGCATAACGATAGCGATAACTACAAAGCTATAGTTGTCACTACAAAACTATAGTAATCACTACAGAACTATAGCTTATACTACAAGACTATAGTTAATAGTACAAAACTTTAGTAATGACTACATAACAATAGCGATAACTATAAAGCTATAGTTGTCACTATATAACTATAGTAATCACCACATAACTATAGCTTATACTACAAAACTATAGTAAATACTCAAATACTGTAGTAATGACTGCATAACAATAGCGAAAACCATAAAGCTATAGTTGTCACTACATAACTATAGTATTCACCACATAACTATAGCTTATGCTACAGAACCATATTTAATAGTACAAAACTATAGTAATGACTACATAACAATAGCGATAACTATAAAGCTATAGTTGTCACTACATAACTATAGTAATCACCACATAACTATAGCTTATACTACAGAACTATAGTAAATACTTAAATACTGTAGTAATGACTGCATAACAATAGGATCACTATAAAGCTATAGTTGTCACTACATAACTATAGTAATCACTACGTAGCTACAGTAATTACTTTGAACTATAGTAGTGGCGATATAATTATAGCGATAACCACATAACTATGGTAATGACTGCATAACAATAGCGATAACTATAAAGCTATAGTTGCCACTACATAACTATAGTAATCACTACATAACTTTAGCTTATACTACAAAACTATAGTGAATACTACAAAACTATAGTAATGGCTGCCTAACAATAGCGATAACTATAAAGCTATAGTTGTCACTACATAACTATAGTAATCACTACAGAACTATATCTTAAACTACAAAACTATAGTAAATAGTAGAGAACTATAGTAATGACTGTATAACAATAGCGATAACTATAAAGCTATAGTTGTCTTTACATAACTATAGTAATCACTACAAAACTATAGCTTATACTAAAAAACTATAGTAAATAGTAGAAAACTATAGTAATGACTGCATAACAATGGCGATAACTATAAAGCTTTAGTTGTCACTACACAACTATAGTAATCACTACAGAACTATAGCTTATACTACAAAACTATAGTAAATAGTAGGAAACTATAGTAATGACTGTATAACAATAGCGATAACTATAAAGCTATAGTTGTCACTACATAACTATAGTAATCACTACAGAACTATAGCTTGTACTACAAAACTATAGTAAATAGTAGAAAACTATAGTAATGACTGCATAACAATGGCGATAACTATAAAGCTATAGTTGTCACTACACAACTATAGAAATCACTACAGAACTATAGCTTATACTACAAAACTATAGTGAATAGTAAAAAACTATAGTAATGACTGCATAACAATGGCGATAACTATAAAGCTATAGTTGTCACTACACAACTATAGAAATCACTACAGAACTATAGCTTATACTACAAAACTATAGTGAATAGTAAAAAACTATAGTAATGACTGCATAACAATAGCGATAACTATAAAGCTATGGTTGTCACTACATAACTATAGTAATCACTACATAACTATAGCTTATAGTACAAAACTATAGTAAATATTACAAAAGTATAGTAATGACTGAATAACAGTAGCTATAACTGTAATGCTATGTCAGTACATAACTATAGTAATCACAACATAACTATAGTAATCACTACATAACTATAGCTTATACTACAACACTATAGTGAATAGTACAAAACTATAGTAATGGCTGCATAACAATAGCGATAACTGTGAAGCTATAGTTGTCACTACATAACTATAGTAATAACTACATAACTATAGCTTATATTACAAAACTATAGTAAATACTAAAATCCTATAGTAATGACTGCATAACAATAGCGATAACTATAAAGCTATAGTTGTCACTACATAACTATCGCAATCAGTTCATAACTAAAGCTTTTGCTGCAGAACTATAGTTAATTGTACGAAACTATAGTAATGACTGCAGAACAATAGTGATAACTATAAAGCTATAGTTGTCACTACCTGACTATAGTAATCACTACATAACTCTAGCTTATACTACAAAACTATAGTGAATACTACAAAACTATAGTAATGACTGCCTAACAATAGCGATAACTATAAAGCTATAGTTGTCACTACATAACTATAGTAATCACTACAGAACTATAGCTTATATTATAAAACTATAGAAAATACTAAAATACTATAGTAATGACTGCATAACAATAGCGATAACTATAGAGCTATAGTTGTCACTACATAACTATAGTAATCACTACAGAACTATAGCTTACACTACCAAACTATAGTAAATACTACAGAACTATAGTAATGACTGCCTAACAATAGCGATAACTATAAAGCTATAGTTGTCACTACATAACTATAGTAATCACTACAGAACTATAGCTTATACTACAAAACTATAGTGAATAGTAGAAAACTATAGTAATGACTGCATAACAATAGGATAACTATAAAGCTATAGTTGTCACTACATAACTATAGTAATCACTACGTAGCTACAGTAATTACTCTGAACTATAGTAGTGGCGATATAATTATAGCGATAACCACATAACTATAGTAATGACTGCATAACGATAGCAATAACTATAAAGCTATAGTTATCACTACATAACTATAGTACTCACTACATAACTATAGTACTCACTACATAACTATAGTACTCACTACATTACTAAAGCTTATGCTACAAAACTATAGTAAACAGTACAAAACTATGGTAATGACTGCATAACAATAGCGATTACTATAAAGCTATAGTTGTTACTACTTAACTATAGTAATCACTACATAACTATAGCTTAAATTACAAAACTATAGTAAATACTACAATACTATAGTAATGACTGCATAACAATAGCGATAACTATAAAGCTATAGTTGTCACTACATAACTATCGTAATCACTACAGAACTATAGCTTATACTACAAAACTATATTAAATAGTAGAAAACTATAGTAATGACTGCATAACAATAGGATAACTATAAAGCTATAGTTGTCACTACATAACTATAGTAATCACTACGTAGCTACAGTAATTACTTTGAACTATAGTAGTGGCGATATAATTATAGCGATAACCACATAACTATGGTAATGACTGCAAAACAATAGCGATAACTATAAAGCTATAGTTGTCACCACATAACGATAGTAATCACTACATAACTATAGCTTATACTACAAAACTATAGTAAATACTACAAAACTATAGTAATGACTGCATAACAATAGCGATAACTATAAAGCTATAGTTGTTACTACATAACTATAGTAATCACTACAGAACTATATCTTATACTACAAAACTATAGTAAATAGTAGAAAACTATAGTAATGACTGTATAACAATAGCGATAACTATAAAGCTATAGTTGTCACTACATAACTATAGTAATCACTACATAACTATAGCTTATACTACAAAACTATAGTAAATAGTCGAAAACTATAGTAATGACTGCATAACAATGGCGATAACTATAAAGCTATAGTTGTCACTACATAACTATAGTAATAACTACATAACTATAGCTTATACTACAAAATTATAGTGAATAGTAAAAAACTATGGTAATGACTGCATAACAATAGCGATAACTATAAAGCTATAGTTGTCACTACATAACTATAGTAATCACTACATAACTATAGCTTACAGTAAAAAACTATAGTAAATATTACAAAAGTATAGTAATAACTGCATAACAGTAGCTATAACTGTGGAGCTATGTCAGTACATAACTATAGTAATCACAACAGAACTATAGTAATCACTACATAACTATAGCTTCTACTACAGAACTATAGTGAATAGTACAAAACTATAGTAATGACTGCATAACAATAGCCATAACTGTGAAGCTATAGTTGTCACTACATAACTATAGTAATAACTACATAACTATAGTTTATATTACAAAACTATAGTAAATACTAAAATCCTATAGTAATGACTGCATAACAATAGCGATAACTATAAAGCTATAGTTGTTACTACATAACTATAGTAATCACTACATAACTATAGCTTATAGTAAAAAACTATAGTAAATATTACAAAAGTATAGTAATGACTGCATAACAGTAGCTTTAACTGTGAAGCTATGTCAGTACATAACTATAGTTATCACAACATAACTATAGTAATCACTACATAACTATAGCTTATACTACAGAACTATAGTGAATAGTACAAAACTATAGTAATGACTGCATAACAATAGCGATAACTGTGAAGCTATAGTTGTCACTACATAACTATAGTAATAACTACATAACTATAGCTTATATTACAAAACTATAGTAAATACTAAAATCCTATAGTAGTGACTGCATAACAATAGCGATAACTATAAAGCTATAGTTATCACTACATAACTATAGCTTATGCTACAAAACTATAGTGAATGGTACAAAACTATAGTAATGACTGCATAGCAATATCAATAACTATAAAGCTATAGTTATTACTACATAACTATAGTAATCACTACATAACTATAGCTTATACTACAAAGCTATAGTAAATAGTACAAAACTATAGTAGTGACTGCATAACAATAGCGATAACTATAAAGCTATAGTTGTCACTACATAACTATAGCTTATGCTACAAAACTATAGTGAATGGTACAAAACTATAGTAATGACTGCATAGCAATATCAATAACTATAAAGCTATAATTGTCACTACACAACTATAGTAATCACTACAGAACTATAGCTTATACTACAAAACTATAGTAAATAGTACAAAACTATAGTAGTGACTGCATAACAATAGCGATAACTACAAAGCTATAGTTGTCACTACATAACTATAGTAATCACTACATAACTATAGCTTATACTACAACACTATAGTAAATAGTACAAAACTATAGTAGTGACTGCATAACTATAGCTTATATTACAAAACTATAATAAATACTAAAATACTATAGTAATGACTGCATAACAATAGCGATAACTATAAAGCTATACTTGTCACTACATAACTATAGTAATCACTACATAACTATAGCTTATACTACAAAACTATAGTAAATAGTACAAAACTATAGTAGTGACTGCATAACAATAGCGATAACTATAAAGCTATAGTCGTCACTACATAACTATAGCAATCACTACATAACTATAGCTTATACTACAAAACTATAGTAAATAGTACAAAACTATAGTAGTGACTGCATAAAAATAGCGATAACTATGAAGCTATGGTTGTCACTACATAACTATAGTAATCACTACATAACTATAGCAATCACTACATAACTATAGTAATCACTACATAACTATAGCTTATACTACAAAAGTATAGTAGTGACGGCATAACAATAGCGATAACTATAAAGCTATAGTTGTCACTACATAACTATAATAATCACTACATAACTATAGTAATCACTACAAAACTATAGTAAATATTACAAAACTATGGTAATGACTGCATAACAGTAGCGATAACTATAGAGCTTTGTCAGTAAATAACTATAGTAATCACAACATAACTATAGTAATCACTACATGACTATAGCTCATACTACAAAACTATAGTAAATAGTACAAAACTATAGTAGTGACTGCATAACAATAGCGATAATTACAAAGCTATAGTTGTTACTACATAACTATAGTAATCAGTACATAGCTATAGTGATTACTTTGAACTATAGTGGTGGCGATATAATTATAGCGATAACCACATAACTATAGTAATAACTGCATAACTATAGCGATAACCACATAACTATAGTAATAACTGCATAACAATAGCGATAACCTCATAACTATAGTAATAACTGCATAACAATAGCGATAACCACATAACTATAGTAATAACTGCATAACAATAGCGATAACTGTGAAGCTATAGTTGTCACTACATAACTATAATAATGACTACATAACTATAGCTTATATCACAAAACTATAGTAAATACTTAAATACTGTAGTAATGACTGCATAACAATAGTGAAACCCATAAACCTATAGTTGTCACCACATAACTATTGCTTATGCTACAGAACTATATTTAATAGTACAAAACTATAGTAATGACTGCATAACAATAGCGATAACTATGAAGCTATAGTTGCTACTACATAACTGTAGTAATCACTACATAACTATAGCTTATACTACAAAACTATCGTTAATTGTACAAAACTATAGTACTGACTGCATAACAATAGCGATAACTATAAAGCTATAGTTGTCACTACATAACTATAGTAATCACCACATAACTATAGCTTACGCTACAGAACTATATTTAATAGTACAAAACTATAGTAATGACTGCATAACAATAGCGATAACTATAAAGCTATAGTTGCTACTACATAACTATAGTAATTACTACATAACTATATCTTATACTACAAAACTATAGTAAATACTACAAAACTATAGTAATGACTGCCTAACAATAGCGATAACTATAAAGCTATAGTTGTCACTACATAACTATAGTAATCACTACAGAACTATAGCTTATACTACAAAACTATAGTAAATAGTAGAAAACTATAGTAATGACTGTATAACAATAGCGATAACTATAAAGCTATAGTTGTCACTACATAACTATAGTAATCACTACAAAACTATAGCTTATACTACAAAACTATAGTAAATAGTAGAAAAGTATAGTAATGACTGCATAACAATGGCGATAACTATAAAGCTATAGGTGTCACTACACAACTATAGTAATCACTACAGAACTATAGCTTATACTACAAAACTATAGTAAATAGTAGAAAACTATAGTAATCACTGTATAACAATAGCGATAACTATAAAGCTATAGTTGTCAGTACATAACTATAGTAATCACTACAGAACTATAGCTTATACTACAAAACTATAGTAAATAGTAGAAAACTATAGTAATGACTGCATAACAATGGCGATAACTATAAAGCTATAGTTGTCACTACACAACTATAGTAATCACTACAGAACTATAGCTTATACTACAAAACTATAGTGAATAGTACAATACTATAGTAATGACTGCATAACCATAGCGATAACTATAAAGCTATAGTTGTCACTACATAACTATAGTAATCACTACATAACTATAGCTTATAGTACAAAACTATAGTGAATATTACAAAAGTATGGTAATGACTGCATAACAGTAGCTATAACTGTGAAGCTATGTCAGTACATAACTATAGTATTCACAACATAACTATATTAATCACTACATAACTATAGCTTATGCTACAAAACTATAGTAAATAGTAAAAAACTATAGTGATGACTCCATAACAATAGCGATAACTGTGAAGCTATAGTTGTCACTACACAACTATAGTAATCACTACAGAACTATAGCTTATACTACAAAACTATAGTGAATAGTACAATACTATAGCATTGACTGCATAACCATAGCGATAACTATAAAGCTATGGTTGTCACTACATAACTATAGTTATCACTATATAACTTTAGCTTATAGTACAAAACTATAGTAAATATTACAAAAGTATGGTAATGGCTGCATAACAGTAGCTATAACTGTGAAGCTATGTCAGTACATAACTATAGTAATCACTACATAACTATAGCTTATACTACAAAACTATAGTAAATAGTAGAAAACTATAGTAATGACTGCATAACAATGGCGATAACTATAAAGCTATAGTTGTCACTACATAACTATAGTAATCACTACAGAACTATAGCTTATACTACAAAACTATGGTAAATAGTAGAAAACTATAGTAATGACTGCATAACAATGGCGATAACTATAAAGCTATAGTTGTCACTACACAACTATAGTAATCACTACTTAACTATAGCTTATACTACAAAACTATAGTAAATATTACAAAACTATGGTAATGACTGCATAACAGTAGCTATAACTATAAAGCTATGTCAGTACATAACTATAGTAATCACAACATAACTATAGTAATCACTACATAACTAAAGCTTGTACTACAAAACTATAGTAAATAGTACAAAACTATAGTAGTAACTGCATAACTATAGCGATAACTATAAAGCTATAGTTGTCACTACATAACTATAGTAATCACTAAATAACTATAGCTTATACTGCAAAACTATAGTTAATAGTACAAAACTATAGTTAATAGTACAAAACAATAGTAATGACTGCATAACAATAGCGATAACTATAAAGCTATAGTTGTCACTACGCAACTATAGTAATCACTACAGAACTATAGCTTACACTACAAAACTATAGTAAATACTACAAAACTATAGTAATGACTGCCTAACAATAGCGATAACTATAAAGCTATAGTTGTCACTACTTAACTATAGTAATCACTAAATAACTATAGCTTATACTGCAAAACTATAGTTAATAGTACAAAACAATAGTAATGACTGCATAACAATAGCGATAACTATAAAGCTATAGTTGTCACTACGCAACTATAGTAATCACTACAGAACTATAGCTTACACTACAAAACTATAGTAAATACTACAAAACTATAGTAATGACTGCCTCACAATAGCGATAACTATAAAGCTATAGTTGTCACTACATAACTATAGTAATCACTACATAACTATAGCTTATACTACGCAACTATAGTAAATAGTACAAAACTATAGTAGTGACAGCATAACAATAGCGATAACTATAAAGCTATAGTTGTCACTACATAACTATAGTAATCAAATACTATAGTATATGAAAACTATGTTAATAGTACAAAAAATATAATGACTGATAACAATAGCGATAACTATAAAGCTATAGTTGTCACTACGCAACTATAGTAATCACACAAACTATAGCACACTACAAAACTATAGTAAATACTACAAAACTATAGTAATGACTGCATAACAATAGCGATAACTATAAAGCTATAGTTGTACTACATAACTATAGTAATCACTAAATACTATAGCATACTACGAACTATAGTAAATATACAAAACTATATATACACATAAAATAGCGAAACTATAAAGCTATAGTTGTACTACATAACTATAGTAATCACAAATAACTATAGCTTATACTGCAAAACTATAGTTAATAGTACAAAACAATAGTAATGACTGCATAACAATAGCGATAACTATAAAGCTATAGTTGTCACTACGCAACTATAGTAATCACTACAGAACTATAGCTTACACTACAAAACTATAGTAAATACTACAAAACTATAGTAATGACTGCATAACAATAGCGATAACTATAAAGCTATAGTTGTCACTACATAACTATAGTAATCACTAAATAACTATAGCTTATACTGCAAAACTATAGTTAATAGTACAAAACAATAGTAATGACTGCATAACAATAGCGATAACTATAAAGCTATAGTTGTCACTACGCAACTATAGTAATCACTACAGAACTATAGCTTACACTACAAAACTATAGTAAATACTACAAAACTATAGTAATGACTGCCTAACAATAGCGATAACTATAAAGCTATAGTTGTCACTACATAACTATAGTAATCACTACAGAACTATAGCTTATACTACAAAACTATAGTAAATAGTAGAAAACTATAGTAATGACTGCATAACAATAGCGATAACTATAAAGCTATAGTTGTCACTACACAACTATAGTAATCGCTACAGAACTATTGCTTATACTACAAAACTATAGTAAATAGTACAAAACTATAGTAGTGACTGCATAACAATAGCGATAACTACAAAGCTATAGTTGTCACTACATAACTATAGTAATCACTACATAGCTATAGTAATTACTTTGAACTATAGTGGTGGCGATATAATTATAGCGATAACCACATAACTATAGTAATGACTGCATATCAATAGCGATAACTGTAAAGCTATAGTTGTCACTACATAACTATAGTAATCACTACAGAACTATAGCTTATACTACAAAACTATAGTGAATAGTAGAATACTATAGTAATGACTGCATAACCATAGCGATAACTACAAAGCTATCGTTGTCACTACATAACTATAGTAATCACTACATAACTATAGCTTATACTACAAAACTATAGTAAATAGTACAAAACTA
The DNA here is from genome assembly GCA_017163975.1 of Anastatus disparis. Lineage (NCBI taxonomy): Eukaryota > Metazoa > Arthropoda > Insecta > Hymenoptera > Eupelmidae > Anastatus > Anastatus disparis. The sequence continues at coordinate 4,507,143 of JAFFSR010000277.1, forward strand.
TAGTAGTGACTGCATAACAATAGCTATAACTATAAAGCTATAGTTGTCACTACATAACTATAGTAATCACTACATAACTATAGCTTATACTACAAAACTATAGCAAATAGTACAAAACTATAGTAGTGACTGCATAACAATAGCGATAACTATAAAGCTATAGTTGTCACTACATAACTATAGTAATCACTACATAACTATAGTTCATGCTACAAAACTATAGTAAATAGTACAAAACTATAGTAGGTACTGCATAACAATAGCTATAACTATAAAGCTATAGTTGTCACTACATAACTATAGTAATCACCACATAACTATAGCTTATACTACAAAACTATAGTAAATAGTACAAAACTATGGTAATGACTGCATAACAATAGCGATAACTATAAAGCTACAGTTGTCACCACATAACTTTAGTAATCAATAATTGACAATTAAATTTACTATATAATTATAATAATTACTACATAAATGAAGTAATTACTACATTACTATAATAATTGCTACATAACTATAGTAATTACTACATAACTATAGTTATTACTACATACCTATAGAAAATACTCTTTAACTGTAGTGATTACTACATAACTACAGTAATCACTACATAGCTATAGTCATTACTCCAAACTATAGTGTTGGTGACATAATTATAGCGACAACCACATAACTATAGTTATTAGTACATAACAACAGTAACAACAACATTACTATAATAAAATTCATAAATTTATTATATTTAAATTATTGTGTTTACATTTTATTCTTCTTTATTATTTACAGCTTATTGAAAACGTTCAACAATGATAGGTTAAATTGAACTTATACTGCCTTCAATAATTGAAAACTTAGTATAAGCACTTGTAAATAATCACATAAATATAGCCTTCATCTCTAGCAACAGAATGATTAAAATGTTTGACATCGATCGCTGTGAAGTTACTGAGTAATCTATCACGTTCTATTCCGTTCCTTTGTACAAAAAATCAATAATTTATGTAAAATTTAAATAAAAATTAATTTTCAATAATTAAATAAAAATACTCAACATTTAATATAAAAAAGAGTCATATCGTAAATTCAATCAGCTTTCAGAATTCTAAAAGAAAACCAAAATTGGTGAAATATTTTAAAAAATAAATTTTTTATTTTTTAAAATATCAACTTCTTGAAAAAAATGATCTCATCATTGGATTCCTTGTCGTTAAAAACCCTTAAAATAATAATCTTAATTTAAATTCATAATCTATAATACTAAAAAATTGACAATTATTCTAATTATTATAGTGAAACTATAATTCGTCATGTTAAGTGTCAACAACGTCAATAATTACGTGTAAAATTAAATGTGGTGTCGAAAAAAAGAATTAAAAAGTTAAAAAAATTTGAATTTTGTTTCTTCTTAGTTCCTCTTTCTGACACTGCATTTAATTTTACACGTATTTATTGGCGTTGTTGTTCCGTACCACGTGACAACAAAGTGACTTGACATGACGAATATACCATTATTATTTCGCAGTACTATTATGAGCAACTAACAATCTATACAACGATCATAATTTCATATTTTTTAAACAATGATTTTAATCACGTTCTATTGCAAACACTGTATTCGAGGTAGGCATTAGAAGATATTATTTTATATCAAAAAAATATTTAATTATACGTTTATCCCGACTTAAAATATGATAAATAAGCTTTCATATATTGGCTTTGAAAGGCTTTAGCGAGTACATTAAAATGCTTCAAGTAAATTTTCATACGATATTTCTTTCGAAAGTTATCATCATGCTTTTGCATCCTGTTTTTTGAATAGCGTTATAGTTATAATAAATAATTAATAAATATTAATGATTAGTAGATAATTAATAAATATTCTGCTTTCTCAAAATGAATATTTGTGATGCATAAATACTTCATAGTTTAAATTTAGTTTTATCGCAAACAAGCTCAAACAAATTGAAATATGTTTTGTAAAATAAGATTAACTGATTTCATGCGTTTTTTAAAAACCAGAAAGATTATTTAAATATTAGTATACTATACAAAACAACAACTACTCAATCTCAATAATTATTACTTGACTTTGTTTATTTTCAATAAAGCAATTTAAAAAAGCAAAAGTATATCTTATAGTTAAAAAGATATGATTATTGTATAATTTATACTTATGCAATTATAACTTTTTGAATTATTAATCTAAAAATAATATTCAGAAGAATATCATGTCAACATGGTTTCAAATAAAATTTTTATTTACATAAATATTAATACCGATTTCCACAAATATCTAAACATTAATAAATATTTTTTAAATATTCACATGATTCCTCATCTTTCTTACTATAATGTTTTAAATTACAATCTTATTTATGATTAACTTTCAAAATAACGTCAATTTTTGAAATCAAATAACCAATAAATTATTAATTAATTATCAATTATTAATTTAATAAATTGTTTTTTATAAAATAATTAATGTAATAAATAATTCTAAATAATTATTTTCATATCCGATATTAATTATGTAAATTATAAAATAAAAGAACAAATAGTATCGTCATTATGACTAACGTTGCCATCTATTATTCAACATTAAAAACTTCGCTTGTAAACATTAGCAGTTTAGTCAAAAATTTTGGTTATGTGTTGTATACAATAAAAAACATATGATTCTTATTTATTTATTCGGTAACTATGCAAGCGATCAATATGATGAGTTCGTTGCTACCCCGGGGCAAAATGAAACACACTTGTTTCTTTTTTCGAACGTTCAAGATAGCGTTCTCTGATTGGCTGAAAAAGCGTAACTTTAAAGTGCCGTAGTTTAAAAACTATAAGAGATTAAAAAAAATTTACAATATAAAAGTTGTTCAGAATAATGTGCTCTATTACCCTGTGACGGGAAATACAGTAGCCTAGAATCACCGTGTATATATATATATATATATATATATATATATATATATATATATATACACATATATATATATATATGTATATATATACACATATATATATACACGTACAGCCCCAATAGATACAATTTATTATAACTTAAATTGCGTTCACATACTTACCTTATGTGTTTAATAATTTTATAATTATCTGTTAAGTCCTGGCTTTCACCAGGACTAAATAAAAGTGTATGATTTGATTATGTTGAATATTTTTATAAGATTTTAAATATGAATTTGAAATAATTTGAAATAATTGAATTTATTATTAAATTATAATTATGAAAGATAAATATATGTATAATCTAGTGGTCAATTGAACTCCACCAATATTTAATTGAGTAAACCGTTTCTCACAATTGAAATATATTGCAGGATATTTATTTAGAGTACTTGAATAGAGAATATATAAATTGAATATTCTTACCTTGATTGATTCAAGTAGATGAAGGCTGGATACAGACAAACAAAGAATAGATATAGGCACGATTTGAAATAAGACTCGAGTCGAATATAAGAAACTTTTAAGATATTTATTGACACTTGTAAAAATAATTAAATATTGAATACAATAACTTTATATGAATTTGAATTTGAATTTGAATTTGAATTTGAATTACAGGATTTACGACTTGGTACCAACGATGATCCTGGGGTAGGGCTCCCTGTCGTTAATTGCAGTTGGCTTTTATAAGATTTATCTTGACATGATTTCATTACAAAATAAGTGGATCTTGCTTGTTTCATGATTTAGTAATTTTGAAGCAACGAATTTTGTTGCTTAATATCAACTTAAAGTTTTTTTACTGCTTAGGTTAACACATTCTTTTATTGTTCGATGACCGTTTAATTAGTTCATCAATGTCATGTTAATGAAAAGATATTTTAAAAATTGTAAATTAAAAAGTAATATAAAAGATACGTTGTGACGTAACACCTTGGGGCTCAAGAGATTGCATATCGGAAGGATAGGCAATCGAAAGAAAAAGGAAAACAAAACAGTTATCGAACAATTTACAGATAGTTATTTCAAGCTTAACTGATAAATTTACATATTTTATATTTAAATAAATACTAATACACAAGGGTACGTTTTATTTCGTACACCTTGGGGCTCAAAGATTGTACATAAACCATCATGATAAGTAGTAAAATGTATTTTACAATGATTTTGGTGTGTTTAACAAAAGGTGAATAACATATTGCTAATGCAATTCAGCAAAAGAAAATGACAATATTCGATATGTCTTACAAAATATAGGTGAATGACATGTAGATGTGCAATTTAGATTTTCTTTTGACTCGTTACATAAATCATTACATATATATAAATATAAATCGTTTGTTCGTTTGTTTTTTTTTTTTTTTTTCTTTACATTTCTCAACCTTTCACTGTTTAATAATGATATAAAGAGCAAAATTTACAAGTTTCATAGATTGTAATATTAATGTTAAATTCAGATTTTTTTATTATCATTCATTTCAAATTTGATGAATCGTAAAAATTTTTATATTGCAAAAAATAAAATAATAAGTGTATTAGATATTTTTAAATAATTATTTTTTAATGATAAGTTATCTGATAAATTATAAACTTTTTACTTAAATTATTTGTATAATTTTAATTGTAACGATCCTTTTGTTTTTTTTGTTTAATTTTAAAAATATACTTCTGAAATATGCTATGTTTTATAAAACTTTAACATATATGAATGACATATAATTAGTGTCATTCACCCCTTCCCACACAAAGTTGAATCGGAAACGATTCAGTAAATAAAACAAAAGGATTGTTTTACAATGAACGCAAAAATGACCGCTTAATAAACTTAAAGTATCAAATTTTTAAATTCTAGTTTCATAAAAGAGTCATCTCTTATAAAATTATAACTTTACTCTACATTTTTTGTTAGATTACTTCTTAAACAATAATATGCTAAATAATGCAACTTGAAGGATAATTAACAAAAAAGAATTTTTTATTATCTTAGTTTCCACCTTATCTTTTTTATATGTATTCGTAGAAGGTTAAGATTTCGATGAATAATATCTAAAAATCTAAATGAAATATGTGCTTACTAAAGTATATAAATCAATGACACGCAGAAAAATAAATAAAATAAAATTTATAATCGCTTCACTATAGATGTGTATCCATCATGTGTTGTTTTTTTTTTTATTGTTAGATCAAATATGCTTACGATGTCATTTGATATTCACACGTTTAGGCGAATGACACACGCGCATAGTGTCATTCATTCTTTTATGTAACACAAAACAATGAAATATGTATAATTTTTATTATATTTGAATATTATATATATGTGATTTATTTTAAATCACAATTAAAAAGATTTATAATTGTTTCTATAACTAACAAATAATTTTTATCGGATATATTTATATGTATTTAATTATATATATATATATATAATAATGCTTATTTAACAGAACGACATTTATGGGCTGATTTTATATTTTTTAAATTATGAAATTTATTATTATATATATATATATATTTTTTTTTAAAACTAATTACGACTAATACTGAATAATCGAATCTCTTTTTGTTCTTGAGATGTTGGTTTAGAAGGAGTAGATGTACTTGTGGAAGGTAGTGTTATATAGGGTGATTTACTTGGTAAAGGTGGAGGCGTTGGTCGAGGCAAAGTAGATTGTAAAACCATGGGTTCTGATATAACTGGCTTTTCTATTTTCACATCCTTTAATTCTATTTCTTCATATCTTGGTATTTTTTTCATTTGATTATTATTTAATATAATTATTAAATGCGTAATGGAGCTACAAATGGCTCCTAATAAATGTATGGACCAGCCATATATTGTATGAAGAGTATATCCTCTTATAATAGTATCCATAATTAATTTAATTATATGAAGAATGATTAAAATCATTATTATAGCTGAACTTATTGACCCAAATGTTGTCAGTTTATTTATGAATTTTTTCCAGGTGTTTTCTGCTATATTTGATAAAGTATTTTCTGTTAGTAAATTACTTAATAAATCTCCTCTTGAATTTTCTTCACCCTGAATTCCTCTCGCTATAGCATTTAATAAAGCTGCTTTTTCGAAAGGGAACATTATATGTTGTTGCAGTTCCTGTAAGTCTTCTTGAGAGTAAATGCAACTAGTTGCCCATGATGTTATTTTTTTAGGCATCCATGAAGTTTGAGTATTTGGTCTTAAAATTTCTACAATATTTTTTTTATGTCCTTGGTTTTGGTAAAAGATTTATCCAATCTTCCCCAATTTTATAATATTGTGGAATGATTGAATTGCAATTTATTTCAGAACCTGATTTCAATAAAATATGTGTTTTCGGTGTTAAAAACCATGTCTCATTTTTTGTTGTTACAGAAAGTTGAATATAACACTTGTTTGTGTGTTTTAATTGTACTTCTACTGGTGTACATTTTATTACATGTACTACTTCTCCAGCAAGTTTAGCTATATACCCAGGTTTTTGCATGATATTATAGGCAAATTCATCGGGAGCTATGGATGCAAGGGATAGAGATTCGCGTATTATTTTTTTCTCAATTTCGCATTTTTCTTTTAAGACATTAAAGTATAAATCTTTAAGATCAGCCCTAAAATGTTTTTCTATATATACAAATTTAGAATTCACGTAAGTAAATATATCTAAGTTCGTTACTTCCTTCCTCATTTCATTATTGTCAAATAATAATTTATTATATGAAAGGTCTAAAATAAATAATTTAGGATGTTCGGTTTTTGTTAATATCCTATTACAAATGTTAACATTATTCAACGCTGATAATGAAAATGTTGTCTCAATAGAATTTACAGTATAAATACGATTTTGATTGGCTAAATTAATTATTTTTGCGGGGCCTCTATATAAGGTTTCGTATTCTGTTTTAAAACCCTCCTCTGCAGGTAAATGTTCCCAAAAAGTATAGCCTGCTTGTGAATCGATGCAGTGTTCATCCGTAAATTTACATATGGTTCCTGAGTTTAATCGTAATTTATTGTTTTTTAAACTTACTTGAGCATATTCTTCTAGTAGAGTTATTCTTATGAGGCCTTGGACGAGTACGTTATCCCAGGAACCAAAATTATCCGTGTAAGATGCTCCTTTGCATGTTTTATCCTTAACTGAACCAGCGAAATCTATTCCTACAGATCTTGTTGAATTTATTTTTAAATCTGCTATTGTATGAATATTATCATATTTAAATATTCCTGTTTCATGTATAAATTTGCATTTTTCATGGCTGATTTCGTAAAGATACTCTTGTAAGGCATGAGCTGTAGTACCCAAATGGCTGAACATTCCACAATGAAATACTGTTCTCTGTATTTCTATTTTACACTGCATGATTTTTATAGATTTAAATTCTGCAATTTGTAGTAATTCTATTGTTGTATTACTTATAGTAACATTTTCTTGTTGAAAATCACATTCGCCCGTATCTAGTAAAGAGTATGTATTAATAATTGGATCTGTAGATTCACAGTTGAAACCGATGATTGCAGAATTACTCTTGATAAGAGATAAGAAGATAAATATGATAAAGAGCATTTTTCTTATGTTTATATAGAGGATGAAAAGTTCTGAAAATAGAAAATAATATTAATTTTTACGTTTATGCAAAATTAATTTATTAGCATGAACTAGTTTTGGACCACCCTTATAATTTATAGTGATATTGCTATTTTCGTGAATTTTTAATACCTCAAAGGGTCCCAAATTATGATTTTTCTCTAATTTTCCTGGCTTTGGTTCTTTTATAAACCAGACTTCATCGCCAATGTTAAAATGTACAGGATTTATAGATCTGTCATAGTATAGTTTAGATTTTTCCTTTGATGATATTAAATTTTCTCGAGCTATTTTTGCAATATCTTTCATGTTTGTTAATAACTTTTCTATATAATCATTAAAAGTTGGTAATTTTTCTGATTGTTTCAAAGGTTCGCTAGATGGTAATCTAGCTGGGTGGGCGAAAACTAATTCATGTGGTGTGAATTTATGACTTGAATGAACACTTGTATTATAATTAAATTGTGCAAGTTCAAGCCAATCATCCCATTCGATTTTCTTATCTGCGAAATTTTTCAAATATTCGCATAAGGAATGATGAGCCCTTTCTAACGCGCCGTTAGATTGTGGGTGAAATGCGGTTGTCTCAATTTTTTTAAATTTAAATCTTTTTGAAATCGCTTTTATTAATTTACCTGTAAAATTTGCACCCTTGTCGGTAAGAACTATTTTTGGTGAACCGAAAATGCAAATGAATTTTTTTATGAATGCTTCAGCTATAGACTCTGCAGTTTGATCTTTAAGTGCAACAGCTATTACAAATTTCGATAAATGATCTTGCATTGTTAGTATATATTTATTATTATTTTTAGTTATATTTAAAGGTCCTACTATATCTAAAGAAATTTTATCGAATGTTTTTTCTGGGGTATCTGTTATGATCATTGGTTGTTTAGTTTTAATTCTTTTTAATTTATTTTTTTGACATGTTTCGCAATTTTTTATTCGATTTTGTATATCGGTTTTTAAATTTTCCCAAAAGTATTTATTTTTAATTCTATTATAAGTTCTATTAACTCCTGAATGACCTCCTATACTTGAAGAACGATATAAATTAAAAATTTTTTCTCTGTTATCAATTTTCACATATTCTGTATTATTTAAACAAATAATAATTTTAATATCTGTATCTTTAAAAATATCATATAAAATTTCTTCAATTTCGTTCCAAGTTATGTTTACAATTTTAATATTCTTTGAAATGCTGAACATATTACATTTATTTTTAATTAACAGATTTTTTAATACATTAAAATTATTTATTAATTTTTCTTTTATTAAAATAAATGATTCTTTAATATTTAAGCACATAATAAAAATTTTTCTTTTTTTAAAATTTATTATTTCGATTTCATTGTCTTTTAATTCATTATTTATTTTTATATTATTTTGTACGAGATATCTATCTGTTAATTCGTCTAATGGCTTTTTTTCTGTTGTAATTAAATGAATAATATTATCTTTTCTATGTTCTATAGAATTTTTCGAATATATTATTGTATTCGATTTGTTTGTACACGTATCTTGTTGTATAATATTTTCGTCAGTCTTGACGTCTTGATTTGTTATTGTTTTAATTATTTTTTTTGGACGACCTCGTTTCTTTTTTATACGTGTACGTTCTTCATTTAATTTCTGTATTTTCATTTCATTTGTTGGTAAAGGTGTTGCTTTATTATTGCTTTCGTTTTCTTTAGCTTTTTGTGCTCTCGTTACGACGATTATTTCTACTGTATCTATGGGATTTCTTGATAAAGCATTACTATTTACATTCATTTTTCCTTTTTTATATTATGTTAAAATCATATTCTGCTAATTTGAGTCGCCATCTTTGAACTCTATTATTTTTATCTGCTGATCTAAATGAAAGTAATGGCTTATGGTCCGTTACTATTGTAAATTTATTTCCATAGATATAATTTTTGAATGTTTCTATGCCAAATAATATATCTAGTGCTTCTTTTTCATATGTGTGATATTTTAATTCTGGTCCTTTCAAGACCCTTGATGCATATGCTATCGGCTTATCTTCTCCAATTACTCCCTGTGATAATATAGCCCCTAATGCATATCCTGATGCATCAGTTGTTATTATAAAAGGTTTATCTAGTTGAGGAAATTGTAATAATGGGGCAGAGCATAATGTTTCTTTAAGTTTATCGAAAGCTTCTTGCTTTCCAGGATCCCATATAAATTTTACTTCTTTTTGTAATAACTGTGTTAATGGTTTTGTTATTTTTGCAAAATCATTAATGAATCTCCTATAATATCCTGCCAATCCTAAAAATTCTCTTATATTCTTAACTGTTTTTGGAATTGGGAATAATTTTACCGCTTCAACTTTTTTAGAATCGGCTTTTATGCCATTTTCACTTATTATATGTCCCAAAAATATAACTTCTTCTTTCATAAATTCACACTTTTTAGGTTCTAACTTTAGTCCTGCTTCTCTTAATTTTGAGGCTACCAAATTAAATTTGATATTATGTTCTTTTTTTGATTTAGCAGCTATTATTATGTCATCAATGTACACATGACATATTCTTTTACTTATAAGTTCGCCAAGAGTATTATTGGCAACTCTCATAAATGTCCGTGGAGAATTTGTTAAACCAAAAGGTAAAACTTTAAATTCAAATCTTCCTAAGGGATGTACGCTAAAAGCTGTTTTATGAATATCAGATTCTCTCATTGGTACCCAATGAAAGGCCGAAACCATATCTACAGTTGTAAAATATTTATTTCCACCTAAATCATCAAAGATTTCTGTTATAGATGGTATTAAGTATGGGTCAGGTATGGTTTTTTCATTTAATTTTCTATAATCTATGACTAAACGCCATCTTGGTTTTCCATCAATACCAGGTTTTTTTTTACAACAAATGCTGGTGCATTGTAAGCACTTTTAGAAGGTCTTATTAAATCATTGTCGATTAATTTCTGTGTTTCTTCTATAGCAATTTCTTTTGATTTGTATGGCAATGGAAATTGTTTAACGTATATTGGTCTATTATCTGTTAAATTTATTTCATGATATTCTAAATTACACTTTCCCATTTTTTCTCCTTCAAGCCAAAATATATCTTCATTTTGTATAATTAGATCCTTTATACTTTGTTTATTTTCTTCGTTTAAATGATTTAAAATTATTTTATTTAATAATTTTTCTTTACGATCGATATTTTCTTCACACATATAATTGATGTTTTCATGTGCTATAGTTTCTTCAGGTTCTTCTTCCTGCATATTTAATGTTGTAATATCTCCTTCAATAAAATAAGTGAGAAATTGTTTATCTTTATTTTCAATATTAAAATTTATATTATCTTGTAATTTTAAAAGGAATTTATAATAATCTATATCTTGTTCATCTTTAAATTGATTTTTTTCTAAAATACACACTGAGAAAAAAATTTCATCAGATCAACTGAAATGTTATTGATTCAACAGATCTGCTGTTAATCTGACAGAATTCTTTTGATTTAACAGAATCTGTGCAGTTGAAATAGCCCGAATACGATCGTGCTGCCAATTTAACAGTACGGCTGTTGATATAAGTGAATAACAGTTAACATAAAAAAACATAAGTCAAAATAAAAGTATGACTTACATTTCAACAAAATTTTATGAATTGAATCAATAAAATGTGCATGCTCAAAATAACTGATGAATTATTTCAATACAAATGTTTCAATTTAATTATATCAACAGCACAGTTGTTGATATAATTGAATAACAGTTAAAATAAAAAGAACGCAAGTCAAAATAAAAGTATGACTTACATTTCAACAAAATTTTATAAATTGAACCAATAATATGCACATGCTTAAATTAACTGATAAATTATTTCAATACAAATGTTTCAATTCAATTATATCAACAGCCCTACTGTTGATATAATTGAATAACAGTTAACATAAAAAACATAAGTCAAAATAAAATATTTATCATTTATGTCGTTGATAAATTTATTTTATAAAGATTTTTATGTTATTCAATAAGTATTTTTAAATCTCCCACTTTTCAAAACAGTTACGTTTCGATAGTATAATAGTAGATGGCGTATTTCTTGTAACCCGCAAGTGGTGAGGTTGCACGTCAGTTAGTATATAAGAACGAACGAATTTATTCGCTGTATGTATAAATGCGATGCGATGCGATGCATATCAATTATTAGCGAGCGATGTTAGATTTTATTTGTAAATATCAATAGTGTAGTGTAAAATCTTTAAGAATATGTTAAAAAATTTCACTTAAGAATTTGTAATAATGATCATTGTTTATAGTATGAATTATGTGTTAATTAATATCTAGAAATTGGAACACTGTGAGCCGTGAGTTTCAACTAAATAAAAAAGTTTTTATCATCTTTAAAACTTATTTGTTTGACACAATAAAAAGTAACAGCTATTTTGACTTACTTTGCTGTTAAATTAAAGTTAATTTTAAATTGAATCAATATTACGATATCTATCAAATTAACAGAACTCGTCTGTTAAATGAATAGAATATTTCATCGTGGTATATTAACAGTAGGATTCAGTTGTTACAATCATATTTTTTTCTTAGTGCAGTTAATATCTTTCATAAGATTTTCTATGTTTTCATTTTTATCTTGTAAAAATTGTGTAATCGAAGATATATATTTAGTATCTTGCATAGGCGTAATATAATTCAATAATTGAAATATGTTAGTAACTGCTGCGTCATTTCTTTCGTTGTTTTGTATACATAAATTTAAACTTGAATTTTGCTCATCTTTATAGTCTGTTTGAATGTAATATTTTTTCCCATTTATTTCTAAATATCCTTTATCCAATCTTAATTTATTTTCTTTTAAAACATTTATTCCTAATATTCCGTCATAGGGTATCGAAAAACTTTCCGACGCTACATGAAAATTTGTTTGTGATTTGTTTATAGGAAAATTAACTATACCACATGTTTTCATAGGTGTATTTGAAATTCCTGATAAATATATTTTAATATTATCATTAATAGAATTAGGTGGTACTAATTTTTCTTTTATTATATTAAGTTGAGCACCTGTATCTATTAATAATTTACATACTTCGTCTGTAAATGGATTTTTTATTTCAATAAATTGTAGTGTATCCCCTAGTTTAAATACGTAAATTGATATATTTTTATCTATATCATTTTCAGAATAACTTATTTCAGTTTCTTTATTTATATTGTTTATATTTTTAGATTTGTTTTCATGTATTATTACTAATTTTGAATCATTTTTCACCTGTGGTTTAAATTCTATCGTATCGTATAACATTTCTTTCTCTACACTACAGTTTAATGTAACACTTAAATTATTTATATCGATATTCTCAAATGTGTCACATGTTTCCAATTCACAATCAATTTCGTGTTCTCTTGCAAAATATTGAATATCTTCATAATTATTGAGCGACTTTTGTTTTGTAACTCCTCTTGTTCGCTCTCTCCAAGATGAGTCTAAGCGTTTCCCTGTGTATTATTTGATTCAGTTATTTTTGATTGACATTGTTCATTCGTATGATTGGTTTTTTTGCATAATGTGCAAAATTTCTCTTGCTTTCTTTCTAAATTTTTAATTGTAAAACATGTATCAAGTGAGTGTCCTAATTTTTTACAATATGGACATTGCATATTTTGATTATTGTTTTGAGTTTTTTTATTTTGATAATCTCGTTTCCTGCATTGCTCTATATTATGTCCTTTAGTTTTACAGTATCTACAAAATTTATGTTGACTTCTTTGTCCATATTCATTATTATATCGATTATTTCCATTATAATTATTTCTGCAGTCTCTACCTGAGTGACCCCATCTGTCACATAATTGGCATCTTATTTGATCATCTGATTTAATTTGATTTACAAATATCTTAAATTTTTCGCAATTAGTAGTGCTGTGATTCTGATTACAAATGTCACAAGTTTGTGTGGGTATATTAATCTGTTCTTTAATTTGATTACATAATTCAGCATTATGTCCGTTCTTTTTGCATTTCCAACATAATTCATATTTTTTTATAATCGGGCAACGACTTACTTGATGGCTATTTTCTTGGCAGTATTGACAATATTGTTCATTGTCATCTAAAAGTGTACACATACCTCTTGAATGTCCTAATTGATTACAAAATTTGCATATTAATTTTATTTTATCTTTTGTATTAGTGCACTGATATGACGAGTGAGTTGGTTCTTTACAATATACACAACTTGCAATATTGCAACATAACGCCTCATGACCTATATCTTTACATATTTGGCAGCATGTTATTTGTTTCGGTGATTTTTCAAAGATATCACTAACCATAATTTTTTTTGTATTTTGATCTGATTGTGTTCTAATATCTTTATATTTTTCCAAATTTTTTTCTATTTTTATTGCTTTTTCAGTTGCTTGTGAAAAATCCTGGACTTCTCCTAATTCATATCTAATTTCACTGTTTAAGCCTTCTTTAAAATATTTTAATGTATTTGCACCCAGTTCATCATTAAAACGTTGTAAAGCATCTCTTGCTATGCCGTTTTCATTTTTCTTTTTATCTGTAATTTTTGCACTTAATTTTGTTATTCTTTCTATGTAATCGACCACTGATTCATGCTTTGCTTGTTGAATTCGTTCTAATTTTGCATATAAAGAGTGTAAATTATCAATCTCTGGATATAATTTTTTTATGAATTTAATAAATTCTTCTATAGTTTCAATTCTACTACCCTTTATAGCAGTACGAATTGTTCCTGATACCTTAAATCTTAAATAGTTCATAAATTTCGATTGTTCTTCTTCACTTAACATATCTTTTGCGATTTCTAATTTTTCTATATAATCTTCTAAAGGTAAATTTTTTCCATCAAATTCAGGTACTAATCTTGAAATTTCCTTCAGTGAGTATCCTGATGTATTTGCCATGTTTGTGTTATCTAGTAAGTTTCCAATTTCAACAATCGAATTGTTATTATTACCCACAAGAATATTCTCTTCGTCTATATCTTGATAACTTTCTTGTTTGATAGATAAATTTTCCGTATCGTTAAATATTCCGTCTGCTGTTGTATTATTTTCAGCTTAAATCGTCACGTCTCTCGTTAAAGTATATTTGTCTAAAAAACTGTCTTGTAGATTATTTTTTTGTGCTGTTTTAGTACTTTTGGAAATTATTTTTGGAATTGTTCCTGTAGATTTACTTAATGGTGTGTTCTGTTTGTTTAAAATATCTGTATAGCTTGTATTTGGACTATTATTTTTATTTGTTTCTTGTGGAATATTTATGTCCTCTGTTAGATCTGCGGTGTTATTTTCGATTGTTTCTTGTGAAATATTCGTTAAATTTGATGTATTATTTTCAATTGTTATGTCTAAAGTTTTATTTGGAGAACGTGCAACTTTTGTACTTTTGCGAAATGGATCGATATTTTCGTAGATACGTTTTTCCTCTTTTTCTTTCTCTCTTAAAACTGCTTGTTTACTATATTTTCTGATTCTATCGCGAATAGCATTAATATTTTCGTTCTCTTTAGTAGATATTTTAAATTTTCGACAAATTTCAAATAATTCTAATTTAGAGTATGATAATAAACACTGTGTTTTCCCTTCTTTTAAATTATTCGATAGCTCTTTAAAATTTATTCTACTCATTTGTAATATTCATTATTTATTTTCCAATAAAGATCACATAACACGAAAATAAAAAAAAAAAAATAAGAAATATTATTTTATAAATATTAATGATTATATTTTTAAATATCGTTTGTTAACCAAAAATAATGCATTTAAAATTTCTTTGACACTGACCTACTTTAAAAATAGATAAAAATGCTGACTTTTGCTTTAAATTCTTTTCTTTCTTTGACCTAATGTTGTTGAAAATACCCGCGAGTACATCACACGGTAATTTTGCTGAGTCAAAATTTTTATGAGTTCGATACTCTTTATAGTTATTTGATTATCAGCGTCTATTTTTTTAAATGCCGTTTTGTTCTGACTTCCAATATTTAATGTTGAGTCAGGTTTTCTTTTATTCACCGAAATGTATTTCACTTTCAAAACTATGTATTGAAAATTATGTTATTCTCACGATTTTAATGAATTGTTAATGTATCAGATTACTGATATTATAAAATCAATGCAAGAAACTTTTTAATATAATTAATAAAAAAAAATGAAAAAATGTTTTACAATTATTAAGAATGTATGAACTTATTTATCAATTGTTTTAATTGAAAATAATGTTTAATCGCGCACTTCACGATTGTATATTTTAATTACGCACTATGCGTATGATATATGTATTTAAATACAATATATATATTTTTGTTAATTGACGCAATTCGCTAATAATGCACTTCGCGTATTAATAATTTATTCAATGGACGCTATTTTGCGTATAATATTTATTGTGCCCTTGGAAATATAATATTTTATTTGACGCACTTTTGCGTTTTCTTAATTCACTTTTAAACACTGTATTTATAATTGGTCCTTCATATATATTTTTATGCACTTCGTATATATATATCTATATAGAGAATTTTCTCTAATGATCCCTCAATATATTCAATACGATTCCTCAATTAAAAAGTTTGTACCGGAACCAAAATGTTACGGTCAAACTAATTCGTACCGGAACCAAAATGTTAAGTCCTGGCTTTCACCAGGACTAAATAAAAGTGTATGATTTGATTATGTTGAATATTTTTATAAGATTTTAAATATGAATTTGAAATAATTTGAAATAATTGAATTTATTATTAAATTATAATTATGAAAGATAAATATATGTATAATCTAGTGGTGAATTGAACTCCACCAATATTTAATTGAGTAAACCGTTTCTCACAATTGAAATATATTGCAGGATATTTATTTAGAGTACTTGAATAGAGAATATATAAATTGAATATTCTTACCTTGATTGATTCAAGTAGATGAAGGCTGGATACAGACAAACAAAGAATAGATATAGGCACGATTTGAAATAAGACTCGAGTCGAATATAAGAAACTTTTAAGATATTTATTGACACTTGTAAAAATAATTAAATATTGAATACAATAACTTTATTTGAATTTGAATTTGAAATTGAATTTGAATTTGAATTACAGGATTTACGACTTGGTACCAACGATGATCCTGGGGTAGTGCCCCCTGTCGTTAATTGCAGTTGGCTTTTATAAGATTTATCTTGACATGATTTCATTACAAAATAAGTGGATCTTGCTTGTTTTATGATTTAGTAATTTTGAAGCAACGAATTTTGTTGCTTAATATCAACTTAAAGTTTCTTTACTGCTTAGGTTAACACATTCTTTTATTGTTCGATGACCGTTTAATTAGTTCATCAATGTCATGTTAATGAAAAGATATTTTAAAAATTGTAAATTAAAAAGTAATATAAAAGATACGTTGTGACGTAACATATCATTCATTTTTATAATGTTTTCAGTTGTGTGAATTTCAATATTTTTTTTATCATGTTAAAATTTATAGAATAAGTTATTATACAAATCTCTTTCTTTTCACAGTAATCACTTTAATCTTTACTAGAAAATTGCTTTTATTTTTTATACTAGAATTTATTTATATCTGTTATTCTTAATTTTTATTTTGTTTCAATAATTAAAGCAATTTTTTATGTTATTTTATATTTAATTTGAATATTTTATAAACAACAATATAACTATTCTTCAGGGAAAGAAATCTTAGAGGGAGAGAAGTAGAAACATTGAGTACAGAAAATGTCCTAGGAATATTTTCCTAAACAAAGTTAATACATAGCAAAAATAAAGACAGAAGATCCGAAAAAGTACCCGCCCACCGATTTTTCAACAGACTTCAAGGAAAGAGAAAAAATCTTCCAAAGTGCGGGACAACTGTCTGGAACTCCTTAAATGGCAGCTCAAGGAGACATCTATCAATCACTCAAGTTCGGAAGGTCAAGGTGGATACATCTCAAGGACACATCTTCATTCTAAGGTAACAATTTTCAAAATTACAAGTTCTACTCAATCTTCAAAATTACAAGTCTTACTCGATGTTTTACAATTTTCAAGCTGCAATTCATCCAATTCTCAAGGTTTTTTCTTCTCTTTGTGTAAGGATCTCCAACCTTCGGAATAGTGAGCATAAATTTTATCAAATTATAACGATTTAAAATTCAAATTTAAACTATATATATATACATATATATATATTACCAGAAGTCCCGTAAGGGGAGACACAAGTAAAACACACAAAAAATGAGGTTTTTTAGTTTTAACTTTTGATCCGTAGCACCTGCAATGTTATCCATGCATAATGTTGTTCAAAATCATCTAAAGAATCTATTAAAAAAATTTTCAGCTTGAAATATTAAAAACTGTGGGACTAGTTCCATTTTAACGACTGCTCGATTCAGTGATAAGTGAGGAAGCGTTAAAATGGAACTAGTCCCACAGTTTTTAATATTTCGAGCTGAAAATTTTTTTATAGATTCTTTAGATGATTTTGAACAACATTACGCATGGATAACATTGTAGGTGCTACGGATCAAAAGTTAAAACTAAAAAACCTCATTTTTTGTGTGTTTTACTTGTGTCTCCCCTTAACCTTCTCCACCGAGATTCGCCAAATGGGACAGTATCTCTACAGTATAAGTACTCAGGATTCTTACGCTTACGAATCCGCTTATACTAAATCCTTTTATTTTTTCCTACCTATCTTACAACTAAAACAATTCGCGTGTTCCTTGTGAAAGAGGCGCTTAATGGTTATAGTAAACTAGGCGGCTAGGAAACCTTTTAATATCGGCGTTAGATACATGTGGGTCTCTCAGACATCACATACTATTTTGTAGGCCCCATCAGGGATGCATTTTCATTTAGAGAGCTCATAATATACTCACGGATCGTCACACTTTGAATAATATTTGATAATAAACTGAATATGGTTATTAGTAATTTTTATAGTGCGAATAATTGTACAGCGCGAAAAATTTAAAGTGCTAAGAAATTCTGTATAGTAGTATCTTTTTAAATGCTTTTTGAAAAGTGCGAGTAAAAGTGCTGGTTGAATGTGCGTCGTTAATTTTTATTTGATCTGTCTTCTTATATTGATGATCTGTGATTTTGTTTAAGAATAGTTGTTTAATAATTTAAATTTTGAATTTATGTCAATCAATGGAGCAATTGGAGCAATGCTTATTATGCATTTTGACTCTTATTGAATGATATAGTTTACGTGGTAAATCTGGTTCGTGTAGCCTTTGCATTGTTATTATTTCGTTCATTTTGTAAATCGCATTGCACTTTCTTTTGTTTCTTAAAAAATGTCTTAATTTTACAATATTCTTGCTTAGTTAAAGTATCTAATTGATCAATAACTGCATATTTTGGAATAATAAATTTTGAAATAAAAGATACTTTGTGACGTAACATTTTATGCTCTTAACTAGACTTTTAATAACTGTGAAAGAAAATTGTTGTTATCTTGATTTAGAAAAAATTATGGATGTGTAAACATTGTCATACATACTGCGGCCGGAATGTGCACGTCGTATTGCGTGCTATCTAAAAGCGCTCATATATTTTTTTGTGTTTTTAACATTAATGCTTAGAGAATTATGAAATGAATACTCAGTTTTGAAGTAGTTAAACTTTGAGTAATTGATTATGTTTCAATATTTATAGATTATTTGATTACAAGTATACATAAAATGATCTAATGTTTTATCTGACAATAAAAACACATGGCCAAAAGTTAAGTTTTCATGATTTTTTTATACTATTACAGGTTAGTCTGTCGATTTTTTTTCTTCATCGGGTTGTTTCAGATTTCCGGTGGATGTTAAAGAATGACGGAACTTTGGCTTTGGAGAGTTTTCCGTCAAATGTAAGAAAAAGAGAGAGAATACGAGTTCTGTGATTGCTAATAAGTGAAAGAGAGAAAGAGAGTATAAAGACTTAGACTTAGACTTAGACTTAGACTTAGACTTAGACTCATTTATTTGGCCTTGGGGTAGAACCCTGTCTGGCACTAAAGAAATAGTACAACGACGTATTACAATTTATTAAAATAAAAAAAATAACAAGTAAGAGATCAAATGTGATAAGCATAATATACATTTTCTGAAGTTATTCAAATAAAGATAACAATAATATAGATAATAATCTTGTAGAAAATCAATTAGAATATCATATATAATACAAGTAACTAAATCAAAATAACAATTAATTATTCAATACAGTATAGAAATAATTAGATAAACAATATATATAATTATAGAATAATTAATTAAACAATAGCAAAATTTTAGTACATAAGCAATAGCAATTAACAATTAAGTGAGTTTAGTTGTTACTAAATAGTCTTGTGCTCAGTTTAAATTATGTTTCAAGCAATAGTAATCCATACAATTCATAATTGAAAGTTATGATTCATCTAATCATAACTACTATAAAACTCTGCCTGTACCAGTTTCATGCTGCCACAACTCACATTCACTCAATAAAAGCTTATTATACAAGGAACGCTTAAAAGAGAGCGAAGCCTCAGGAGAGAAAGACTCCAATGAGGATAACTCTTTATTGAAATACTCCGCTGCCGAAAAGGCAAATGAGTGTTGGAAAGCAACAGTACGCACATTTGGACAGATGAACAACCTGGGTGGTAGTCTGGTTGATGAGCGTACTGAAGCATCAACATGCTGCCTTATAAACCTAGAGGCTAGGTATGATGGAGAATTATGTGAAATAACATTAAAAGCAAGAGACATCTTAAGATATAAACGTCTGTTTTTAACAGACAACCATCCATAGTCAAGTCTATAAGTTGTAACTCTGCTACGCCAACCAATATGGCCGTGAATAAATCTGATGCAGGCGTTGAAGGCTCTATGCAGACGTAAGTTTTGCGTTTGAGGCAGATCGTCATAAGCAGCCGATGCATAATCAGGAATTCGAAAAATAAGAGACTCCACTAATTGCTTTCTCGTATCTAAGGTCAATGCATGTTTATAGAACTTAAGAGATCTTAAGGTGCAGAGAGTGAGAAAAAGAAAGAGAATACGAGTTATATCTGTTAATAATAAACGCATGTATTCAGGCCAATGGCTTCAGAATATGCTAAATGTATAAAGACATCGCGTAAATAAGCAATTTCAGAATTTAGTGTTTCGTTCTATATAGCTGACGAGCTGCCACAAAATCACAGGAGTTCATATGATCAGTTCGCGCATGCGCAGTAAAACGTCCCGTACATAAAATTCAACAGTTAAAAGCGGCGAAATTCAGAAGTGGGTAATATCGATTTTGTATTCAAAAATGAAAACAACAGCAAATGAAAAAGTAATATTTGCATAATTTAAAACATTCTTAATTAATTAGTTTTTCATACGATTTTTAGTGACAAAACAAGTTTTATAATAGGTGATTAATTTGAAAGTGTAGAAGGAAATAAGGTTAAAATTTTTTCGAAAACAAATATTTTATAATAATAATAAATATATAAAAATTAGGTTGATACAATTAGCTGTAAAACTAGTGTTGTTATATTTAAGTATCAGATTATTGGTAAAGTTATTAAATCTATTGAGATAAGAACTTTCGACTTTGAAAAAGTTGTGATATCTATCCCCAAAAAACCTTTAAAAAGGTAAAATTACGCAAGAGTAGTATAGGTACCACTATGGAGCGTCACAACAAATCCCCACTCCTCACCCTTTCCGAAGGTGAATGACCTCTGAGTAGTATCAGGAGCTGAGTAAGTCATTATGACGTCACGTGGTTATATAAACATATAATTTAATCTAGATATGACAAACTTTTTTAATAATATTAATAAAAAAAATTTATTAATAAAATTTTATTCAACTATTCAAATTAATCAAGCAAAAATTAGAATTAACTTATTTGATCAATAAAATATTTTGCAAATTTAAAAAAAAAACGACTTTATTAGGATGAGGTGCAATATTGGTCAAGAAAGAAGAAGATGGTGAGTATACTTTATATTTTTTCGTTTATTGTTTTATAAAATATATAGTGGATACAATTATAGTATATGTATAGTGAACAAAACTTATTTTATAAGTATAGTGTATAGTATTATTTTATAAATATAGTGAATATACGCTTATAATTATTTTACAACTACAAGATAATTTAACGCAGCTACAATTGAATCAACATGAAGCGCTGTGATTTCGTGAAATACACGAATAATTTCGGTTTTAAAAATACAATTTTCAGGTTTTTTTATTTTATTTTCCACACTTGTAATTAACGACGCAATTATATCATCATCACACTCGAGTACAGCTCGTTTCACAAAGCCCGCATAATATTCATCTATTTGAGATCTATATCGAACACCTCACAATTTTTCTACAAGATCAACAATCTCTCCTGCACACACACTAACACCTTTAACAGGCATGGTTAAATATTTAATCCTATCATCTACGCAGAATGCAACGCCTTGTAAATACTCGAAAGTCACCTTTTTCATAACAATGCTTTGTCGATACCTATTGACCAGACCAGAAGTAGGGGTGAAATTTTCTTCAATTTCAATGGCTCTATCAGTATGGCTTCTAGTATACCTCAGAATCCAACCAGTTCCGTACACTTTTTGCTCCATCAAATCTTCAGCATTACCATCAAAATATTTTCCAGTATCACCAAACGTAAGCTTAAACTCGTCCCACGTATCTGTAGTGAAAGCTATTGCTTGAAAATCGTGTGAGAGTAAACGTACCATTGGATAAAATTCGCCATCTCGTAGTTTATTATATTCAAGACGAACTAAAATTTTTTTCGTGAATGACTTGTTCAAACCGTAGAAAGAATTAAAGATGGGCAGTGTAAAGTTCTTCTTCTGATGCGCCATTTTTTTCCTTTTTTCCTAATAGCTTTCTACGATACGAACGTCGACTGAATGACTGTCATCTTGATGAATATAATCTTGTTATATAAAGGCTTAACACAAGAGACAGTGGAGGGGATAAGGTGATGATAAAAAAAATACACTCTCGCTACTTCTTTGTAACGAACTTGCTTTTACGGCAAGAAAGTAACAATGATCCCCAGAAAAGCTATCGTCAGTATTTTTGATGAACACGTGCCTTGCAGCTGCAGTATTATTTTCTACCGAATCAGCAAAAAAAATTGTTATTGAATTTCTCGAACTCTGACCTCATTATTTCTTTGGTGAACGTTACTTTACGAGAAAAAAGTAACAATCATTCCTAGAAAAGTTATCGTCAACATGTCTGATCGACACGTAGCTTGCAGCTGCAGTATTGTTTTCTAAGAAATCAGCAATAGAATTATCAAATTTCTCGAACACTGATCTCACTATATTCTTGGTAACGAACATGACTTTGCGACAAAAAAGTATCAGATTACAATAACGACAGCTTACCACAACACTTTTGAAAACATCTTATCATACAACAACCATTTCCAGAAAACTTGTCGTCAGCATGTTTGAACGGTACATAATTTCTGGCTACAGCATCGTTTTTTACTAAATTAGTAGAAAAATTTTTAAGAAATTTCTCGAAACCCAATCCAGATGTCATGTAATCCAAGAATATGATACAAAATTGGCGGCACACATCAGATGTTTCACTCTGTGATTGTACCGTATTCCAACGGAATCTATTACAATTACGACGTAGACGGTTAATATAATCTGGTACCAAAGGAGACATTCCATAACTATCAAAATACCAAGCTGTACGACTACGGTTAACGTACATGCACACCCAATGCGTTCCGGGTTTTGTATGGCCATCAGTGTTCACTGCAATTGCTGTCGGTCTCGTCCACACCTTCGGAATTTGATCTGCTGGGTACACTCCTACAGAGTGGGACGGTATACCCTTCAAAATTTTCATGATCTCCAAGCTGTTCATCGCAAAGAAGCGTCAGCGGTTGAAACATAAATTCAGAATCACGTTCCAAATCTCGTAAAGATAACCATTTTTTTAAACGGTACGCATTGGTTAAAGCGCACGTATAGTTTAGATGAGGTGTCTTTACAGCGTGATTGGGACAATACTTATTTAACCAGGGTAGCTGATTAAATGACGGACAATCTTTATTTGATTCTAAATTTATAATTTCTCGCGCAGTAATACCGTATAAAATTGACCACTTTTGTTTACCTCTTACGTAAATTTTTCTAACTTTATGAGTAAGATCGCGCAACGTTTGGTAGAGAGCTTTCTCCGTGACATCGCCGTCAAAATAGTCAAGACCATGATGATGTTCTGCAAGCCAATTATTTTTTCTTCTTATGTCTCTGCTAAAAGCGTTTATACGATTTTTTGATGCGATAATCCAATGACCGCTAAAATCATCGTTTAAAGCTACGATGGCGACTTCTTTTGGAACAACTCTGTTATTACTATCTTTTAAGCACTGAATATCCACGACTACATCCATGATTTAACTTTTTGTCTGACCAATGCAACGATTAAAGCTATACTAAGGAGTAACGGTGACGTCTTTTCATCCGATAAAATTTGTAAGCGCCATCTATTGATAGTTTTACCCATTAAAATCTGCAATTGTTTGTCGTGATGCGTCAATCTCTAAAACGTTATCGTATTTTGCATAAATTATACAATTGACGGTGTCTGTTAGACGTTCGCTAAATCTGACATCGAGTCTAACATTTCCATGTTTTATTAAATTCCAATGAGTACATTCATTTGTCGATAAATCGGGTGTTATATCAAATGCAAACAGACAGGAACCGTTTGGATACGACTCATGAGTAATTTTATTTCCCTCATTGAGAAAATGGACACCTGTACCGCTGAATAAAGTATGATATGCATCAACGTATAACTTTTCTACTTTGAAATCAGGTTGTAATAGTTTTGAAGGTATTTGAACACCATCAACAAACAAACATAGAAAATTGATGTTAAAATGATCGAAATTGAACAGATTGAGCATTCGGTCTCCGTTAAACGCCTTGTTTAGAACAAACCCTATGATTATTCTTTTAGGTAACTGTCCTAAAATAATATTATCCAGAGTTTCACCATGTATACCGCTATGC
Source organism: Anastatus disparis (assembly GCA_017163975.1). Classification (NCBI taxonomy): domain Eukaryota; kingdom Metazoa; phylum Arthropoda; class Insecta; order Hymenoptera; family Eupelmidae; genus Anastatus; species Anastatus disparis. The sequence continues at coordinate 4,531,754 of JAFFSR010000277.1, forward strand.
ATTGTTACAGCTTTGACTTCAACTCTTGTGAGAGGGTATTTAGCTGTAGCTTTAGAAAGTGCTTTTGCGTGTGCTAATAGCACACCTAGGTTAATTTTTACCCGTCTCACTAAAAGATTAGCTTCTTATATATGTACGGCAAAGTATCCTGAAAGATCCATGAGACGAAAACCATCTCGAGAGCGCACTAAACAAACTCTTACTTCAACGCCGTTTAGTAATAACTTTTCTTGATTAAACACATCTGCATGTAAATGCCCGGCAAGATCTACAGTTTTTTTCACTGGTGCCACTTTATTGAGTAGTTCTGCAGTCACATTTCCAGGATACTCATCGACAGTGGTGTTTAAGCTAACGCGCAAGCTAAGCATAGTATGTGCTAAATCTAAATAATCTTCGCCATTTCCAGATATTACAAATTCTATAAGTGCGTCATCAGTCAACGAGGAGATAGGCTTATACTGGAGCCAATGAAAGCTCTCGATAGTAGTCTGTGTCGGAGGAATGTCGAATAGGAGCAATTCTGATTTCATGCACTCACAGGACTGTGTATGTACAAACGCCATTTTTAGTCGAAAATATCTCTTGTCGTTCGTACTTTTTTACTTTTTCAAGAATTTTTCTTTTTTTTCTGGTTCTATTTATTTTTTTCTTCACTACTTTATTCCTTTTCTTTTTTGTGCTGCGCCGTTTAATCTTTCTTTGAGTGCTCTTAACACGGACACTGCCGTCATCCAACTGCAAAGTAGACAGATAACGCTGTTTCTTATATCCAGATCCTTCCATCAATTCATCTAGTTTCTCTTCAGCCTTTCTTTTTAGATTTGTGCTAGACTCTTTTATACGATTTCGTAGAGATTCTTTGATTGGAGTATTCTGTGTTACAACGTCAGATAAAACGTTCACACCAGTACGCAATGCCTCCTTTCCCACAGATTTAGCGCCACGGGAGAGTAGCGGTAGTACACGACGAAACAACCCAGCTAGAAAACTTTCTACACCACCATGCCCTCTTTGGTAGGGGGCTTCAACGTAAATACGTCCGATACCCCTACCATTTTTACCACCACTACCGATCTGCATGTCAAAGTATGCCTCGTAATAATTCATCTCTTTTCTTATTAATCAATACGATGAAAGTGCAACGTCACTGTCAAGGTGCCAAAATTAAATGGTATTGGCTGACCTTGTTGATCTCTTATATCTATTTCAATGGTTTGAGAAGAGTTAAACAATAGCGGTATGTACATAGATGGTGAAAAGTTTTTATTTTTACACCATCATATTTGCAATCCTCAGTATTTAAGGAAACCGCTCTTAATAATTTACCTTGCACATCTCCGATTACATAAGGTTCACAGATGTCACTGTACACCATTAGAGTTGTTGATAACCCATTAGAAAGATTAGCAGGGTAATTAGCTATAGTGGGTTCTTCTTTATCGACCTTGATAGCTTCATTTTTTCCAGTTTCAAACCCGAGAATTTTTCTCAAATTCCTTGACAACTCTAAAACGTGATCAATTGGCGTACATTCCTCTGTGAAACAAACGCGTCTGATTGATACGTATCCACCACGCTCTATTTGGAAACGTAGATGGTCTTTTACACAGCTCAGATTGTTCATCTCCTCCACGAGACTTTCTAAATGTTTGTAAACGCCTAGACGTATAAAATTAATGGATAAAAGACCGGTGCAATTTTATTAGTCTCCAGCGACGATGGTGGTATATTTTTTACACAGACAAATCTTTCATCCTCGTTTGGTGGAACATCTTGAAATGTCATAGGAATTTGGATCTCCGAAAGTGCAACACTCCAATATCCTTGCAGTCGTATTTGTTGTGGTAGATGAGTAACGAACCGTATTGTATTATTGTCAGGGAAATAATGCATACTACTATTACTAGGTGGTATAATGTAAAATTGATCCTTCATGATGTTTTTTCGATTTGGCTGGCTGCAACCCAGGAATTAAATTTATCGGGGTAACCTTTCCATTTAACAAAATATTTTTTATTCCGGCCACTTCCAGTACTTTTTAAAATTTTTTTAACTTCGAAACTTGCGTTATTTAAATCCTTTTTTCCACACGGCGTGCGGGAAGTTCGATTTCCCACACGATTTTCCGTACGGGAAGTGCCCTATTCCCGCACGAAAAAGTGTGCGGAAAAAACTTTCCGCACGGAAAAAAGCGTGCGGGAAAAAAATTCCCGCACGGAAAAAAGCGTGCGGGAAAAAATTCCCGCACTCTGTGTAAAATATAATATTACAACGAATAAAATAAATTTGTTAAATGTTTAATATTATAAAAACGAAAATCTAAAGTTTTCGTGTAAGCATTGTAAGTAAGAAAATTATTTGAACAAAGAAAAAAAATATAGAAGAGTAAGGTTAATATTTTAACAAAGGATAATACTATTTATTAGATGATTAATATTATAAAAACGAAATCCAAAATTCTCGCGAATGTATTGTAAGTGAGAAAATTATTTAAGCAAAGAAAGAAATCTAAAAGAGAAGGGTTACAATTTTAAAGAAGAAGAATACTATTTATTAGATGTTTAATATTATGAAAACGAAAATCTAAAATTTTTGCGTATGCATTGTAAGTGAGAAAATTATTGAAACAAAGTAAAAAATATAAAAGAGTAGGGTTACAATTTTAACAAAGAAGAATGCCATTTATTAGATGTTTAATATTATAAACACGAAAATCTAAAATTTTTGCGTATGCATTGTAAGTGAGAAAATTATTGAAACAAAGAAAGAATTATAAAAGAGTGGGGTTACAATTTTAACAAAGAAAAAAAATATTACACTGACTTTAAACAATTGTGATAACATTAAAATTAATTTTTATGTAAATTCTAAAATTTAAATTCGTAAAAAAATTATCTAACTAAATGATGTTTTGGTTAAATATGTAATTTATTGATTTATTTAAATTTTTATAGAAATACCTACATTCCTTTTTTCAAACAAATAATGTATTTTCACTTACGTTTTCTTTTAATAAATAAAAAGTTTACAATATTATATTTGTTTATATTATCACATCCTTGATTCTCTAATCCACATTCAATTTCTTTTTTTTGTAATATGAATTTCAATTTAAAATGATGTCATTCTTTTTTTTAATCATATATTATGTAAAAGACCAATCGAACTTTCCACACCTTGTGTGGAAAAATAATATACGTAACACGTGCGAGAAATGGTTCCCGCACTAGTTACGTAATGTACTATTTACTCTTCTCAACTCGTGCTCGTAGAAACACCCTTCAATATTCTCATCAGCTAAATCTTTCAGAAAGTATACCGGTGGCTAGCGTGCTACTGAGATACGAGTAATTTTAAACAGTTCCAATGTCCATCCACCCTCGTATCCTTTCGCAAACACGTTTCTTGCTCGACTGGCCCGTACTAGGTCACTGATGGTGTATTCAGGTTTTGGGTCCTTGGAGAAACCATATCGAGATTCTAAATTTTTTCAAGCTTTGTGAGTGTTGTAAATCGTAACAGATGCTGGCTCCATCTTGATGGATGAGTGTTTGCTATGATTGTAACACTCTAATATTTTTTCTAGAATATCAACGTATCGACGAGTGTTTTTATCCGTAAAATATCGCCACATCCGTTCCTTTATAGTTCTTAAAAACCTTTCGGCTACAGCTGCTTTAATATCAGGACTTCGCACTATTCTAAATGGAATTTCATTTTTCTTCAACACTTCTTGCAGTTCCTTTTCTAGAAATTCTTTCCCCTTGTCCGTTTGAAAAATCACGAGTTTTCGATTAGCACTGTTTTTCAAAATGGTTTCAAATGCTCTGGCAACACTTTTTGAAATTTTATCCATGAGTGGTAAAGCCCATGCGTATTTACTCAAATCGTCGATGATAGCGAGGATATAAGTGTAATTATCGTTATAAGTTTTGACCGCTCTCATATCCATCAAATCTGCTCCCCAGACGTCATCACGATTTCAAACATTGTAATGACGTCTAGGAAACCTATGTCGTACAGGTCTGTGCAGATTGTAAATATCCTGACTCTCAAACCAGTCGATTACTTTTCAAGCTGGGTATTTCTTTCGTACAGAGGTTATTATTTTATTAGCCACCGCATATGCTTCTGGTCTTGGTGGACCAAAATAAAGCTTACTTAATTTTTCTACATTATTCTTGTTTTTTTCCTTTTGCTTACTTCTTCGTCGGCATCATACACGCTTTTGTCTTCTTTATTTTCTTACCCCTGCGTTTTATAGCCTTCTTAATACGCAAAAAAAATTTTTCAAGAGTAATTTTACTAACCATACAACAAGCAGTCATCATTGCAACTGTACGTTCATCGGGTAGGGTTTCACTACCAAGCATCCGAGAAAAAGCTTTCTCTGCTAGTATTTGGTCAGCTCGACGACGATCTGTCGACTTCTTATTGGCATAAACTATGTCATGTTCACGACACGCTTCATCAAGCTGGTTAATTCCAACGTCACCACGTTTACGACGGTCAGCCAGTTTTGTTTCGGGTCCGCAAAATTTGTATCCTGGTACGTGCATCTCAAAAGGCATTAAATCAATTATAGAATCTAGAACAGACTTTTTCCCTTCATCGTCTTTCTCTAATTTCAGAATTTCGTGCCCAGACGACTCCATGTTTCCCCTGATTTCGGTGATCTGGCGACTTTCTTTCTTCTCTTTCTCTTCCTACGCCCTTGTTCTTCCTCGCTGAGTTTGTTACTACCACCGGATTTTGATTTGCTACTACCAGACACTGGAGAAGCGAAAGGAGAAGCCTCATCGATTATCTGTAACACACGATCGTTTCCAATAAAAAGCCAAGGTCACGACACGTCGAAGTACCAGAGCAAACTGACGAGCACCTGCCGGTTTAACATGTTGTCTTTTCTTCATTGCTTTGTTAACCAAGTCGATAATATTTGCGCCACGGATAGGAATGCCATCTATACATGTTGCACCATTACCATCCCAAGTGACGATGCCTGTGCCACATAAATGCTGTAAAAGACCCGCTGCATTGGACCGGTATCTTAAAGGTACACTTTCCACAATTCATGCATTCACACAATCTTCTAATTCTTTGACGACTCGTTTTGACTCTGCCTCAGCATCATTATTATTATCATCGTTGATAATATCAGCATCTTACATATCATCGTCTTTCTTTGTAGTTTCTGTCTTCTTGTTACTAATATCTTTGAAATGTAGATAACGTTGTAATGCTTGAGAATATCGTTGCCATTTATCCCGCTCGCTCATATCGTCCGTAGAATTAAAGATATCACTCATCTCTGCATCTAGCCTGCTAACAGCAGTTCCTGGTGTTTGCACCGACTTTAACCCAGCGTTGGTGAAAAGTTTTTGTTGTAAGCGTTTAACACTCTCTTGTGGTAACAAAATCATTTTTTTGGTGTGTTCCATTTTTTTTTATTTTGATATAAGACTTGACAATATTGTACCAATGAGTGGTGCTAACAATATTGGCAAGAATCCGCCGTGCTGTACGATAACTTTCTTTTTCGTAGCTAGATTCTTTCGAGGACTTGCCAATCGTCTAAGAATGCCTACGTGTTTACGTAATCGAGTTTTGTGCGTTCTGTTGTGAGAAACGTTACCGCGCAGCACGTTGAGAGCACACTCACAAATGTATCTGACCAATTTAAGATCAGCCTTACGGAGCACGGCAGCGCGTTGCTCCCTGTTAAAATGGTAAAGCGCTCTTAAAATATCTGTATGCTTTTGCCCGATGGGACCTCTAGTTCTTCGCTCCATGACAAAGATACGACTGGAAGGTGATTACTCCGTACTATGACGAAGCCCCTCGCGAAATTCTATATGTCTCCCAAGCTCTTTATAACCTGCCTGCCATTCAGCATAGTAAACGATCACGCGACCGAAACTTATGTCACTCATACGATCGATGTATTTTAGAAATTTTTCTGCAAACACTGTTTTGCCACAACTAGTAGGTCCACAAAGCATAGATGTCCACGGGTGATTCCATCTAATATCCATCACTTACTACTATAACAACTACTATTCTTCTCTAAAACTGTTAGCACACTAAACGTTCTAACAAAACACACTGATAGTTATAGTTTATGACTTTGTAAAATACATGTATTTTTTCACCAACACAGCTTCAATAATTTTACCAATTCTCTCGATCCCATATCCAAACTGTACCCGATCTCGTGCCGCTTGTTACCACTCGCCACGCCGGGCAGCACGACTGCCGTAATTCGACACGTATAATATACGAATACTTGGTGAGTTGGGATCAAATCTCACACTTTTTTTCTCCATATTACCAGAGCTGTCTGCTGACAAAGCTAAAGTTTTTCTGGAGTCTACGACAATCTTGTGATCGCGGTGGGGCCCCTGCGTGGCCGCTCACGTATCCGCGAAAGCGTTGAAGAAGAGCTCGTCCTCTTAGTGTCGTAATATTAACACAGGCCGCTCGCGAGAGTTACAGAACAGCTAGCTTTTTAGTGCATGCGCGATTGGCTCCCACAACCGCAAGCGCGTTAATGACGAGCTCGTCCCCTCCACCACTGCAATATTACCTCTCTCCCCCTATCACTCACGGTCTCACGAGCGTTTTGGATTGGAAATTGTTTCGCGCATGCGTTCTTATTATTGTATACCTGCTCAGACGATGTGGAGTTCAGTCGTTAACTGTGTCTGTATCCGTACGGGTAGCTTTTTTCCAACCCGACAAATCTTCTTTTACCATATACGGTTTCACAAGTTTTCGTCTCTATAAGTGATAATACTTCGTGAAAATCTGTCCTTCTTATTCCCGGTGAAGATATAATAATTTCGTCCGTGTTACCCGATATTAACTGGCATATACTTTCAAAATTAATTTTTTGACTATTTGAATGATTCAGTCTTGTACCTTTAATTTTACATACTGATTGTTCAGAACCATCTGGAAGTTTACACTTGTACGCGTAAAATTTCGATCCACCAGAGGCAAAAGATGATATGTATGTACCAACACCTTTCTCTGCTAATTCATCAGTAAGTTCACCAAGCAGTGTACTGATCAGCAAATCGTATTCGTCGTTCTTACTGACATAGAAATCGAAGTCTGTGTCGTAGTACAGTGCACGCGATCCTAGTTTGTTTAAATAATCAAAAAGTTTAAGCCGGGTTTGTGCTTTTGTGAAAGCTGCAATTACAACACTTGTCGTGCGTGATTGCAAGAGAGCTTCATCCTGATACTGCCAATTCACGTACAATACCTGATCGTTGACTAAGATGATACTGTTTACAACCACTTCAGCATTAGAAAGTAGTTCTGTCAATCTTGCTGGCTCTGTAACAACCTCTGTTTTAGCCATATTCTCTTGTTGCACGAGCTTTCCCCATAATGAGTTTAAACATAGTTTAGCAACCGATCTCAAACCCGTATTGAAATTTATATCAGTTTAACTTAGACGAATACCCTCTTTGTGTTCAAAGTTCTCTATATAACGGTCCTTATGATCTTCGGTAATACACTCTGACAGGTAGCCAGAAGCCTCGGTTTTTTGTTTAAAGAATTCATCGATGTACTCAGTAAAAATGCCACCTGTTCGCGTGACAGGGTTATATTGTACCATCTCATATTGCCATATTTCGTAAACGTTTTAAATCACGTATCCTATTTCTACAGCTTTTTTAAGCTCTTCCGACACCCATGTTCCGTGTAATACCCGATCTATTGTATTATCGTGCATACGATCCATTTGAATCATTTGTTCACAGCACGTACGGCAAAGAGAAAAAATTAATTTTCCATGCATTTTAACTGGTAAAACAGGGTGATACAAACTTCTGGGCGGGAGTATATCACACATGATAAGACCTTCAACGTGACTGATGTCGTTGTTATCCCCTATGAGAGTTTGAGTTTCATTACTCACATATAACGTTGGATGACCCACAGGATATTTACCTCGTTTACAAATGTATGGATATAATTTACATACATCAACGTATTCAATTTTTCCATCACCCTCACACGCATCTATATATTCTCTTCATTCCCGGTTACGTAAAATTTCCCGCTCAAATTCACAACCCCATATTTCAATGAGTGTATAATTGCCTGTTTTAATTTTGAAGGATACAGCACATGTTCTTTCATATCTGTCGTCAAATGATTCGCCTGATGATAATGTTTCATTTCTACAAACTTGAATACAAATTAACAATCAAACCCTTGTGAATTGTGTGCTATACAAATAACTTTTTTAAACTATTCACGTCGTGATAGAGCTAACCCGACGAATCGTTTTACTGGATTTTGTTTAAATACAAATTCACGAATACTACAATCTTCACACATATTTGATATATTAGTATCCTCTAGGCAAAAACTACAAACTTGTACAACACACAGGTTAGGTACATGTATTTTTTTATTTTAATCACCTAACACAGAAAGAGTTTGTTGTGTTTCAAAATCATAAAATAAATATAATATTTTAGATCTTTCCTTACCTTGCTCTATAGGCTGAATATAGCAAAAGTGGTTGATCGGTAGCCGTTTGTTACAAATGTCACAAAATACAACTCCACATTCATGTTTTTCACCGCGGTTTTTCACCGCGGTTTTTCACACGGATAGTTTCACAACAAATTTGACAAATTTTCACCGCTTTACAAACACTTACGTTTCTTTTAAACGATCCTAATTTCAAATGATTCTCGAAACATGTATTACCAAAAAATTCTCTAAAGCCATTTAAGCACTTTTTTATATCCGCACTGTTGTCACAAACTGGTGATTGCATGCACTTAAAACATCTATTAGAACATCTATGATCCAAAGCGAACTTGTAACTTTTATTACATGGTATGCAATACCCTCTACTGCCGGCTGCACCAGTCAAGTTTAGAATAGGTTGATAATGTCTTTGGTTTTCATAATACATTATACGTAGTGTATAAGATACGTTTTGGTATGTATCAATTACAACTTTTGTACCATCATAAATAGGTATATTCCCACGCCCAAAATTCCGGAAAGAGTAAACCACAATAGCTGTGCTTTTTGTAGCCAGAAAAATTTGAAACTGATGAATTTCTCGTAAACCACACCCTGTTGATGGTATAGTAACCTGTGCTTGATCAATGAGATTAAGAGCTGCTCTTTTTTGCTCCCTCTTATTGTGCTGTCTAATACTATTATAGTAATCGTGTAGTGTACCAGAGCGAATTTGTCCTCTTACGGCATAGGCGAGTGCCGTAACTAATGATCTCGGAAAGCAAAGATTATTATCGTTGCGTATAGTCAAAATAGATTTATTGTACACATGATCATCACTTAATCGAACACGTCCGTTTCCCCTTATATTCGGCACTATAACGCACTTAATCACAAAGTTTTCATCTATGTCAAAGTCTTGAGAACTCTGTGCGACACTAAATATCATTTCCCACAAATCTTGAGTAGTGAAATTTCTAATAGGTCTGAAAGATAGCCATAATGGTCCATGAACAAAATGATCAGATAGTATCATTACACTTATAAAATCGGAAGGACTACGCCCATTCACTAACTGATTACGCAGATCATCTATCAAAATGTTTCATCATATGTTTGATCATATACTCAAAAATGTTTGCTCCTGCTGGTGGTGATGATATTCTTCCCGAAATCTCTACACCTTCTGCATTAAACCTTGGGTAAAATCGGGAAGTTTAGTTTTCAATTAAGTTTTAATTAAATTTGTAATTTGTGTATGAATTATTAGATAAGATAAGGATGTTCGTATGCTTTTAGTACTGTGTATGATGACTAATACCGTAATTACAATTTTTAAAATCGATCAATTTTTAATATAAATGATTTCTTATAATGCCATTTGATTTCTTATGTTCAGATTAGTATATGTTCAAAAAATCAGCTTTCTAGGATCAATAAATCAATAATCGATACATGACCGATTATCTATTCATCTAATAAAAATATCAAGGTGATTTTTGGTACATATGTTATTTGAATAGCAAAAAATCGAATGGCATCGTAAAATTTTTTATTTTTCCAAAATTTGTAAATTTTAAAATTTGTAATTTGTGTATGAATCATCAGATGAGATAAGGATGTTCGTGTGATTTCAGTAGCATGTATGATGACTAATACCGTAATTACAATTTTTAAAATCAATCAATTAATAATATAAACTAGCAAAAAATACCTTGCTCCTAACGTCGCTTGGTTAAATTTTCATATATGATATTATTATGTATAAATTAGCCAATTTTTAAATAAAAAAGAATTGCCGCAACTTATGAATTTTGATATTGTAGTTTTGTACTAAATTAAAATTTTATATTTTTATAAAAAAAGAATAATTAAAGTTACAATACGCATAAAAATTGTTTGAATACAAATTATATCATGATGAATTAAGAATTTGTTCTACTAAATTGCATTAGAATCAATAAAAAAATATAATAGGAATTCATTCTTTTTAATAACGTGTTTCAATAACAAACCATGAAATAATCGAAAACAGTATTTGACGTTTACAAGGACCAATAACTGCACGGAGAAAGGAAAGTATTGTTAAAATAGGTTCTAAATCAAGTATATCTAATTTATGTACTAAGGTACTTAAAAGAAGAGTGGCGATATAATTTCAATTAATACTATAGCTTGAATTTTAGGAACCAATGTTGGTACTATTATATTATGAAGTAAGAGCATAAATTTGCGATGCTTACTTTTTTTTGGTACTAAGACTGATATTGCACTTAAGGGCAATATTTCGCAGAAAATGAAATCATTTATCTCTTTTCGGGCAGCTTTTCCTGTTACTAAAATTAAAAATTAATAAATATAGAATTATTTACATAATATATGATACTTCAAAATTACTAATAATTAATATTTTGATTCGTGATATTTAAGGAATGAAACGATACATGTTTATCTTCCATATTCCATTTTAAAATAGTTACTTTTGAGTTTTAAATTAATTATTAGTAATCTAAAATTGATATATATATTATATGATTTACATTATATTTATCGACTGTTGAAAATTGTTACACAATTTAATGAGTTTTACGTTGATAGGTATTAATTATAATGAAATTTTTCGCTCCTAACGTCGCTCGGTTGAATTTTCTTTTATTATATTATTATGTATAAATGACTAATTTTAAGTAAATAAGACTTAATTAATTTAAGTTAATTTTAAGTACTAAATAAAATTAAAAATAATTTGATGAAACATAATATAAAAATATATGTACACATGTGCTTAAAGTAAAAAAGCGTATAATTTATTCCATCAAGTGACTATTTCTCACTCTACTTCCATAAGAAAAACAAAGATAATACGATATTTGATATAAATAATACAGACCTCAATATATGACCATAAATTTGATTTATAAAATTAATTTTTACGTGAAACATGCTTAAAAAAATTTTGTGTTCATTTCTAATAAAAATATCTTCTAAAAATGTATTTTTAGGCACGACCGCTATACGGAAGTGCCTTATATTTTCGACATCGTGAAAAATGTAATCCTTTAAAATATGTTATTTTATGATGAAAAACTCATTTTTATAGCAAAATAAGACTATTACAAGGCTTCCTTAAGGGGAGACACAAGTAAAACACACAAAAAATGAGGTTTATTAGTTTTAACTTTTGATCCGTAGCACCTACAGTGTTATCCATGCGTAATGTTGTTCAAAATCATCTAAAGAATCTATAAAAAAAATTTCAGCTCGAAATATTTAAAACTGTGGGACTAATTCCATTTTAACGACTGCTCGATTCAGTGATAAATGAGGAAGCGTTAAAATGGAACTAGTCCCACAGTTTTTAATATTTCAAGCTGAAAATTTTTTTATAGATTCTTAAGATGATTTTGAACAACATTACGCATGGATAAAATTGTAGGTGCTACGGATCAAAAGTTTAAACTAAAAAACCTCATTTTTTGTGTATTTTACTTGTGTCTCCTCTTAAAATGTATGTATGGATGTATGTGTGTGAGAAATCAAGTTTATGAATTTTCTCGACGAATTTTTATCCGATCTGAATGATTCAAACTGGAAATTATTTTAAATAATAACATAAGTCAATGTTCCTATTTTGGAAAAAATCGTTGAAAGTGTTTTTAAATAGGTGCCTTTTAAATGGTCAAAAAATGGATTTTTGGTAATAAGTTAAAAAATACGATTTTTTTAAAAAAAGTATATAAAATAAAAGTTATAGAATATAAAAAAATAAATGATTTTTATACATTACATTTTTCTCTAAAATTAATATTTTTCAAATTGTTTATGAAAAATGTTAAAATTGAAGGCTTTTTGATGATAATTTGATAAATATTATTTTTGAAAAAATATATATAATACTAAAAAGATGTATCTTATTTTTTTCTATGAATTTTATCTTATATACTTTTTTTTTAAATTCGTTTTTTTTCAAGTTATTACCAATAAATCATTTTTTTAACCTCTAAAGGGATAACTGTTTTACAACCGCTCGAACGATTTTTTTTATAACTGCTAATATTTATTTGTATTATTGTTTTGAATCATCATCCTTTGGGATGATTCAGATCAAATAAAAACTTTATACAAAACTTTACTTTTAAGCTACTGAACTATAAAATAATTTTTTTTACTTGTAACTTTTGATAGATTATCCTATTCAAAACTTTGAAAAGTATGCATCAAAATATGTCTTTTTCACATAGTATAAATTTCTTCGAAATCAATCAACTTAATTCACAAGAAAAATTCAAATAATTATAAATTTGTTTTTTTTAAATGAATACAATAAATTCAAACCTCCTGTTGAAAGTTGTGGTAAAAAATACAATGAAAAAAGAAATCAGATTAACTTTTAATTCTTTTGCGTTTGTAATGTTCTGTTTTAATATTCTCTGAATATCAAATAGCGAATGCGAAGCGCGAGCGTTTTCGGTCGTGCCTTATATGCAAGAAGCGAAGCTTTTTGCATGCCTCGTATCGCTTTGCGATACAAGGCCCGAAGTCATTTCAGAGCTGAGCGAAGCGAATATGTGGCGAGCTAGTATATATATGAAATACGAAATTTAAATTTAAAAAACCATAAGATTAAAATACACATTTTGGGTTAATTTTAAATTTAAATATTTCAGAATAATAAAATAACTATTTGCAATTACTTAACAATCCTTTTGACATCTAATATAAAATATTAATGAGATACAAATATAAAAAAGTGTATGTATCACAAGTATGGTTTGCATATCATAAATATTATAATTTTTTGAAAATTCTTGATATTAATAGATTATCAATTTAAAAAATTAAATATTTTTTCATTGATGACAAATAACTTTTTAAATATAGTTAAAATAATACTGTATATGTCAATCAAATAACATTTACATCAAAGTAAATTTCAACGCTATAATTATTAAAATGAACATTTTTATTTAACTCCAATCTATTGTAATAATAATTTTTTTTAATATATATATTAAAAACATAATAATTTTATTTGATGAACAGTTATATAAATATTATATATTTATAATTGTATAACTAAATTTATTAAATAAAAATTTTATTCAGTTATCATTCAGAGAATAAAGTATTTAAATTAGTTTTCATGAAAATATATTATTTAAAAAGTTACTTGTTAACAATTTTTTATAAATAACATACATTTAACCTTAATTACATTTTCATTTGTACACGTGTTAGTATTGAAATGAATTATCATTTATATAAAAATTGTTAACAATTAAATATATTAAAATTACATATTAATATATTAAAATTATATTTACCTTACTAACATTTTCATTTGTACACGTGTTTGTATTTAAATGAATTGTCATTTATATAAAAATTGTTAACAATTAAATATATTAAAATTCATTTTATTAAAGCAATAATATTTTTAATAAGAGAAACATATTAATTTTTAAAATACATCAAATTAACTCATTAGAAAAATTATCATTACATGATATAAAAATATTTTTTTCAATATCGTTCGAACATAAATTTTATAAAATACAATTAAAAAAAAATTATTTATTTGATATAAATTTCATGAAATACAATTTTAGAAAATTATTTATTTGATATTAAATTTTTTTTAATAGTGAATTATAAAAATAGAAAAATATATGAAATACTAATAAATTTTTCTGATTATGTCTATAATTATGAACTGTCTAGATAGAAGGAAAATTTCCCCTAAAAAAAGTAAACACTTCAAAAAAAAATTTACTTATTATTTGCGAAACACTTATTATAAATACGAAAAAAAATAATATTGTGTAATATCACTCTAAAATTTTTAAGTATGATCATTGAAAGTACAATTATTTCATTGTGTTGAATTTGTTGTCAAAATTTGATTATATTTTACTATAAGAAGATATAAAAATTAACTGTCATATTCAACTGTCTTTACATTCTATTGTTGAATTTCCATAAAAGGAATGTATTAACTTGTAGTATGTACCATGATAATTATTTATTTAAATTTTCAAATTTTTCTAATCATTAGTTTTCAAGATATTTAGATTTCTGATTCCAAATAGAAAAATATTAGTAAATAATATAAGAACAAAAACTCCTCCATAACTAATGAATAGATTTATTTTAAAATTTAACTAATAAATAATCTTCGTGATACATCCTATATGTTAATGCATCCTATATGTTTATTTAAAATTTTGAAATACAATGGAAATATAGTCAATATTTATGGGCGCAAGTGTACTGTCCATTTGACATCTCCTTAAATAATTTATACTTATAAAATTTACATAATGTTTTATAAAAACTATTAAAATGATAATCATATATTTAATATTGTTTCAAACTATGAATAAAAAGTTTAAAAAATTATCATTAAGTGATAGCTTATAAATAGTTATATTATTTTATTAAATACATTTCCAACTTGAATAATTATCTTTATGTTAAAACTAAATTTAATTAGCACTCAATTCCACAAGTTATTTAAAAAATTTACCAATATTCAAAGTTATTTAAAAGTTAATTATAAAAAGTATTCCCATATGAGAATTTCAAAATTCTATTAATTTAATTTTTTATTCTTTACATTAGAGAATTAGTTTTGATGTTGAAATTTTTTTGTGATATGCAACACGTATATATATTATCTTATAGTAAAATATTTTATCACCTCGTATAAAAATTATTTTTTAAAAGTAGAAGAATACTGTGAATACACAAATGATTATAAGAAAATATTGAAAACTATAAATAACAATAAAAAAGCGTTAGGCTGGAGATAAATAATGATTGTTTATTATCATTTATACATTTTTTTAAATGTAGATACTGCAAATATCCGTAAATAACTGGAAATAAATTAAAGAATACAATTATTAGGAATAACTCTAAATAATTTTCATTTTAGTTCTTTTTACAACAAACTTTTTTTAATGATTTATTATGTATATATGCGACATTTCACACCAACTGGAAGAGTAGAAAAATAAAAATCCCCGAAACTCTAAGAATATATTCTTTTTGTTACCCGAAATATGTAAAAAAATTTTCAAGGATTTAGATTTAAAGGATCAAGAGCTATAGCTCCTTGAAATTTGGAAAATTATCAAAATTTTTGGAAAAGTCCCAACTTAATCATTTTTTTCCTGAAAATCCTGATGTTTTAGAGAGAAATTCATGAGAATACTTCTTGTTGTAAATAAAGAGCAGAGTTCGCACGATTCCTTACAGACCTGAATTTTAAAGTTTTCTATTGGTTCTTATATGTATTACATGGTAATTGAAATTACTCATTGTTCGTCACTTCAGAAATTTCTTTTCACGGGCTTATTTTTTTACATGAACTTTAAAATGAATTTATGATCATGTAAGTCAGAGCCATCAATAAGGAGTTAAGATAGTTTAAAATATATATTTTCATGTATCATTTATTTTCAATATAAAAATTAATCATACATTAATTAGTTAATATAAAAGCAATTCTTTTGTGAATATCTTTGAAAAAAGTTCATTAAAAATGAAATAAAATTTCTGAAAAGAATTTAAATTTTCAATAATGGTTTTGACTGAGAAAGATAAATTGATTGTTAAGGGACAGGGATTGTATAGTTGAATTGCTTTAATGTTAACTGATATTCATGTATTAGAATCAGGGTTGCGAAAAAAGTAATTAAAAATTATTTGAATTACGAATCATTTTTGAATTTGTAATTAAAGTTTTATTTAATCAACAATTCCTTTTAAATTGATAATTAAAAATATTTTAATTAACAAATCAAAATCCAATTGAATGAATTGAAAAAGCTTCAATTAAAAAATCGAAAGGAATTCTTAATTAAATAAATTTCAATGAAGAAATCAAAATGTAATCGTGAATTAAAAGGGCTTTAATTAAAAATTCAAAAGGAATCCTTAATTAAATAAATTTCAATTAAGAAATCAAAATGTAATCGTAAATTAAAAGGGCTTTAATTAAAAATTCAAAAAGAATCCTTAATTAAATAAATTTCAATTAAGAAATCAAAATGTAATCGTGAATCGAAAGGGCTTTAATTACAAAATCAAAAGGAATCCTTAATTAAATAAATTTCAATTAAGAAATCCAAATGTAATCGTGAATTGAAAGGGCTTTAATTACAAAATCAAAAGGAATCCTTAATTAAATAAATTTCAATTAACCCTTTCAGAACGGAATTATTATTTCATCATGAAAAGTTCTGATAACCATTTAGCGATGATAAGTGTTCATTTATTAAGCAATTTTTGCGATAAAAAATATTTTTTTTTTTTTTCTTTTCAAGTTTTCTCAGTTTCTATCAAAGATATAATAGCTTAAGCCCTCAGTTTAAGATCGGAAATAGTCCACTTCAATCTAATACACATATTTTTTTTTACAAAATTTAAAGCCACATATGTACAATTTCAAAAAAACCAAAAAATGTCAATGTACATTGTAATGTACATTGGTTCTGAAAGGGTTGAGAAATCAAAATATAATCGTGAATTGAAAGAGCGTCAGTTATAATTATGATTTGTGAATTCAAGGGTTTTAATTAAAAATTCCACGATTCCTTTTTAATTAAACGTACTAAGGAATTTTTATCATATATATGTATATGGAAAAACATATGTGGACGCGCACATACATACGCACCTGGGCTCATATATATGCAATATTTCATGTCGACCCACACGCACACATACAGAAAAGTTGATGTGTATGTATATATATATATATATATACATGGTCCGTTTCATGTCAACTTGCACCCGTTGAACCTTATATTTTTTGGTTCATATATATGTATATATATATATATATACATACATACAAACATACATGGGACATTTCATGTCGGTTAGCACGTACTCATAAGTACAGGTTTTCTTTATATGTGGTACCTTTCATGACAACATTTACGAACCCATCCGAGTACCCTTAGATTTACATATATGGGACATTTCATGTCGATTCGCATGCATGCACACGCACGTTAATAAACATAGGATTTTTCACATCAATTCGAACGCACACGCACAGGTATATATATATATATATATATATATATATATATATATATATATATATATATATATATATATATATATATATATATCTCTATCTAATAAAGATATATCGCCGCCGCCGCCGCCATGTATAAGAATTTTATGTGCCCTCAGTTAGCTGAAAGTCAGATAAAATTTAGCTGAAAGTTAGCTGAGAGATAGCTGAAATTTAGATAAAATTTAGCTGAAAGTTAGCTGAGAGATAGCTGAAATTCAGATAAAATTTAGCTGAAAGTTAGCTAAAAGTTGGCTGAAATTCAGATAAAATTTAGCTGAAAGTTAGCTGAGAGATAGCTGAAATTCAGATAAAATTTAGCTGAAAGTTAGCTGAGAGATAGCTGAAATTCAGATAAAATTTAGCTGAAAGTTAGCTGAAAGTTGGCTGAAATTCAGATAAAATTCAGCTGAAAGTTAGCTGAGAGATAGCTGAAAGGTAGTTAATTGTTAGCTAATTTAATTAATTGTTATCTAATTTGAGAACGTTCTCTTGGAAATTGATATTGATTTGATAATTGATACAATGGGGGTTGTGAGCAGAAGGAGCAGGGGAACCCCTAGTAAATATAAATATATATATATATATATATATATATATATATATATATATATATATATATATATATATATAACATTTCATGTCTATTCACATGCATGCACACAGACTTTAATAAACATAGGATTTTTCAGGTCAATTGGAACGCACGCACATACAGGTTTATATATATGGGACATTTCATGCCAATGCGCACACACACACACACACAAGATTATATATATATATATATATATATATATATGAGATATTTCATGCGAATGTGCACACACAGGTTTATATATATATAGGACAGTGCATGTCGTTGTGCATGCATGCACACACACATTAATATACATGGGATTTTTAATGTCAATTCAAACGCATGCTAACACACAGGTTTATATATATTGGACATTTCATGTCAATTAGCATGCATGCACACAAACGTTAATATACATGGGATTTTTAATGTCAATTCAAACGCATACAAACACACAGTGTTATATACATTGGACAATTCATGTCAATTCGCATGCATGCACACACACATTAATATAGACAGTTAATATACATGGGATTTTCCATGTCAATTCGAACGCACGCACCCATACAGGTTTATATATATGGGACATTTAATGACAACTCTAACACACCTATCCGAGTGCCCTTAGGTTTACATATATGGGACGTATCATGTCAACACGCACGCGTCAGTTTTCATAAATTTGACATATCTTGTCAACTCTAACGCGCAAACACATCTATACATGTACTTGAAATTTGTATTTATATATATGGGACCGTTTCTGTCAATTCGCATGCACGTACACACATGGGCTTATGAATATATATATATATATATATATATATATATATTTATACACATATATATGTGTGTGTATCTGTGTATACATATACATGGGATATTTAATGTTAATTAACACGCGCGCGCACACACTCAGGTTTATATATACGGGACGTTTCATGTCAATTTACATGCATGACACACGTACTTGAGTTTATATATATTTTTCTTTATATATATATGGGACTGTTTCTGTCAAGGCACATGCACGCACACACATGGGCTTATGAATATATGTATATACATATACAGGGGATATTTTATGTTAATTCACATGCGCACGCGCACACACACACACACACAGGTATATATATATATATATATATATATATATATATATATAAGACGTTTTATGACAATTTTTCACATATATATTAAGATATCTTTGGGACCGTTTATGTTATCTCGCATACATACAGGCACATACGCCCAGGTTTAGATATATGTCATGTCAATTTGCTCGCATATACAGAGGTTTATATGTATATATGGAACATTTCATGTCAAGTTACCAATATACTCAGTTATATATATAGTCATAAGCGTTTTGCAGTCCTGAGTACTCTCTTGCTCCTTTATCCTCTTATTAAATAATGCCGTCAATCTGATCGTTAATGGCTACTTTTATGTATTTATAGAAAACTGTTCCTCCTTTCTCCCCTTCGTGATCAGCCATTGGAACCCCGTATCCTCCCCCTAATCATATTTCTGACCTATTTGTATATTCTCTTTTTATTATAGCTATATCGTATTATGATTCATTTTCTAAATGATTGGATTTGTTTTATATTTTCCAATACTAAAGGAGACACATTAAATGAAATTCTCTATAACCACATTCACAGAATAAAAGTTCATAATAATATATCATTCTTATATTATAAAAATATTTCTATAATAGTATTAGATTAATAACAATGATAATTAGGTATTATTGCTAATCTTTCATATTTCTATTATATATATATATACATACATAATAGAAATATATATATATATTAGTTATATACGTAACTTGGGAGTACGAAGGATGAATACAGGCGAGACTAAAGTGTTTGTCGCTTGAGTAGCAGTTGGTCGAGGGCGCGCGAAGCGCACCCGAGACTGACTGCTGCTCAAGCGACAAGCACTTTAGTCAAGCCTGGATTCAGAATCCTTCGTACTCCCAAGTTATGTAGATAAGTTTATGTCGTTGGTAGGCCGTATGAGGAACTATAAAAATGATTTTTTAAAATTATTGATATATGTTTTATTAAAAAAAAATAAATAATGTCATTATTTACTTATTTATTTTACTTATTAACTGTTTAACTATGAAAATTTGTTTAAACAAAACATTCTGTAAAGTTAAGATTTTATATGAATTTGTATGAGCATTGACATATCTAACGACATTCTTTTGTTTTCACTAACCTACGAATCGATGTCACTCGCGTCATATACGGCCATGCTGTGCGATATCTCGATCTGTCAATACTCCCTTAGGGAGTATAGAGCTGTTAATACTCCCTTAGGGAGTATTGACAGAGAGAATATCGTCGAGATATTAGCATGAACGTATGCAATGCCTATACAAATTTAGCGTGGTCTATAGGTATTCCACCGAATACGGCCTACGACGACATAAATATAATATATATATATATATATATATATATATATATATATATATATATATATATATATATATATATATATACAGTGCTACTAACGAAAATTTAGCAATCTAAGAAAAAATCGGAAAAAATTCAAAGTTTAATATCTCTGCGAAAAATGATCGAATCTTTAAAATTTCAACTGGGTTTTAAAGTTTACACTAAAAACCATCAAAAAACGTGAGTTTCGACATAAGAAAGTCGAAATATCAACCTTTTATCCATAAAAAATGAAACTATTTTAAAATTTATTATTAATTTATTCTATTATTAAAGAAGTTTATGTCGAAATGATAAAGTAGTGATAATTTTGTGATTATGATAATTATGGATTTTGGTTAATTCTAAATATTAAGTGATATAGTTGTTATATTTTTGAAAAAATGTATGTTGAAATGATAAAATGAATAGTATTGTGATTAAACTAACTTGGAATTTATAGCTTGTATCGATATTATTTATAAAAGAATTAAATTTCTTTATATATATTGTTAAAGTATGAATAAATCACTAATTAAACGTTTTAAGTACTAAAATATTGTTATTATCATGTTTTCTATTTTTTCACTTTTTTATTAATTTGTATTATTTTTTTCTTTTTCTATAATTATAAATAGACGTATTATCGATACACCACAATTTATAGAGTTGGAAATATAAAAAATATTTTACCATAGGGAAAATGAGAAAAATAAAAGTTTTTTTGTTTGTATTTTAACTTTAAGATCGGATTATTTACTAAATAACAAAACTTTTTTCTCTCTGAAGTTCTTTTTTTTAAGCACCCTTTTCGAAATATCAGCTGTTGAAAAAACAAGGATTTATTTAACGTAAATGAGTATAACTCTTTTAAAAATAGACTTACAGTAGCTTTTAACCTCTCATTTTGAAGTAGAGTATTGTAGTTTTCATCTCGATTTTTAATTTTTAATCTCCAACAATTTCCGACAAAATGGGACAAATTTACAAATGGATGAAAAAAATTGACAAAAAATAGCTTCGGTTTTTATGGAATATTTTTTATCGATAAACACAGTTGGAATTTTTAAGATTCGATTATTTGTCGCAGAGATAGAAAACTTAATTTTTTCCAATTTTTTCTCAGGTGGCCAAATTTTTGTGAGCGGCAGTGTATGTAGCTGTTGTAGCTCAATTTGAGAGATATCACATCATTAATTTTTTATATTGATGTATCTGTGGTCGATGTCTTACGGTACTTGGATGTTTCTGGACACCTTGGTGTCATCTGTAGTATCATTATTTATTGTTTATCAAATTCATATTTGTTCTTGTGGATGTCTATCAATCTTCCTGGAAATCTGAATGTCAGTCAGGGAAATAAATTTTGAAATTTTTCATATCGTCTATTAATTATAAAGAAATTTTCATGGAAACTAATATTCTGGTTATTTCTGCTAATCTAAAGAGGTGGTCGGGACTATTTGGGGCGCTGTGGTCATGTGAGAGAAAAATGTAAAATAATTTTTACTCAGCGATTTACAATTTACTGAAACAATAATATACCTCTAATGTTGTCAATAACTCTAGCCATATATATGTAGAATAATTATTGATGCTAATCTTGTTCGAAAAGTTTAAAATATTGTTGTAAAGCAAAAAATGCAGCGCGAGATTATTATCGAAAAATGCAGCGCGGCTTATAATTGAAATGTCAATGTCGGAACGATTCGGAAAACTTGAAACATTTATCAATTTTCATTTCATAATAGTTCTTAAACATTCTTTAAAAACCGGAAAAAAATTTGTTCCGATTCTTTCAGAAATTTTCGGGGCATTACGAGGATATAACTGATGATAATACACCAAAATTCAACTGCAATAATCACAAATTCTTCAATCGAAAACGTTTTCATAAATAATTTCCATAACTTTATATTTTCCGAGAAAATAATCATAATCTTTATAATTCTGCAAAAAAACGATTCATATTGACTTTTTTATAAATTTAAGTAACTTATAGAAATTTTCTCCAATTATAATTCAATTTACTTGTTTTTGTCATAAAAAACAAAAGATAATTAGTCTTATAGCAGACTTAACGTAGGTAAATATTATTTTTTTATATACGCCTTTCTTATATTCGCCTTCATGTCTGTTTGTTTGTTTGTCTGTCTGTAATCAAATCTTGCGCGCTCGATTTCAGGCACTTTTTGACAGATATAAATTCTGAAAATTGGCATAGACTTTGGTCTTGGATGACAATACAATAATCAGTTGTCATTTTGGTACCTGGACATCCAGGTCGATGATAACGGGTGTGAAAAGTCATCTCCGAGGAAATATAAGTGGGGAGGCTTTCTTTAGATTAAGACGAGTTTTTTGGGGGTTGTCAGGGTTGCTAAAACCAAATTTGAGATCAAACAATTGCCACGAAGTGATGCACGGTGTCCAGAATATGCATGGACGTCGTCTCCGAGGAAGTACAAGTGGGGAGGCTTTCTCTGGGTCGAGGTGGGTTCCCCGGGGGATTTCGGGGCTGCTAAAACCGAATTCAAGGTTTGAAAGTGAATCTATAATGCATAATAATGATTTAGGATGAAGAGGTCGAACTGCAGTACCAAGTTGCCGATAACGGATGTACCTGAGTGTAATCTTCGAAAAGTCTGGTTGCAATGTAACTCTAAATGATAATAAAAACAATTTTAACTTAAAAGTAGAAAATACAAAATTTTAAAAACATGCTTTACAAATAAAATACAATAATTGAATAAATAGACTAAAAAGTATAAAATAAATAAATTAACTTTCTTGAAATTACTTTTATATAGTTTCATTGCAATAATCAATAGAAAATTTTACAACAAAAATTTAAAAAGAAAAGTGTGGGTGCTGAAATTTTTTCTTAAATCTTTTCAAGAAATTATTAAAGATAGTATTGAAATTATTATCAGATTTACTGAAAATTAGGCAAGATGCGCATCATACACATAAGCATTTTACACAAATGCATTTTTATACGAGCTTTCATCATAATTTTTATTTACACATTATATTTTAATTTAACACCTAGAATTATTTGATCTTTTTAATACGATTATTTTATACACAGAATAAAAAAAATTATAAATAAGTCTTAATTTTGCACACGACATATTGTGCACTTGAAATAATTAATGTTCTACACATCTAATTAAACACATAGATATTATGTTTAAAATTTTACACCATCTAATTTCTGTCGTTCATTTATTATTTTACACAAGTGTAAAAACATTCTACATTATAAATTTTAAATATTTTTTTTTATTCTGTACGTAATACTTTACACCCAAGCTTTTAACACATAGTTTTGTACACATAGTTTTGTACACATATTTTTGCACACATAGTTTTGTACAAATATTTTTGTACATGTACATAATTTACGCTATCTAATTATTTTCTAATAATTATTATGCACATAAAATTATTTCAAGTATTTTTAAAATTAAAGTTGTCATTTTTATACACATTCTATTGTACACGTCAGCTGTTAAAATTTAGTTTTAACGTTGTTAAGCAATTAAAAAATATTTATTTTTTATAGTATTGTCTTATTAATAACCAAAAAGTTAAGTTCGGTAAGTTCCGAAAGATGTTTCGGTTACCGGGAAAATTTTTAAATTCGACGCGATTTTTCCACCGTGGATATGTGTACTATAGGGATTTTCGGGGGAATGGTAAAACATTTAGGTGCGCGAAAAGATCTACTGAGTATGCGGCGGTTATTTTTGTGCAAAGTGACAATGATCTGGAGCACCAAGAGATCATTGTCACTCATGGACATAACCATGCAGGAGATAATTTATTGCTAACAAGGACAAATTTCGAGACGTCCTTAAAGCAAAGGGCAGAAGAAAGGGCGTTCTTCGATGAACCGCGTCAAATATGCGATTATGTAGCAGGATTGGAAGAGTAAGTATTTTACTTTAAATATATTTCTGCATGAAATTTTATAAATTTTATAAATTTTATAAATTTTAGCATAATTAGTGAAAAATGATGTGATCTACATGATTTTTATTTCATGTACCGCGATAAAATTTTGCTTCCAGCACTTTTAAATTAAATTTTTCAAAATACTTTTTTTATACGAATTCATGTAAAATATTAAAAAATTAATTAATTTAAAATATATCAAAGTAGAAGGATAGAGCTTTAACTCATACTTGCCTTTGAATCACAAATACGAAACTTGATTAGTAAATTTTTAAGATTTTATTAAGAGAAGCGTTAAACTTCAAACTTATGTTATTATATTACGAAATTTAAACATTCAAAATAATAAAAATAAAAAAATTCTTTTTTCATTCATTCTAACTATACCAAACGTTAGAAAAGTTTTAGCCTGAAGTAGTCTAAATTTATTATTGTTGTTTAAAATAAATACAGCAAAACTTGTCATCTGAAAAAAAAATAAAAACACCCATTAAGAGCAGGCCGGATTCGCTGTCCTTGTCTAATTGGCATTTTTGTTATTTACTCAAGTATTAATCGGTGTATCTGCAAATTGAAGGTTAAGCGCAATAGATATTATTATTACAAATATTTATGCACAAGAAAAAAAAATCTATCGCTTTGTTTTTGAGAAAAGTCAGGAACGCGAAAATATTATAAACATAATCTTTTACTTCGGCGTTCCTTACTTTTCTCAAAAACAAATCGGTAGATTTTTTTTTTCTTGTGCATAGATATTCATAATAATAATATCTATTGCGATCAACCTTTATTTTGAAGATACACCGATTAATACTTGAGTAAATAACAAACAACTCAATTGTTACTCGGTCGGTATCAGGTTCTACTCCGGCCTGCTGTTAAGAAATTATTTAGATAAAAAATCAATAGAAAACCAAAAGCTATAAGTAATAAAAAAATTTTAATTCTTTATCAACATAAATAAACAAACAATTGTAAATAGGTTGTCTTCTATATAAAGGTGCGAAGGAAATATAAAAAATAAGACTATATTACTCACCTAATAGATTTTCTTTTCAAGTCTTTAACAATCTTTCGTGTATGTATTGAAAAATACAGAAAATCAGCTTCCACAATTAATCACAAATGATGAGTAATTATTTAAACATCTCATTGAATTCTACGTTAATCACAAAAGTACCTCCTTTTAGTAATTCTGAGCTTCAGAAAAATTATAACTTCAAATAGAAAAAGATCCTTGTTGTAAAATAATACAGGAACTTATATCAACGAATATAGACGCTTATAGAAACGTATTCTTAAATGAGAAATTTCTGCCAAAAATGAGTTACCCAGCTACTGAGGGCGCCACTAGATCCCATGTATTTTTATATCTATATATATCAAATTTTTCATATGTATAGATATACAAACAATGTTAAAGTGTTACCCAGGTTGTCGGACGAAAAATTTAACCCAGAAGAATCCTTCTATAAGCGTCTATATTCGTTGCTTATATGATCTGGGGAAAAATAAATAACCCACAAAGAAATCACTTCAATAAAACATTAGTTATAAATAAGGTATCATAACCAAATAATTTATAAACATTTATAAAGTATCTGCTATATTAATTTGATAAAAAAATGTACAAATTAAGAATATTTACTTATCTGAAATATTTTTTTCCAAGATTTTGATAAGGAAATTTAATTTAAGAATTAAAAAATAAGGAAACTTAACTCCTGCAACAATATCGCATATGTCACAACTAATTTTTCAAATTTCTCATTGATCTAAATACGTCGCTACTTCGTTGAAAACGAATAAATAAACATATTCAGATCATTGTAATGTTTAAGAAAATAGTTGTAACGTGTGCAAAATTGTTTCAGGATTTAAGTATTCTGATTTTTTATCCTTAAATTAAGTTTCCTTATCAAAATCTTGGAAAAAAATATTTCAGATAAGTAAATATTCTTAATTTGTACATTTTTTTATCAAATTAATATAGCAGATACTTTATAAATGTTTATAAACTATTTGGTTATGTTACCTTATTTATAACTAATGTTTTATTAAAGTGATTTCTATGTGGGTTATTTATTTTTCCCCAGATCATATAAGTTCCTGTATTATTTTAGAACAAGGATCTTTTTCCATTTAAAGTTACAATTTTTCTGAAGCTCAGATTTACTAAAAGGAGGTACTTTTGTGATTAACATAGAATTCAATGAGATGTTTAAATAATTACTCATCATTTGTGATTAATTGTGGAAGCTGATTTTCTGTATTTTTCAATACATACACGAAAGATTGTTAAAGACTTGAAAAGAAAATTTATTAGGTGAGTAATATAGTCTTATTTTTTATAT
Organism: Anastatus disparis; assembly: GCA_017163975.1. NCBI lineage: Eukaryota > Metazoa > Arthropoda > Insecta > Hymenoptera > Eupelmidae > Anastatus > Anastatus disparis. The sequence continues at coordinate 4,558,700 of JAFFSR010000277.1, forward strand.
TTCCTTCGCACCTTTATATAGAAGACAACCTATTTGCAATTGTTTGTTTATTTATGTTGATAAAGAATTAAAATTTTTTATTACTTATAGCTTTTGGTTTTCTATTAATTTTTTATCTAAATAATTTCTTAATGGGTGTTTTTATTTTTTTTTCAGATGACAAGTTTTGCTGTATTTATTTTAAACAACAATGATAAATTTAGACTACTTCAGGCTAAAACTTTTCTAACGTTTGGTATAGTTAGAATGAATGAAAAAAGAATTTTTTTATTATTATTATTTTGAATATTTAAATTTCCTAATATAATAACATAAGTTTAAAGTTTAACGTTTCTCTTAATAAAATCTTAAAAATTTACTAATCAAGTTTCGTATTTGTGATTCGAAGGCAAGTATGAGTTAAAGCTCTATCCTTCTACTTTGATATATTTTAAATTAATTAATTTTTTAATGTCTTACATAAATTCGTATAAAAAAAGTATTTTGAAAAATTTTTTTGGTCTTTGATATATTTGGTCGTTTATTTATTAAAATACAAAAAAGTCATAATTATATTAATATATTTCGAATATACAACATTTTTTATATAAGTTTAATTTAATTCTTACTAGGAGAGGACCCCTTGTTTGGGTCACGGATCTTGCTGTAACTTGCGGATATGTTTTTATACATAAAACCATGAAAAAAGCCGCAAGCATTCGGTTGAACGCTCGATCATTTGAATATTATGAGCTATTTTGTTCAATTTCTTTGAAAAATCATTGTTTACAATATTGAATATTTCTCCCCAATCGGAGTTTCCAAGTTCATTCTGCAAAATTCTAGTAAAAGTTGAGATTAAAACCTTTTGATTGAAAAAAAACGAGTTCAAAATGCTCAACCCATTCGTTATAGCAAAATGAAGAACATGAAAAAAATTAGCCCAATAATTTTATGAAAATTTAAGTTTAATTTTATGCTAATTTTTATAACAATTTTTATTTCCCTATAACTTTTGAATGGGTTGAGTTTTTTAAAAATGTTTTTTTTTTAATCGAAAGAATTCAATCTTAATTTTCACAAAGAATTTTGCAGAATGAACTTGGAAGCTTCCATTGGAGAGTAATATTCAATATTATAAACAATGATTTTTCAAAGAAATTGCCAAAATAGCTCATAATATTGGAATGATCGAGCGTTAAATCGAATGCTCTTGGCTTTTTTCATGATTTTATCTATAAAAACATATCCGCAAGTTACAGCAAGATACGTAACCCAAACAAGGGGTCCTCTCTTAGTTAGTAAAATCCACAATTGTACCTGCTCCCATGTCTTAAGCACTGAGATAGCGGGTTTATGTCACACGAGTTATAAATTCGTATTCTAATACTCGTGACTTGAATCGCCGTACAATATAGGCCAGTAATTTTGAAGAAGTAACCAAATTTTTGCTCCAACTTTGAAAGAGCACATTTCCTTTAGTTCGTTTGTCAGAGATTTTGATAATGTATAAAAATTCTGAAAAAATTATATTTCATTCTTATTGTATGTAAAAAAAATAAACTGTGATTTTTTTCAGAATTTTCTACCGTTTTATTGTATAAGGAAATTGTATAAGAATAACAGGAATTTAACATATGTTCTTATAGGAAACTAGGTTTACTATGAAAATTTATTACTTTTTAATTGTGCAATCTTTTGAATAAAAATATTACCGGATAAATCAATGTTTTCTAAACAGTTTATCGGAAGATCAATAAAATTGATCGTTTTTATCAGTGCTGAAATAATCAATAAAAATGAAAAAAAAAATTTTACTGTATCAGCTGATTGTTAAACTTGGCAACGTCGCAACTGCTAGTGCGAAGATAGTGGTTATTCGATGATTTTGAATTGCCGAGTGTTATATAATATTTATCAGATGTAAGAGATTGGATATATGTAATAAAATCAAGATTAAGAGATTATTATTATAGTCAATCATAATTTAATTAATTATAATAATGAATAGTAATTTAGCTATTAATACAATGGAACTTTATTAATATCTTTAATATTTTTGTCATATTATTATATATAATAAATACAAAAATAGTTTAAGAAACTAAAAATATACATTAAAAACAAGATTAGTAATACTTCAGAAATACTTCTAGGAAGCTCAGCATACAATATCATAAGAATTACTCTATGATATTTACTATAATTAATATATTTAAATATATTAATTTTAAATATATTAACTTCTCTTTTGAATAACTTTTAATTTTTAAAATATAACTCTATATAAACTTTTCTTTTTAAATAAACATTCACGCAATATTTGGTCAATTAAGAGAAATAAATAGAATTATTTCTCAATATTATTTTTCAATAGAAATAAACAAGTAACATCCTCAAGTTGCTTATCCTTCTCAACAATATTTTCCTTTTTATTTTTCCTTCCCATTTCTGCACATTGTTGGAGACGTTCTATTTCCTTTTTACTTGAAAATTACCCTTTTAATCGTATTTGTGACACGGCCGACATTTTGAGGTCAGAGCAACCATATGAGTGTATCCTGACAACCGAACTATACCTACTTAAACATTCGAACTACCAACTATATAAAACGAATTAATTTTAAACTGCATGTTGCCAAGTTTCTTCTCAGTTTTAACATACTTCAATGTAAAGTATTATAAGAAAATCCTTGATTGAAAAAATTATACTTGATCAAAAAATAAATTTTAAACAGTTTATTATCATATTTATGTTATTTATCTACGTTTTTAATTCTTATCAATAATTGATATATTAAATATACGAAGTTAGCATTACTTGATCTTCACAATGCATAAGCATAGGAGATCCCCGCACCGCTCAGCCCTCTCGCAAACCCTGACAAACGTCCTTAAAAATTAGTTAAAAAATGATGAAAAAATTTTTTTTTAAATAATTACAAATAGCATCTTTATAGCCCGTTCTGAATCTTTCCCATATTTATTCTAGCTGTAATATTAAGAAGAGTAAAGCTGATTAAACAAAAATTAAAATATACAAAAAAATTTTGAAATTGCAAAGTTATACTTTCGTAAATACATCATTAAAAAATTTCGGCAAGCTAAAGAAAGCTGTTGATGAGTACTTTAAAATAGTCTCAGAATTTTTGTACGATCAAAACTGAATGAATCTGAATTTTCCAACGTTGTTAAGGGGTGTCTTCATACCGGCCCAGAGATCTACCTTATCTATATTTGAATTATGCATTTTAATAAAAATTTAACTATTTTTGACTAAAATCCATAGAAGAGGCACATTTTTAACATTCTAAAGAATTTATTGCAACGTTAAAAGACAGAATAAAAGTGAAAATGAAGACAAAAACTGCATAATACGATTATTCATAACTACATTGAAAAGTTAATCGTATTAAGCAGTTTTCGCCTTTATTTTTACCCTTATATTGTTTTTTAATGTTGCAATAAATTCTTTGGCATGTTAAGAATGTGCCTCTCCTACGAATTTCAGTTATGAATAGTTAAATTTTTATTAAGATTTATAATTTAAATGTAGATAAAGTAGAACTCTATGTCGGTATGAGGATTCCCCTTAATAACGAAAATTTGAAATTTTACGAAATTCTTAAATTATGGTTATACAATAATAAGAAGGATTAGAAAAAGCGATTAAACAATAAAAATGACCATTAAAACCATTCATAACTAAATTATGAGATATTGGAAAAAATTAATACTGTAAGTGAAAAAACGCATTTTCCGACAAATTATAACATTTGTACTGACTGAATTAGCCTTTTCTTCTCGACGCAAAAACTTAAGATAAATTAAAATAAATTTACAAAAAAATAATCTTATTAATCAAAACCATAGAACCTAACCTAACAGGTAAAAAATCCCGTAAAGCAAAGATATCTTACTTAAAAATATTCCCAAAACTTTAATTAATAAATCAGCTATTTTTTCTGGATGCAATAAGGAAGACGAAACTAAAATGCGTGTAAAAAAATCATCATGTCATTCGAGACTATGGAACCTAAACGACGGAAAATGCCGTCTAATTAGAGATATTTTACTTTAAAAAATTCCCATGAATTTGTTTGATTGATTATCCTTTTTTTATCGACGCAATAACAAAGACGACAATAAAATACACAAAAGTACACAAAAAAATAATCATGTCAATCGAAATTATGGAACATAACCTAACCGATGAAAAATCACATCTAATTAAAGATATCATAATATAAAATATTCCTATGACTTTTTATATCAATGCAATAATAGAGGCAACATTAGAATGCGTATATAAAAAAATATCATCATCTTAATAGAAACTATGGAACTTAACCTAGCCAATGAAAAATCCCTTCCAATAGAAGATTTTCAAATTTGTAAGATTTCCATGACTTAAATTGATAAATTAGCCTTTTTTATCCATACAATAACACAGGCGACACTAAAATGCATGTATAAAAGAAGAAAAGAGGTTCCATAGTCTCAATGGACATGATAATTTTTTTTATACACGCATTTTTGTGCCGCCTGATTATTGTGTAGAGAAAAAAAGGCTAATCGATCAAACAAAGTTATGAGAATTTATAAAGTAAGATATCTTTAAGTAGTTGGGATTTTTCGCCGGTCAGGTTAGGTTTCATAGTCTCGATTGATATAATAAAATTCTTATACATGCATTTTATTTTCGCTTTCGTAATTGTATGAATAAAAAAATGCTAATTCATGAAACTAAGTCATATAAATTTTTTAAGGTTAAATGTTATTAATTAGATGGGATTTTTCGCAGATTCGGTTAGGTTCCATAGTCTCGATAGACAAGATTATTTTTTCATACGTGCATTTTAGTGTTGCCTTTGTTATTGCATCGATAAAAAAAAGCTAATCCATCAATCGTAATTATGGGAATTTTTCAAGGTAAAATATCTTTAAATACACGGGATTTTTTGCCGGTTAGGTTAAGCTCTATAGTCTTGATTTACATGATGACTTTTTTATACATGTATTTTTGCGTCACCTTTCTTATTGCATGGAGAAAAACAGGTTTGCCCATCAAAAAAGTCATGGAAAATTCATAAAGTAAGATATCTTTACGTAGATAGGATTTTTCGCAGGTTATGTTAGGTTCCATAGTCTCAATTTACATAATAATTTTATTAAACTAGCCCTTTAGTGTCGCATTTGTTATTGCATCGAGGGAAAAAGGCGAATCTATCAAACAAAGTTATGGGAAATTTTCAAAGTAAGATTTCTCTAATAAGACATGAGTTTTCGCCGGTTGGGTTAGGTTCCATAGTCAAAACTGACATTATAATTTTTGTATATATTAGTGTCATCTTATTTATTTCATAAAAAAAAATGCTAATTCATTAATCAAAATCAAGGAAATCATTCAAATTGGAAAATCTTAGATTATACTGGAGTTTTCACCTGTTAGGTTAGATTCTATACTTTTGATTGACATAATGATTATTTTATATAAGCATTTTATATTCACCTTTGTTATTGCATAGATAAAAGGCTAATCAGTCAAACAAAGTTATTCGTATTTTTTACAGTAAAATATTATTAATTAGATGAAAGCTTTAGCTGGTTAGGTTAGATTTTATAGTCTCGATTGACATGATAATTATATTATACGCGTATTCTAGTGTCACCTTTGTTATTGCATCAAAATAAAGCAATGTGGCACTCTTTGGGACTGGCTGACAGACATGAAACTTTTTTTACAAAGTTATAGAATTTATAAATGTTTATGTAATTTCTATCACTGTTCTTTTGCACATTTAAACAATATAGGAAAGAGAGGAGCCCATCATCAAACATTACGGTGAAAGAAAAAAAAGAGGGAAAACCGCAAGTCGCTCTTTCTTTCTTTATTCATTCAGTTTTGTATTATATATAGTATGCATGTATTGGGATTTAAAATGGACAGATAGTGGGGGAAAAATGGCGTTGACGAGAGTAGAACTTAAGTAATAAAATTCTACTTTCATTGACGCCATATTTCCCCCACTATCTGTCCATTTGAAATACCAATACATATAATATATCTGTGTTTGACATCAAGTCCATTCCATGAGTTTTTCTTTATATGTATTTAGTACCTTGCTTTGCCATGAAGGCACGGACGCGCCTCCTATATACATTTACTTCCGTTTAATTAGATCCGTTGCATCTAGCGTCACGATGAATGAATTCACTTCCGTATAATTTTTATCATACATCGCTCATGGGAGTTGTATACCGTCGGTAAAGAAGTTTCACTTCAAAAGTCTAATCCATTAAATAAAGTCTTAGGAATTTCTTAAAGAAAGATATCTCTAATTAGAAAAGAATTTTCGTCGATTAGATTGGGTTCCATAGTCTCGATTGACATGATGATGTTTTTTATGCATGCATTATAGTGTTGCCTTTTTTATTGTATAGATAAAAGGCTAATCGATCAAACAAAGTCATTCGATTTTTTAATAGTAAGATATTATTAATTAGATGAAATCATTCGCTGGTTAGATTAGGTTTCATAGTCTCGATTGACATGATAATAATTTTATACACGCATTTTAGTATCACCTTTGTTATCGCATCAATAAAAAAGGCTGATTCATCAAATAAAGTCATGTGAATTTTTTAAAGTAAAATATCATTGATTTGACGGGGTTTTTCATCAGTCAGGTTAGGTTTAATAATCTTGATTGGCAAGATAATTTATTCATACGCGCATTTTAGTGTCACCTTTGTTATTGCATCAATTTAAAGAAGCAACTCGATCAAATAAAGTCATGGGAATTTTTAAAAGTAGATATATTTAATTAAATGGAATATTTTGACGGTTAGGTTGGGTTTCATAGTTTCGATCGATATGATGATCGTTTTAGTGTCGTCTTTCTTATTGCATCAAGAGAAAAGGCTTATCCATTAAGTAAAGTCATTCGAATTTTCTTTAGTAAGATATCTTTGATTTGACATGATTTTTTAGAGGTTAGGTTAGGTCCCAAAGTTTCGATTGACATGATAATCTTTTTATCAACGCATTTCAATGTCGCCTCTATTATTGCATTGATAAATCAAGGCTATTTTATCAAACAAAGATATAAGAATTTTTTTTAGTAAAATATCTCTTATTTACACTTACACTTAAGAAATACATTTTAATTTAACAAACAGATATTATTAAAATTTTTTATATAGAATAAAAAACATTTTAAGAAAGTTTAAATTTTCAAAAATAGGCATTAGGCATATGTGAGAGTTGTAATAAATTATTTTGTAAAGGCGTTTAATGAATTTCACTTCTTAGACATGTGGCAACGCTGTCAAAGTAAGATAGATGCGATGGCGCATGTGCTTTTTAAATTCGAATAGTGTAATACATATTGAGTATTAATGCATATATTAATTGCAGATTAAAAATGTTATTTATGCACAAAAGGTTAAGGTAATAATTAGAATAATTAAATATAAATATTTAAATTAAATAATAGATATATTAATCATTTGAATATAAATTCATTATAGCAATAAAATTGGCTTTTTATTATTTTCTAATGACAGTTTTTACTTATTATCATATTTTTACGATTCAACAATTAGTTTAAGAGGACAGTTTTCCTAATTTTTTATTTTTAATAATAATTTTCTTTAAATATCTTTTTATAAAAGCCTTTTATTTTGATTAATGAAAAGCATAATATAGAAATATTCCTGAAAATTTTTATTTAAAAATTAAAAATTTGTATAATAGATTAGATTAGATTAGATTAGATAATGATTTATTCGTATCAAATATACAAAAGGCGTGTAATACAATATAAGATAACGAATAAATATTGCACTTAAAGTTGATTTCACAGTAGATTAACTAACCCTAATAATACTGAAAAAGTAAGTCACAATAAAAAGTGATATCACAGATGAACCGCAGACAATACAAGAATAATTAAGATTATAAAACAATACACGTAATAATACAATAAATTAAAAACAGGCATTCATTATCTATCAGTTATAATATTAAAATTTAAAAGAAAAATAAAAAAAAATAAAAATAAAAATACATAAAATAAAAATAAAAAGCGTACACAATAGCATGAAACGCAGTCAATACAATAAAATCAAATAAAAAACATTTACTCACCAACCATTCATACAATAAATACATTCACACCTTAAGTCTATATATAAGACATCACATAATAAATTAACATAAATAAAGAAAGTAAAAGTCAATCTAGGTCAAGTAAGTGCCCCCTTACTGCTGCTTTGAACCTGTTGAGAGATGGAAGATGTTTAATCTCAGCAGGTAGGGAGTTCCAAAAATGCGCACCTTGGACTTGGAAGGAATTCCTGCCAGTCTCAGTACGCATAAAGAGCACTGCTAAGTCCTTAATTTCTCCCCTAGTAGCCGCCCTAGGTACACATCTAGCAAAGAGACCCACTAGAAATACTGTCTCCTAGAATCAGTGCGCAGCCAACCCAACGCGGCTCTATGAGGAGAGACATGATCCCAATTCTCAAACCCAATACATATCTCATACAAGAATTTTGTAACCTCTGTATTCGTCTTCTCAACCCCTGAGAAGTATCGAGCAAAACCACTGAACAATAATCAAGATGTGGGAACAGCAGGACGGTTGCGAGCTGTTTACGCAGAGTCTCCGTGGTGTACCGACGGAAAAACCGCGGGGCATATAAAACTCTATTAAACTTTAGTAGAGTAGTAATAGTACAGGTAAAAATATAAATAACATCTGCAAAAAATATAATCAAGTATATAATACTTACTTTTTGGTATAAAAATTTGGCGAGTTTTCGAAAAAAATCAACAACTTTTTTAATAATTTCAATATTCTTTGTAACTTTTGTATTGCCGTTTTCATCCGCTTATAAAAGCCTTGTCAAACTCGTAAATTTATTTTTACGGCAAATAAATCTTACTGCAGGTCATATTTGCATTCATCATTTTTTTTCTAATATAATATGATGTGATCATCTTGCATATCATCTAATGATTATGTTAATGCAAGACCGAAAAGCACACTACAGCCGAACGAACACGCACGCTACAGCTGTAGTTTCGCACTGTTTTCAGATGTAATATTTATACCTAATGAGTCAAATAAGAACTACAGATAATATGCTTTGACTTGTGTAGTAAGGATAGAACTCCCTTAATTAGATGGGATTTTTCGCCGGTTAGGTTAGGTATAATAGTCTTGATTGACATGATGAATTTCTTATACATGCATTTTAGTGTCGCCTTTTTTATTGAATTTATTAAAAAAAGTTAATCTATCAAACAAAGTCATAAAAATTTTTTTAGTCAGATATCTCTAATTAGAAGGGATTTTTTGCCGGTTAGGTTAGGTTCCTTAGTCTTGATCGACATGATGATTTTTTTATACACGCATCTTATCGTAGCCTTTGTAATCGTATAAATAAAAAAGGCTAATCCATGAAACTAACTAGGAGAGTGTCACACCTCCGGATCACGGATTCTGCTTAAACTTCAGGATAAGTTTTCAGATGACAAAATATGGAAAAAGCTAAAGTTATAGTCACAAACGCTCAATATTTCCCTAGATACAGGTATTTAAAGAAGACCACCAAAAATGTTACTAGATTTTTAAACACTTATAGCTCTTAAGAAGGGGCCGAACTATCTGTCTTTGTCTAATAGCGTTTTTCATCATTTATGTACACACTATCCTGTATAATAAGAAAAAAATAGCAGCCCCCGCTAGATATTAGTATAATAAGTAAATTTTGTAATAACAACCAAATTTTTTCACTGCGTAGTTTTTGAATAATTAGAGACCTACCAAAAAAAAGATAGGTTATATTTTAGATTGCTAGTAGGTCTCTAATTAGTCAAAAACTATGCGGTAAAAAATTTGATTGTTATTACAAAATTTACTAATTATACTAATATCTAGCGGGGGCTGCTATTTTTTTCCTTGTTATACCGGATCGTGTTTACATAAATGATGAAAAACGCTATTAGACAAAGACAGATAGTTCGGCCCCTTCTTAAGGATTGATAGCTAGAAGCTTGAAACTTTTTTTAAATTAAAGCTGAGCTCAAATCCTTTCAAAAAAGTAGTTATAGCATATCAAAATATTATTTTTTCCCAAAGTTATAGCATAATAATGATTGCACTTAATTTCAGATTTTATTATTAATTAATGTTTCAAAAGGGAAATTCAGGCACAATCTTTATTATGTTATAACTTTGGGAAAAAATAATATTTTTATATGTTATAACTACTTTTTTAAAAGGATTTGAGCTCAGCTTTAATTTAAAAAGAGTTTCAAGCTTTTAGCTATTAATACTTAAGAGATATACGTGTCTGAAAATCTAGTAACTTTTTCAGTGATTTTCTTTAATTGCCTGTATCTAATAGGGAAACATTAAGCGTTTGTAACTATAACTTTAACTTTTTTCATATTTTGCCATCTGAAAGCTTATCCTGAAGTTTGAGCAAAATCCGTGATCCGGAGGTATGACACTCTCCTAGTAAGTCATATAAATTTTTAAAAGTTAGATGTCATTAATTAGATGGTATTTTTTGCTGATTAGGTTAGGTTCCATAGTCTCGATTGTGATGATAATTTTTTTGTACAAGCATTTTAGTATCGCATTTGTTGTTGCATCGAATAAAATAGACTGATTTATCAAACAAAGTAATGAAAATTTTTTAAAGTAAGATATCTCTAATTAAATGTGATTTTTTGTCGGTTAGATTGGGTTCCATAGTCTCGATTGACATGATGATTTTTTAAACATACATTATAGTTTCACCGTTGTTATTGCATTGTAAAAAACAGACCAATCCATTGAACAAAGTTATGAGAATTTTATAAAGTAAGATATTTTTAAGTAGATCAGATTTTTCACAGGTTAGGTGAGGTTCCATAGTCTTGATTGACATGATGATTTTTATGCATGCATTAGAGTGTCACCTCTTTTATTGCATTGATTAAAAAAGACTAATCCATCAAATAAAGTCACGGAAACTTTTTAAAGTAAGATATATTTGATTTACGGGATTTCTCACCTGTTAGGTTAGGTCCCATGGTTTTGATTGACATTATTATATTTTTATACACTTTATTCATTTCAGTTTATCCTACGTTATTGTATCGAGAAGAAAAGGTTAATTTATTTAGTACAAACGTTATGATTTGTCGGAGAATTTGTTCTTTCATTTATAGTATCAATTTTTTCTAATATCTTATAATTTAGTTATAAATGATTCTAATAGTAATTATTATTGTTTAATCGCTTTTTTTAACTCTTTTTATTATTCTAAAACCATAATTTATGAATTTAGAAAAAAGTCAAATTTTGGTTGTTAACAACGTAAGAGACTTTAGATTCATAAAACTGAAGGAAAGGTGCACTTTTGAATTTCAATCAAAATTTTTATTACTCGTTCAAAATTATTGACCAGTACTGTATAATAGGTAATTGTGACACCCGTATCGTAATATACTATTTTATATCAGATACCAGGCTTTGCGGGAAGAGCTAGATTACAGTAGAAAATATAAATTTGTGATTCTGCGCATTATCAAAAACACTGTTCCTGGCAATCCAAGGAATTTGGAAGAGCTCGACGAACTCTTACGCGATTATCCATCAGTCAGAAATTTTTATAGAGAGTTAACAAAAGGTGTGGATGAATCAACATCATTAATATTTATCCATGATGACTTGATAGAAGGGTTGAGTCAGTGCACTCAACTATATGAAAGTGGTACTTTCAAGGTTAGCATAAACTTATTTAAAATAGTTTTTTTACGCAAATTTCGAGCTTCAACTGCATAGTAAAAAATTTTCTGGCAACTTTACCACTTTTCTATAAATAATTACATGCTTTAACAATGTAAGATTACATTTTTATGTAATTTCACATCGCTGAGAGTGGGTCCTATTATGATAGTGGTATTTTCCCTGTGCTGAGCAGTGTGGTGTTATAGTCAGTATCGACATGGCTTTATTTTAGGAAAACCATTAGATAGATTTGCTATAAAACTTTTAAACAATTTATTCGATACTGTCTGAAGAAAACAAGCATTCGAAAATTAATTTTCTAAGTGTAGTTACGATTTAAAAATTTTGATGGATATTAAAAATAATTTTGATGTTCCTTTTTTTATTTTTTTTTATTTTACGTAAAGTACTCGATAGGTTTATTCTAAAATTTACAGGGAAATTATTTGTGACTGTCAAAAGAAGAAAAATTTTTGAAAACTGATTTTTCTTGCGTAGTTTTAATTTTTAAACATTTTAAAAATTTGAAAAAAAATTGTATTTATTTAGCCAATGAGAAAACGACACGATAGATTTGCTTTAAATTTTGCTTAAAATATATTTTTACAATATATTTTTTTGTCCAACTAGGTTGGATGCTATTGAAAATTGGTTTTCGTCGTGTAGTTTTAATTATATTGCTATTTTAAAATTTGAAAAAAAATTTTCATTTTTATTTAACCCTTTCAGAACCAATGTACATTACGATGTACATTGACATTTTTTGGTTTTTTTAAAATTGTGCAAAAGTCGCTTCAAATTTTGTAAAAAAAATATGTGTATTAGATTGAAGTGGACTATTTCCGATCTCAAACTGAGGGCCTAAGTTATTATATCTTTGATAGAAACTGAGAAAACTTGAGAAGAAAAAAAAAAAAAAATTTTTCTATCGCAAAAATTGCTTAATAAATGAACACTTATCATCGCTAAATGGTTATCAGAACTTTTCAGGATGAAATAATAATTCCGTTCTGAAAGGGTTAATTTTTCGTTTTTTGTATTAAGAGCATGACGAAGCTGTCCGCCTTCTAATAATATTTCCAATCTTAACTTATGAATAAACGATGCGTTTAATAAAACTGCGATGCGTTTTTTTAAACTCTCGTGCGGACAACTCAAGAAATCCACCAAAATATTATACATACAAAGTTATAATAAAAACTTTCAATATGTCGTATTTTAAGGTTAGGTTTGTCGAGTTTGATATCTAATTTCCAATCCAAGCTCATAAAAAAATAACAAGTCCAAATGATTTTTTATTTTAACAAAAATTATTGTATAAATATAGCTTTAGTGCGGACAAGTCATTATATTTGTTTAATTTAAGAATTTAAAAAGATATTGATAAAATAAAAAAAGCAAAACTCGATTGCTGCAGCTCCGACATGCCGTTAAAATCTCATTTTAAAAAATAAAATGAAATTACTCTAACTCGATGAGCTCTACGAGAAAGCAATGCGCCAAAACACTTGGCAGTGTTTTTATCAAACAAAATATGAGTATTCTTTTTATCTTGATTTTGTAAAATAATTTAAACCTCATTTTTTTCTTTGAGAACAAGAATTTACATATAACCTTTTTATCATTAATACTATTTTGTAATTACAAATTATATCAAGAAATTTGGGGATAGCGCAAGTATTTATAATTCATTTCAGAAAATTAGATACCGTAAGTTATCAAAAATTAAATTAATAAATAGCTGAATATTTTTTATAAACAGCACATATTATTAGGGATTTCCATCAATTATGGCATTATGCTCCTCAAAAACTCAATCAATGTACGGTGCCAGCCTTAAAAGATAACGTACGCTCCTTAATGTCGGACTTCGAACGTGCTCAAATTAATAGCGAGAAGCTAAATTTTCCAAACGCAGTGGTTCCGGGCTGCTCATTTCATTTCAAGCAAGTAAATACTTTTTTTCGATATTGTATGGATTTATTTTTTTGCCATACGAATACAATCTTCTTCTTCATATTAAACATTATTAAAGTTTTCGACCGTTTAGCAAAACCACTGAGAAATGTCTCACATAAACAGTAATTTTTTCATTTTTATTTTAGAGGACGCTGGATCTCGCTATCCTTTTCTAATTTAAAAATGTAGGTTTTTGGAAAAACTAGTGATTATTGATAGAAATTAAGAGTTGTCCACAACTTGTACAGTAAAAAGCAATATTTTCTCTGATAAGAGCAAATTAATTTCGTTGCTTTGTTTTCAAGCAACGTTTGACATACTTAAACATCATATTCTCTAGTCCGAACTTATGATTTTTTAAATATGTCAAACTTTTCTTGAAAACAAAGCAACAAAATTAATTTGCTCTCATCAGACAAAATATTGTTTTTTACTATACAAGTTGCGGACAACCCTTAATTTCTATTAATAATCACTAGTTTTACCAAAAATATACATTTTTTATTTAGAAAAAGATAAAGCGATCCAGCGTCCTCTTACTGAAATAATATAAATGATTTAAAAGTAAGATTGAATAAAATGGTTTTTCGTGTTTAAAAGCTGTTACTACCCTGGTAGAAATTGAAACCGTTTTTACCATTTTTTGATCATTGTTTTAAAATAATGAACTGAAAATGGGAAATTTTCATGGCCATTATTTTAACTAATATGAAACGTTGACATGACAACATATTACTATTAATAATGACCATAAATTGTAGTATACGCCTTTTATGCTCGTATTTCTAACAGGGTACAGCCCTGTTTAATATGAAAAAAAGAAATAAATGTGTTACAAATGAGTATCAAAATTCTTTTAAAAATTTTATCATATTAAAAGTTAGTAGTTCAGGATCGTAAAGTAATTTTCCAACAACTAGTTAGGGGAAACTGGGGCAAAACGGTACAGCGAGGTTAAACAGGATAGTTGAATTTCTCAGTTGCTACTGGTGCTATATATAAAATAGCTATATAATTTAATTGAAAATATCCCTATAATTATTTTGCTAATGATTAGTATGTCAACAATAGCCTCGTGTTGATTTTACTAGAGGTTAAAAATTTTTTAATTGTTATGGAAGATCGTTGGTAAAAATAATAACAAGTGTAATCCTTCTCTAAGCAACATATTCATTCAATAAGTGCATTAACTTATAAATTTATACTATAATTAATAGTTTTACATACTTCTGTTGCTTGATGGTATTTGTAATTATAAAAAATACAAAATTACTTTTTTCTGAACCTTGGGGCAAAACAGAACACTTTATAAATTTCATATTTTTTTAATGTAATGATAAAATCTGCGGCTACTAAATAATTTGTAAATAAAAAGTTTAAATTAAAAAAGGCTTTCTGATTTGTATAACTTACGAAGGTCAACCCTAGCATGTATATGTAATCAAAAGATTAATTTAGAATTGTTAATAAACATTTGTTTGTTAAACAACATTTTAACATCTTTTCATTATGTTTGGAGTGTGAAAAACTGCTCAAAGTTCATTTTCAAAAGAGTATTCCATTTTACCCTAACTTTTTTTTCATGGGGTAAAATGGGATACCTTCCGTAAATTTTTAATAATGGTTTTTGTAAATGTTTTTTTGAATAAATTCGCTTAATTTTTAGTTATCTAGATGGAAACTAAAAACAAATCTTGTGTTTAATGGTACTAATATTAATTTATCAATTTTTTACAAGATTATTTTCAAAAATTATGCCGTTTTTCCCCAGTTTCCCCTACTACAAATTAAACTTGATCTAATAAAGGTTATTTTGTGATCTCAGTGTACAACACACATTTTTGTAATGCACATGGTTTTTATGGAATGTCCTCATTTTTATTAACACATATATTCAATTTTGAAAATTTTAGGTATTTAAGAACAGACATTCTACTAAATTTAGATTTTGTATAGATCTTATGCAGTTTGATTCACTATACATTAACGTCTGATTATACACATTTTATATAAAACATGTAAATAAAAAAATGGTTTTTCATTTCACAGAATATTTATAAATCATTTACACGCCATTTGTGTATTTTGCATCAATTTACACAAAATACAATTTTTCATTAGCGGAAGTAAAACTTTTTCTATTTTTTTATTTATATAGGGTTTATTTATATTTATTTTTATAAATTGTTGATGATTCTATTTTTCTCAATATTTAAGTTAAGTCTTTTGATATTTTTAAGCTTAAATATTCTTAATCTTAAGGACACAGTGGCTACCTTTGGCAGAAGTGATATCTGTCCATCAGAATCCAATCCGGACCAACAATACGTGCGAAAATAGCCATTTGTATCTTGCCAAAAAACTTGGCATCCACTCTAACATTTGGAAATTCCTTGGTAAATATATTAATAGTTTTTTTAGTAGAAATCTTAACGGATATACGTTGAGAAATTTCATAAATTATTTAGGAAGTCACCTCTAACTTAGCTAGAAATTATACTTTTAGCAACCTTTTTATAATTTTTCTTAAACACGCGAAACTCGCTAAAAATGAAATTTTACTTTTGTCTAGATGATATAAAAGGAACATTCCACCAGTACTTATAAATATTTATCTTTTTATTTTATTGAAAAAATTAAAAAATAAATAAATGCTTTAGCTTGTAGTATGTATCATAAAAATCATCCGCTTAAATTTTTGAGTAAATTTATTCATTAATTTTTAAGAATTGTGGGTTTCTGTTACACAATCAAAAAATTTTAATATATAATATTAGAACCAAAAATTCTCCAAAAAGTACAAATAAATGTAAATAACTAGTAATAATTATTATTTGATGTTTGAATTCTTGATATTTAGAAAAAAAGAAGTTCATATTTAAAATAAAAGTAAACTCTCATTGCCTCAAATTCAGTTAGTCTCGAGCTTTAACCACAAGGAACTATCAGTTACAAAAAACGAATGCATACCTAAACTTTTTTCAGTATGTATTTCCAAATTAAATTCCTTTAATTTATTCAAAGGCATAAGGAAACTTAAATTTATGTATCGTATTTCGCATAATAATTAATTGTCTATTATCTGACCATGCGTATCTCTTTCAAATTTTTTAAGGATTTAAATATTAAACAATAATATTTTTTTGCTACATTTTGAAGCCTGAACTTTCTATGATGCATTCGAATCGCTGTGAATCTGAAAAAAATATGCATGGGGTCACGTAGTAGCAAAGTAATCACGATACGACAACATTACCATTTGACGTATACGTTCAGAAAAATATTGTTAACGATG
Source organism: Anastatus disparis (assembly GCA_017163975.1). Taxonomy (NCBI): domain Eukaryota; kingdom Metazoa; phylum Arthropoda; class Insecta; order Hymenoptera; family Eupelmidae; genus Anastatus; species Anastatus disparis. The sequence continues at coordinate 4,575,725 of JAFFSR010000277.1, forward strand.
GGTATATATACGCATGCTGGCACATTACCGTACATTATTCATTTCTATATTATAAAATTTATTTTAAGAAAAGGTTTAAAATCCTGTTTATGATGATTGAAAGTTACAATTCAAGATCTTGAATAAATATCATTTTGCATTAAGAATATTAAAAGATTTGAATTACGTATCACACGCATTTGCAAAATATGAGTCAATCGCAAGACATCTGTTTTGTCCGCACAAAATGCGGTTATGAGTTTTTATATAAAAAAAAATGTTCACGTAAAGTTCCAGTTATAAATTTCTAGCTAATTTTTAAATTATTATGAAAATCTATAATCATTTTATTTTAGACAGTAAACTAACAATCTAAATTTTTTAATCTAATACTTCATTTTAAAGAATTATATAGCGCGAACACAAATGTCATTATTAGTAATTATAATCGAGTCTCACGAGGTCTTCTTGTTACTACAAAAAGGCCAAAATTCTCAATAACTGATGAATGAATTTATTTTAAAATTCAACTAAATTATCTTCATGGTACGTACTATAAGCTTAAGCATTTCTTTAATGAAAATTTCGCAATAAAATGAAAAGATGCCCAGTATTTATGAGTACAGGTGTAGTGTCCATTTTACATCTCCTTAATACAATTTTTTAATATCGGTTGTTGACGGAAATTGAAGATTAATACTATTACATGTTTTAATTCTCTCTCTCTCTCTCTCTCTCTCTCTCTCTCTCTCTCTCTGTTCTGAGAAAATTTTAAACAATTATTTGAAATAAAATTGCTATTGCTTCCCTGGTAGAAATGTGAACATAAAAAATGGCGAATAATACAATTTATGGGCATTATTGATAGTAATATTTTGTCATATCAATATTGGCTAATAAATAGTCAAATTTTGCCGAATCTGCAGAATATAGAAATATGTCGTCGATAAAGTAGACATTTTAAATACCTAGAAATATTTTAACCTATAAATCCAATACATCTTTTCATTCGCGTTTAAATTATAAAATATGTTTAATGAATACAAAAAAAATGAAAAAATCAATCGTCTCAAACACAAATAATTATAGAGATTTGATTATGAATATTTTTACTGTTTCTAAAATTCACATTTTAATCTTCGTAAATGTGTGTAACATCTTAGGTGGTATATAGGTAAAAAAAACGTTTCATATTGGTTAAAATAATGGCCATAATAAATGCCTATTTTCAGTTCTTCATTTCAAAGCAATGGCCATAAAATGGTAAAAAAAGCGTTTCATTTTCTACCAGGGTTTATAATAATTTATTACTGAGACATCGTTGAAAAGAGTTAAAGTCTTTAGTACTGATTATTACAATTTTCCAAATAAGTTCTTCCAATTTTTTTTTTTAATAAATTTATTTTAAACGCTTTTGTAAAATGAATCCATCACAAACGTTCTAACAAAGTATTTTCGTACTGAAAAAATCATGATAATATATAAATTTTTTCGTATTCTTGAATTGAATATTTTTTTATTTTTCCTTTTGTTAAATTATCTTAATAGGATTTTTAAGTAATGTAAAAATATTGTGTCCCGTTGAAGTAGCTAATTAAATTATTTACCGATGGAAAAGAACAAAAATAAATGTTATTATAATCCATTACACACTTAACATCAGTTATGTAATTACATATCTTTTTACAAAGTTTCTAGTTTATATTTCAATATCTTAACGAATAATGTTTAACTGATGTAACAAAATCACACAATTAAAAGGTTATTTATCAAATCAATGCAAAATACTCTTTAAAATTTGTAGAATGATAAATTGATACAAAATGGAGGGTGATGTTGTCATTTTTTATTATTTATTTGGTACCATAATCCAGTGTAAAAAAGTTAGTGTTATATTTAATTTTTTATATTTATAAGTATCATAGTTATGTTGAGAAATTATATGTTGCATCAAAGAAAAAAGTAAAGTGTAAGAGACTGTATGTTAATACAGAGACCGCCAATAATCTGTAGCCACCCTTGAGAAATGAAGTTCCAATTTAAAGGTTTTTTATCTCTCGAAACAATGATCGTAGAGAATTGTGCGAAAGTTTATTTTAAAGTTATTTGTAATAGCTTTTTAACGGTATATTGTTTTAACGGTATGTTGTCACTCAGGGCGTGAAATTCAATTTTTGATGTATATTCTTAGAGGCTAAATTAGCTCTTTTTTTCCCAAGGGCAAAAAAGTAGTTTTCTGATAAGCGTGATTGATTTTTACCTTGTTTCCAATAAGAAATTTACTTTTTGTGTCTTAGAGCTATACTGAATGATGGATGAGTCGATGTGTAAATTGAGTAATTATTACGTGGTTCAATGAATTCATTGGTGGATTCATGGAGCGATGAAATGACGGCTCAATGGTTCGATGAACGGATCGATAAATATGACGATGGGTTGATGGGTGAATGAATAATTATGTCGATGAGTCGATAAATGCATATGTTGATTAGTTTATGAATCGATAGGTCAATGAACTGATGGGTGGATAGATTAATTGATCGATGGGTTGATGGGCGGATAGATGAATTTGTTTATGGATTGACGGGCCGATGGTCGGATAGATAAATTAGTCGATGGGTTGATGGGCCGATAGGTGAATAGATGAATTTGTTAAGGAGGCCAGATACTATTAGAAGCTGAAAAAAAACATGTATAATTTGATATAAATTGCTGATGTTTAAAAATAATTAATTTCATATAAAAATACATTCAGTTTTAAACATTTTTTAGTTTAAAACATTTTCTATATCTCAAGAATTGAAGTGGTGGTGCTCGTTAAAAGTCTGGAACAAAAAACCCTTTACCGCAAGGTTTCTTCATGAGTTTTCATTGGATTCACTTGAAATTTTATGGAGATATTCAAAATTATAGTAGGATCCATATAAGTGGAGCAGATTTTTAATTAATTTATTTCTATTTTTTTATTAACTTTTTATTTATAATAATTAATAAAAAAAAAATTTTTTAATTTTTTTTTTTTTAATTTTTTAATTATTTGAATTTTTTATGAATGTTCTACACTTATATGGATTCTACTATAATTTTGAATATCTCCATAAAATTTTGAAGTGAATCCAATGAAAACTCATGAAGAAACCTTGCGGTAAAGGGTTTTTTGTTCCAGACTTTCAACGAGCAGCACCACTTCAATTCTCAAGATATAGAAAATGTTTTGAACTAAAAAATGTTTAAAATTGAATGAATTTTTATATGAAATTAGTTATTTTCAAACATCAGTAATTCATATCAAATTATACATGTTTTTTTTCAGCTTCTAATAGTATCTGGCCCCCACAATGAGCGGATAAATGAATTTTTCGATGGGTTAATGGGTCAATGGATGGATGAATGAATTTGTTAATAAGTGGATATATTACTTTGTCGATAAGTTGATGGAGCGATGGGTCGATGGATTAATGGATCGATGAGTAAATAGATCGATGGTTTAATGGATCGATAAGTCAGAAATTGAATTTACATTTTCATTTTAATTTTATTATCTATCAATGCCATTACTTTATGTATTATTAATGAATTTATATTCAATGTGGCTGAATTAGACGCCCTTCGTGAATGAAAAAGTAATATGTTATCCATGGAGGTATAGGTGTTTTTGCCCTCGTCTTTATTGTCACATTCGCTTCGCTTGGGCGCCCAACTCGACTGGTGCAAAAATCACCTATTCTACTCCCTTGGTTAACAATGTACTATTTTTAATAATCACCTATTTAAAGAAATTAAACTATAAGAAATATAAAATATGCGTATTTTGTTATTATTATAAACGTACTCATAATTATTACTTTAGTTAACTCACGTGTCATTGTTTTCGATGATTTAAAAATTACTTTAAGCTCAAAGGTGATTTAGGTGGTAAAATACTCCAGCTATTTGTAAAATTTTGCAGATTATCTAATTAACTAATTTTAATTTTTCTAAGGTTCATATGTCTATCATTAATTTAAATATAAATACAAATATTAATAATCATAGTAACTATGTACAATCAATGGGCTGTGGTGCACAATGACAATGAAAATGATCACATCAATGAAGATGTAAATGAAATTCGCGCCGATGTAGATTTCTTTCTAGTAAATCTTCAGCATAATCGTGGAGCAGGTACTGTCTAAAATAGATTATTTTTAATATCAAAGTCTTGGTTAAAACTGCATACTATTTGTAAATAATTCATCTGTTTTGCGCACTAATTGCATAATATACTATAATATCTTTTATTCTCGGAAAATATCTCATAATGCAGCATTTATGTGTGTGACGAATAATCATTACAAAACTACGTGCTGCAATACTAACAAAAAAAAACGAAAACAATGTACATTGAATAAAAGCAATATTGTTGATAACTACATAGTCTACATAGTTGGATAGTTCACGTAGCGCATTGCCTTTAAATAAAATAAATAAAATGATTTTATTATTTTCAACTAATACTTTTGTATATTCAAATTAAGTATTCGGTAATGAAGGTATTATTCGGTACGATTCATATTTATTTTTCTATTTTTATTGCTTTAAGAGGATATCGCTGTTATCCCTTCCTAATAATATTTTTATTCAAAGTTCACGAGTAAATGGTGCGTCAAATCATATTCTTTCACTACAGAAAGAAAATTTATAAGATTAATCCTGATCCGGAACACTCAAGAAAAAAATCCGGACAACTCAAGAAATTCATTAAAATACTACACATAAAAAGTTATGAAGAAACTTTCAACGTATAGTATTTTAAGGTTAGGTTTATTGAGCTTGATATCTAATTTTCATTCAAAGTTCATGAAAAAATAACAAGTTTAAGTGATTTCTTTTTTAACAAAAATGATTGAATTAATGTAGCTTATAATATAATATTTGTCTAAATAGTCAATTTAAAGAGATATCAATCAGATAAAAAAAGCAAAAATCGATTCTAACAACTCCGACATCCCGTTAACAATGATCAGAACGGGATAAGTATTGCACATAGAGCAATTTGATAGTACACTTCTTTTTACACAGGAGCTGAATTTGAAAATCAATACATTGTTAGAAGATGCCGACGAAATCATGTTGGTATTGACCAACAGGTAATGCCAGGGCCTATCCCACCTGTTCCTCCCAGAGGCAGACCGCCAGTTCGAGCGCCAGTTCTTGGAGATCCTCCATTGTTGAATGATGCTCCACAGCAAGATAGGCAGCAACGTGTTGAAGTTGAGCAAGGAAACGTTCAAGTAATATATGTATTAATCTTTCAAAGAAAATATTATTAAGAAAGTCTTACAAAATTGTATCATTTTTCAAACTGTATTTATGTAATTGCACATATAAGAGGAGGTCACATATCTCCGTCCTTTGCTAGTAAAAGAATTAATTTTTCGCAAAAACTAATAATTTAAGCAAAAAATAAAGAGAAAGCCGCATCTCGTATCAAAAAAGCAAAATTTTCTGTGATAAGAAAAAATTAATTTTTTCTTATCCCCTGGCGAAAAGTACGTCAAAAGATATCTACTTTCTGAGAGAGAAGTTAAGCATTATCTACGGCGGCTCGGCGCACTAGCGATGCGCAATCGGGTTGACGCTCTGTTTTTCACGGCAGTTAAGAGGCGGTCGGAACTAAATCGGTGACTTAGTTCGGTGCTTGTAATAAATGCTTATAATAATTTATTCATTTATTAATATGGTAAAAATATAGTCATTTCCTCTAGTCATGTATATAAAGAATAATTTAAAATAGTTAAAGCCACAAAAATATACAAAATATTGTTATAAAGCGAAAAATGCCACCTAACAATCGATACGACAGTTTTTTGCATGCGGTATATGTCAAGTCAGTTTGATATTTGTAATAAATGCTTATAATAATTAATTTACTTATTCATATGGTAAAAATATAGTCATTTCCTCTAGTCATGTATATAAATAATAATTTGAAATAGTTTAAGAGTCAGCCGTATACCGACACAGTTACCTGTTTTACCTAATCTATTTAAAATTTATTTTTTATAAAAACTAATAGCTTCAGGCAGAAATAAAGAGATGGTTTCGATTCGCGTAATAGAAAGCAATATTTTCTCTGATAAGAATAATTTAATTCCACCGCTTTATTTTCAAGAAAAGTTGGAATAACTTGAAAATCCCATTATTTGACACTAAATTCTAATTTTTTAAGTTATTCCAACTTTTCTTAAAAACGAAGCAATAAAATTAATTTATACTAATCAAAGAAAATATTACATTTTATTAAACACATCGAAACCATCTCTTTATTTTTGCCTCTTGTTGCTAATTTTGGGAAAAAAGTCAATTTTTTAATTAGAAAAGGACAGAGATACAGCGGCCTCTTAAGCCATAAAAATAGACAAAATATTATTGTAAAGCGAAAAATGCTGATTTGATATATACCGCAAGTCCGATTTGGTTCCGACCGCCTCTTAAGAATAGAGAGGGCTACGTCTATCCTTCTCTGTCCGCTGGCTTCAGACATTGACTCTCTCCCTCTCTCTTTCTTTTTCATGCATAATAGAGAGGGTTGCGTCTATCCTTCTCTGTCCGCCGGCCTTAAGAATTGAATCTCTCCCTCTCTCTTTCTTTCTCTTATGTGTACAATAAAGATAGCCGCGAATGAAGGGGGCTATGTCATATCTTTTTCTTTATCTTTCTTTTACAGTAATTTTAAATATTATATTATTAAAACCTAACTTGTTTTATTTTGTGAATTATAAATTGCAGTGTGTTATAAAGTGTGTGAATTATAAAGTATGTAAATTATAAAATGTGAGTGAAATATTGATGGTTTATTTTAATGATTTATCATCAGTGGGAAAGGGGCAGAGAAGGATAGAGCATACTCGGTCAAAAGCTTCGAGCATATACTACTGGAGGAAGCCTCCCAGCTATTAACTACGTTACAAGGCGAAGAGAGAAAAAGCCTCTTTTTTGGTACGTGCTATCTCTCTCTCTCACTTTCTTAGTGGGAAACAGAAGCAGCCAATCAAATCAGGCGAGAAAGAGACAGCACGTACCAAAATAGAGGCTTTCTCTCTCTTCGCCTTGTAACGCTTTCTGCCATTCGGAGGCTTCCTCCAGTAGTATATGCTCGAAGGTCGAAAGCAGCAGGCAATTCATCGCGGTATTTTTATTTTAATGATTTATCATCAAAAACGAATTATCACAACGGGTAAGTTGGACGTACTTTTCGCCGGGAATAAGAAAAAATTGTATATTCACCTCGGGAGAGAAGTTGACCATTAAATGCTCGCGTATGATTTGCCCCCAAGCGCAGCGAGCGAGCGCTTCGCGCGCCCTCAGCAATTTCAGCTCAAGCGGCAAACATTGTTCGAGATTCAGATGCCACCTGGATAAACGGCCAAAGGACATAGATGATTTTATGTCCGAAGTAAGCCGTATGAGGAACTATAACTTATTAGTTGAAAATATTAATCTTTCTTTCAATACTTTTAAAATAAAATTTTAGTTCTATTGATTTTTTCTTTTGTTTCTTAGACTGACATTTTGTAATGAGTATAGCTACTGTCGAAGCGCGAGTCATTTTTTTTTCACTTACCTACGTTCAATATGATTGCTCTTTGACATATTGAACGAAACCTAGTAGGATCGGTGATGCCATATTGATTTCTTCTGAGACATATTGAGTCTCAATATGTCTCAGAAAGACATAAATCTTGCAAAAAGTCGAGGAGCACGTCTGAGACATATGGGATGCCAATACAAATTTAGCATGCTCTTTACATACTGACACGAATCCGGCCTACGAGGACATAAACATATATATTGCGACGATTATATATATCGCGCATTCAAAACTCTTGCCTAACAGCGAAGCTACTATGAAGTACGGTAGTATAAGGCTCAGCCGCTATGTGACGCTGCTCCAGGGTTGGTTTAGCGTTAATGTACGATCACAGTTCATGACTGTAACAGCGCCACCGCGACTTGATTTTTAACTAATACACGAGTTCGAAATTAAAATTCGGATACTTTTATTGTAATTTAATATTGCAAAATAAAATATTTCTTTGATTTTTCCTAATACATATCTTTATTTGTTGGAAAAAATTTATTTTTCATTAATATAACGTTAAAATGATTTGGATTTAAATTTCGAACTCGAGTGTTAGTTAAAAATCAAGTCGCGGTGGCGCTGTTACTCGCTGTTACAGTCATGAACTGTGATCGTACATTAACGCTAAACCAACCCTGCGCTGCTCCCGCAATGGGAATAGCGAGCTTCAGAGCATATAAAGAGCTAAGGATGAGCGAAGAGCTAAGCAGTGTAGACTGTACTCCCCTCTCACTCTTAGCCAAAGGCGCACCTTGACTAAGAGAGAGAAAGAGAGACGATAGCAGCCACTACCCTGCCCAGAGTGAATACTCTGGCTAAGGTAAACGCTTGCTTTCTTTTTTGTTCTCATCGGAGATAGAGCGGGCTCGCCCGTTCTATCGAAGATAAGACATAGCAACAGCTAATCATGGTGAGAGGCGCTCCTCCACTTATATTAGATGTGTCCTATAGGAACTGCACGTGCACCGCTAGCCCCTCCGCCCAACCTTTCTGTAGCTTTTAGTAATTAAGGGTGCCGTCCACCGCTAGCCCCTCCGCCCAACCCTTCTGTAGCTTTTAGTAATTAAGGGTGCCGTCCACCCGTTAATTCTGCATCGTTACCGACCTAGTGTTTAATATTTATGCGGATCGTCCACCCACACATTTTTAGTATCGAGTAAATGAAACAAATCGCAAGAATTACGAATTCCAGCATTTTTACGCTATAAAATCGCAAATAATTTGGAAAGGAAGCATTTTTAAAGTACACTCCTTTTTGCAAAAAGTTTTTATTTTAATGAAACACAATTAAAAAAACTTTATCCAAATTAATTTCATGCATTTTTATTTTTTTGCAATTTTTTTATTTCTAATAATTACTGACCCACTCAAAAAAATATAAAAAAATATATTTCTACTCGGAAAAATATACGAAACCGAATGAAAAAGATGTGTTACATTAGAAATGCAAAAAAAAAGTTAGTCAGTAAATTGCATTTCTAAGCATTATTTTAGGGGTAAATCGTAGGTCTATACACTTGAGATCGTCAGTGGCTCAGTCAGTAAAGCGATGGATTCGTAATCTCGAGGTCCCGAGTTTCAATCACAATGATATAAGCTCCACTGTACAACTACATGTGCTTTGTTCACAAATAAACTGACTTCCATCGCTAATTAGTATCTTAACGATAGCATAAATGCAGACGATAAAAATACACTTGAACAGTGCAAATAAATTGAAGTATTACTTTGAAAGTTTCTTCTTAAAAATTTTTTTTCAACGATATTTTCAATTTCCGTAATATTAGTTTCTTTTTTGTCTTTAAACATTGCTATTAAAACATTACTTTGTGCAGCTAATATTGCTTTCTAGGCGAGAAAATCTTCGCTATTAATCTTAATTGTTACATCACTAAAATTTTTATTTTTTAAAAATATGTTTAGATTATATTTATCAAATTCTAAGATTGAGCAGAGTACTTTATAAGTCTGAAAATTCCTTTAATCAACTTTCTTTCACAAAACTTCGGATGAGCATGTATTTCATTTTCTTTAAACTCATGATAAATTCGCCATGATGTAGGTTAATTATTTTCATACATTTCATAAGTCATTCTCACTGATTGAAAAAAAAGATGAGAATTCTTCATTATCTTCTTCATCATAATTATAGAGATACAACATTAATCGTCACTTTATTTCACTAATAGTATCTTAATGCAATAAAGGTGATGTTATGTATTCCTCAATAGTCTTACAGCAATCAGAAAAACGATCTATTTCCCATTTTTATTTATGTAAAATTTTGCTACGTACATTATATTGTACGTATATTATAGTATAAAACATAAAATAAGGTAGAAACTCAGAGAAATGCGACTCCGAGTTTCCGGACCAAGAGTCGCACGATGCGCGAAGTGCTGATTCGGCACTTCGTCGCGGGCAACTTACATCGTCGTTTTAGACAACGACGAGCGACAGACCATCGCTGGAAGCGCTAGAACAAAGTAGTAACTAGTCTCTCTCTCACTGTATTTACTTTATAATAAATAACAGACAACTTCATATTAATTCTCTCGTTAATTTATTTTGCATCCTCACACTCCCCATAGGAGTGCGTATCAAGTAAATCCCACGTAACATATTATTTTTTGGTGGCAGCGGTGTGGGATACGCAACGAGGATTTTAACAAAAAAATAAAATTTTTTTTTTTCAAGAAATAAACTTAAAGCGCGTCAGATAAAATAGAGAATTTTTTTTAAAGAGAGAGAGAAATAATTTGATTAATTAAATACAGCGAATAAATACATTCTTTTAGCGAATTTTTTTTTATTAAATATTTTTGGAAAATCGCGTCGTGAGTTAGCAACGCAGAAGATCTGAACGAGAGGAAGGAAGGAAGGAAGGACGTCCGAAAAGATTATCCGAAGAAATGAGAGTGCTTTTTATCACGCTGCTCACTCTCTGCTGTAACAAGTAAGTAGAAATTAAATAATACATATCAAAGTGTCCCAACGGGTAGTATAGCTTCTTAAAGTGAATATAAATCAAACTCGTAATAGAACAAATAAAGTTAAATTATTGATTTTGAAAAAAAAATCGTTAGATAAAAGTAATTAGTGCGTGAATATAATTACGAAAGCCAGCAGTGTCGGCCGGTAATAAGTAAATATTTAAAAATTATAAGTAATTTTGTGAAAAAAAAAGGAATAATTCAAACAAGTGCATACGTGAAAAGAAAAAATTAAATATTTTTGTTTATTAATTTTCATTAGGGTTTTTAGTAAAATAAAATAAATTTTTATCATTCATGTACTGGAAAAAATAATAATTATTGCCGTAGTTAGGAAAAAAAAGGAGTTTATAGTCTAAATATTGGAAAATAATTTTAATAATAATTTCATAATTAACGTGATTTGTAGAAATATTTTTATGTCATAAATTGTCATTATTTACTAATAAATCTCCGTAAATCAGAATAAAAAAAAAATCAGCGCACATAAGAAAACGTAAACGCTTCGCCTTCTCACGCGTAATTTAAAAAGCAATAATGAAAATTTTAAGAAAAAGTTAAATTGTGAAATCTTATTTATCGAACATGTCGCTCATTAATTTATTTTCGAAAAAGGATGAAAAAGCGAGACGTAGAGGACGTTCGTTGTCTCCTATTAGAGGTTCGCGCAGTGAAGAAATCTTAGCCGAATTCAGGAACGAAAGAATATCATTTCCGACCGCGTCACAAAACACGGTATACATACCAATGTACACTCCGAGATATGGTGAAAATTTAACAGTTAACTTGTTAGAGAAAGAAATGAAAGAATTGAACGAAAAATACAAAAAAGCCGCATCTCAGGGTTTCGAATTACCAAAAGAATCATTAAATATTACGAAAGATAGAAACATACTAAGTAACGGCACACTCCCACGGAATAAAAGAGAAACCGAGACTCAAAAATCGAAATCAGAGGAAAGCCCAAAAACCAACGAAACATGGTTACCGTACGCGAACCAGGGGCCAAACCAGTTAAGTTATCCTTCGATACCATACAATTACGCGAGTTTTCCGCAAGAAATTCCACAACCGTGGTGTAATATGATACCAACGCAAGTCAATCCAAATTTTCCAATAAACTCACCGATAAATATGAACTACGCATTAAATACGCAACAAATAAATCCTATGCTAAATATGCAAAGCACAAACTTTCAGAATATACCTCTATTATCATTACATCAAGCGATAAGGCAAATACCATATTTTGACGGAAGCGTAGATAAATTACCCCTATTTTGCTCTGTGTTAAGGAACATAGTAAATAGTTTTGGACCAAGTTGTCAGATTCTTATTATATACGAGTTAGCAACGAAGCTTACGGGAAAAGTGGCAGATATTTTTACAGCGCGATTGATGCTATATGAGTCTATTGAGGCGCTGATAAAAGACTTAGAGGCGCAATATAATAATATAACAGTGATGAAAGAATTATCAACGCAATTAAAAATAATTACACAACAACAAGGAGAATCGGCAGCAGATTAAGGCGCGCGGACGCAAGCTTTATTGAATAGGCTTTTAGTGATTTACGACACGGTGCCCATGTTAAACTTACAAGATCGATTAGCAAAAAAGCAGCTAATAGAGAGAGATGCATTACAATATTATTTGTTTCGACTGACTTCACTCTTAGACGTGCAAGTTCGCTGCGAAAAACCTCTAACGTTAAGACAGGCTATACAACTTGCGGCTGATTTTGAAAATAAACAAAAGACGCGACTTTTTGCACAGATGCAAAACTCATTTATAAACGGCCTGCAACCCGTAAATTCGGTAGCACAAAATACGCAATCATTATCATTATGGTCTCAACCGAATATTAATAACATGATGCAAATGATGCAAAATCAACATCAGTTATTAAATACAAATGAAGTGCATGAAGCACAAATAAAAGCAATGCAAGCTACACCTGTGAAAATAGAAACAGGTACAAGTGCAGTTAAATGTAGCTACTGTGACAAAGAAGGCCATAAAGAAGGCGCGTGCATTAAGAAGAAATATGATAAAATACAATGCGCTTATTGCGATAAGATGGGGCACGCGACGGCAGAGTGTCAAATACTAAGAAATGATGCCGAAAATGGTATTATTCATGCACGAAATAAAAATAATTCGCAAAATGTTAATAACGGTAAGAGAAATAAATCAAACGCTAACAAGAATTATACGAGTGGGCCGCGAAATAATTATAACAATCAAAATTTCAATAATAATAATTACAATAGAAATTTTGCTAATAATAATTACAATAGAAATTTTGCTAATAATAATTACAATAGAAATTTTGATAATAATAATTACGGCAGAAATAACTCTAATAATAATTATAACAATGGAAATGCGGATAATAATTACAGAAATAGTTATAGTAGATTCAACAGTGGGTTCAATAGAAACAGAAACTATGACTCACGTAATAATGAATATAATTATGATGCTCAAGGACCGCCGCGTTATAATAATAATGCACGTAATAATAATAGAAATGATATAGGTTTTAATAGAGGTCGTAGTAGAGACAATAGTCGCGAGAGATATCAGTATATCAGGAACGAGAATCAAACGCGCGACCCGGATAGAGAACGGGATTCGAACGCAAAGATAAATGAGAATAATCAAGGTAATAAAATAAACGAGCCTTTAAACTCGCAGAATGTCCGCCGCAATCCTCAGGCGCCAGGCAGGAATTAATTAATAATAATCAAAATATATTAAATAATAGTAATAATGAGCATGTAAAAATTAGGCGCACAATAAACATGAAACTCGCGTGCGCGGGGCGTAATCCGCCTATTGTCAAACTGGAAAGTCGGAATTCAAAAGAAAATAGTGCAAGATTTTATGTTGATTCAGGAGTAGATATTTCCGTAATAAAGGCCAAATGTATAAATGAAAATACAAACATAGATAGGCAGCATATTTTAGAGATTACAGGCGTCGTACCAGGAGAAATGTATACGTTAGAAAGAGCAGATATGACTCTTCAAGGACTACAGTGTGAGGTCCATATTGTCCCAGATAGCTCTCCTGTAAAAACAGATGGGCTACTAGACTGGGAAACTATTAATGAGCACAACGGACATATAAATGCCGTACATAAGTGCATTGATTTTATAAAATTATCGATTCCCTATGAACGGGTGGAAACAGTGGAAATTCCCGCAAGAATGAGACGCGTTATTGCTGTAAAAGTTATTAATAATGATGTAGAAGTAGGCTGGGTGCCACTTCAAAATTTAGGGCCTGGAATATTATTTGGAAATTTTATTACAGAAAATAAAAATGGTAGAGCATATGCTGTATGTATAAATACGAATCATAAGAATATTGAAATTCCGACTCCAGAAATAGAAATTTTTCCGTGCGAAGTTATAAGAAAAGATAACGATTTTTATGCCGGTAAGGACGGCAACCACGGAGGAAACGAAGTTTCCGATTGCAAAAAAATTAGACGCGCAATGTCGGAGTACGCGCAACAAAATTCAGAGAAAAAAAGTGCTGATGCTGAAATAAAATATGCAGACAGATGCATGGCAAATAAAACTCCATGTGAAATAAAAGAAAGAGTTGAAAAAATAATGAGTATTTTAGACTTGGAAGATTTGAACGAAGAAGAAAAAATGCACGTTAGAGAGTTGATATACGAGAACCCCTTCGTTTTCGTTCTAGACGATGAGTTGCGTGTGAAACCATACAGATATCCGATAGCATTAAAAAATATTATGCAGCAAGAAATAGAGAAGTTACTGAAAAAAGATATTATAGAACCATCTATGTCGAGTTATAGTAGCCCAGCATGGATAGTTAACAAGAAACCTGACCCTTAAGGCAGGAAACGCTGGCGTTTGGTGACAGATTTTCGCCAACTAAATGAAATCACGGTGGGAAGTTGCTATCTACTGCCACTAACTTGTGACATCTTAGAAAATTTAGCGTCAGCAAATTATATTACCGCCGTAGACCTTAAGGACGGCTATTATCAGGTAAAGATTGATCCAAGAGATGCATATAAAACTGCGTTTTCAGGGCTATCGGGTACATATCAATACAAGCGTATGGCTATGGGGTTATGTGAAGCACATATGACCTTTAGTATAGCAATGGCTCTAGCGTTACAGGGCTTGCAAGGTACAGAATTGGAATTTTATCTGGACGACGTAATAATTCATGCAGAAAATTTAGAACAGCATGCAGTAAGATTTAAGAGATTTTTAAAACGTTTTGAAAAGGCAAACTTGACTATTGAACCAAAGAAATGTCAATTTTTAAGAGGCGAGGCGAAAGTATTAGGACATATAGTAGGAAAAGGGCAAATTAAAACAGACCCTAAAAAGATAGAAGCAGTGCATGATTATCCTATACCTACAAGTAAAAAGAAAGTAAAACAATTTTTAGGCTTTGTTGGTTATTATCGTCGATTCATAAAAGATTTTGCAAGCATAGCAAGACCGTTGCATAAATTAAGTTCAAAGAAAGAGAAATTTCTGTGGCTAGAAGAACATCAAATAGCATTTGACACGTTACGTGAGAAGCTATGCGAAGAACCTGTGTTGGCCGCGCCTAACTTAAGCGAACCATTTATAGTAACAACAGATGCGTCTGATTATGCAATAGGCGCAATATTGAGCCAAGGAAAAATCGGTGAAGATCGACCTCGTGTATATGCCTTAAGATGTCTTGAAGGAAGCAAACTTAGATATACTGTATATGACAAAGAATTATTGGCAGTAGTTTTCGGAAAAGAACAATTTAGACCTTATTTATACGGTACGAAATTTACAGTAGTTACGGATCATGAGCCGTTAAAACATTTCCATACAAGCACAAAGCCGGATTTAAGATTTAATAGATTAAAAGCAGCTTTACGAGGGTATACATTTGACGTTGTGTATAGGCCAGGAAGAAAAAATAATGCAGCTGATGCACTCTCTAGAAATCCAGTAATTGCAGACGGCGAAGAAAATCCTGAATTACCACGTGCAGAAATGTATCAACTAGCAGATAAGCAAGAAAATCAGGAACCAAACGCAAACGAATGCAGTCCGCCAGCAAGAATTTTTATTACACGCGCAATAAATAAAAATGCGAATAAAACTAAAGAAGAAGATTCAAGTTCAGAAAATTCTGATAATCCTAAAAAGAAAATCTTTATTAAAGAAACAAGTGACGAGTCAGAAATTAATAGTATAACCGGATCAGAAGAAAATTGGAATTATGCGAAAAGAAAGAAAGATCCTTGGAAAAGATCGGCGCACAGTAGGAAAAGGCGAAATAAGAAAGTGTTAAAAACACGTAAAACTCAGGCAGATAGAAAGAAAGAATTAATTCAAGCTGAAAATATAATAAGTCAAGCACAAGATGACGGTAAGCTCGCATATATGCGAAAAAGCACAAACATGCGAGAAGGAATTCTTGCAGCGAGTACACCAGTAGATAAGCTACATGCAGTGTCATCAAGAAAAGAAAAGAATACGTATGAGCCAGCGAGCGAAATATCAAACAATAAAAGTATATTGAAAAATAATAGAAACAGCTGTGACGTAGAATCGCCATTAGAAACAATAAATATAAAATCGAAAGCATCTCAACACAACGGCACCCAAATAGAAAAAGAAAAGGAGACACAGGATGATTCACAACACACTTCGCAAAGTAAAGAAAGTAGCCGAGGAAGTATATTAAATATGATTACAGAAATAATAACAAAAATGCGTGCTCGATTTTTAG
This sequence comes from Anastatus disparis, assembly GCA_017163975.1. Taxonomy (NCBI): domain Eukaryota; kingdom Metazoa; phylum Arthropoda; class Insecta; order Hymenoptera; family Eupelmidae; genus Anastatus; species Anastatus disparis. The sequence goes on from JAFFSR010000277.1 coordinate 4,592,096, forward strand.
TTGATGTGCAAGAACGAGAGATAAATGGTAGAGAAGGTGTACAAATAAATATATGGGAAGAAACACCAGGAGAAGTAGTAGAAGCACTAAGAGGCGACGTACCTCAAGAAATAATAAATCAAACAGATTTTAATGAGCGAGAAAAAGTTCGACCTCAAATGCCAAGAGAATACTACAAATTAGTACCAAATATAAGCTTACAAAAAAATAAAGAGAAAAAATCATTAAGAATAAGTTCTAAAGTCGAAATTATTGACAGTGAAACAGACAAAGGCTCATATTTCGAGGACGAGTTTGAGGTACAAGATACAAATAAAAATCAAGAAAAAGAAATTATAAATGAGAGTGAAAGCGAGAGAGATAAGCATGACGTCAGTGAATCTGAGTCGCAAGACGAAAGCATGGAGCAGGAAGAGAATGAGAGTGACGTAGAGCTAGATAAAAATGATTTAGATGAGACTGAGTCGCAAGACCTTGAAGAAGAAAAAGCTGACGAAGAAAACGAGCGCATGAATATAATAGAAACAGTACAAAACGATGACGAAAATGAACCAATAAGTTGGAGTAATTCTTTTAATGATGGTGCGGGTGTATTCGAAGTATATGATGCAAGTGATGAATGCACACAATACTGGTTAGATTTGATAAGGGATGACAATATACCGAAAGACGGTAATTGCTTTTTTCACTCAGTAATTAAAGTATGTAATTTAGGAATGTCCGCAAATGAATTAAGAGACATTTTATTAGACGCAATATCATTAGGCGCATGCGGAGACCCGCAAACAGCAGAAGCTATTTTGATGTCACGCACAAGACACGCAGATGTTGATTGTGTATTTATATTTTCGTGCGAGTTTAATCAAAATATCTGCGTACATTTTATAACAGACTATGATGAAACGCTATATTGTCATTTCAAGGCAAATAGTTCGGAAGGTTTTATTCATTTACATTTAAAAGGAAGGCATTTTACACCGTACCTTTATACAAGAAAAAATAATATCGTAAAAAGGCATCAAAATAATAAAGAAAACGAAGAAAGTACAGCGTCGAGCGAAAACGACAACGAACAACGAGATAATAATGTCAACAAGCCAGGTACTCCTATTACACCTACGACAGACTTACTGGCGCAAAGAGAAAAGAGTCAATCCCATAAGATAAGTGATGCGCTCGAGCGTTGCCTTGTGAAGAATGCAAGACCGCCGCGCGAGAAACCACCTTGGGCTCCGTTAGATGACGAAGTACCACAGCCATTTAGTAAATTAAAAATATTAAGAAATCACCCATTTAAATATAAAGAAAATTTAATTTATACGATTTCAACAGATTTTTACCTAAATACAGAAATAATTGAAGCACTTATAGAGCGGCAATATATAAATCCGGAAGAAATATCAAGCAGAAAATTTGCAGTCGGCGAGGTACATGTATCTAATTACAAAGATAATTTCATATTTTGTGCATTCGTTAAAGCACATGTTGACGACAAAATATTAAAAGGAGATATTAAAAAGTGTATCAAAAATTTAAAGAAAATAATTGTACAATACGATATTCCATACGTTAGCGTCGTGAGAGACTTAGCAATGCTCTCAACTAGCGACTGGACATACTTCATAGAAATGTTTAATAAAATATTCGCAAATATACTATTAGTAGCAGTATTTTACCAAAATAATATTCCAGTACTACCGGTAGAAGATAGATATAGAATACTCAGAGGAATAAATAAAACGTATAGCAAAATAGCAGCAGATTATTATTGCAGAAATATGAGACCAGACGTGCGACAATTCGTACTAGGCTGTGAAAATTGCCAAACGAAAAAACTAGTACGTGTTAAAACACGGCTGCCTATGTTGATTACAAACATACCTGCAAAAGCCTTTGAAAAATTATCTATGGATTTTTACGGGCCATCAAAGCAAACGAAGGAAGGATATAGATATGTGCTGACAGTGCAAGACTGGCTAACTAAATATTGTATCTTAATACCGACGGTGCATGCAGACGCAGAAGAAGTAGCACACGCCCTTACTCGGAAAGTATTGGCATATTTTGGGCCGCCATCTGATATTGTTACAGATCAAGGCAGGCATTTCGTAAATAATCTACTAGAAGAATTCGCAGAGATATTTCAAATATAAAAATATTGCACAACTGCGTATCATCCTCAAAGTCAAGGAGGAATCGAACGCATGCACCATACAGCCACAGAATATTTAAAAGCATATATGGAAGAAAAGTCAGATTGGGCCGAATGGCTAGACTTATGCCAGTTAGCATATAACAGTACAAAACACGAAGCAACAGGATACAGCCCTCACGAACTAGTGTTCGGATACAAAGTGCGTATGCCATCAAGCTTTCCACCGAAAGAAAAATTACAAACATATGATGAGTATTTAAAAGAAACGGTAGAAAACCTTTCTCAACTACAAACGTTAGCGGCAATGAACCTAGTACAGGCCAAATACAGGTCAAAATATTACTACGATAAGAAATTAAACACTAAACATTTCCGAGAGGGTGAGAGCGTTTACTTATTAAAATAACCGCAGAAGGGTAAATACGGCGCGCAATATGAGGGACCGTACGAAATCATTGAGATAAATAACGCGAAACATAATGTAACAATAAAAAACGCGAGTAAAATAAAAACGGTTCACGTAGACAAAATAAAGCGCGCAACTACAGTAAAAGCACCTCCTCCTTTCACGGACAAAGCAAGTAGTTAATTTTTCAATATAGAATGCAGCGAAAACTTTTCTTTTTCCGCGGCCTTCGGACGAGGAAAAAGAAAGAAAAAAACATATGATTACTGCTTATGAAAAGAAATAAATAAGAAAGTAATTAACAATTGAAATAGTAACCAATTTGAATTAATAAATGGAAAATAATGAAATATCCTTCAGGGCGCGACAATGAAGTATGGGATTATGTTAAAAAGTACAAAAACAACGAATACATTTAAATGAATGGAAAAATAAATAAAGTAAATATTGGTAAATAAGTAAATGTACAGCAAAGCGTCAGGCAGGATAGGGCTGCGAAAATTTTCTAACTAGCCGGGATTAATTAATTAGAGAAAATGGTAACGTAATACCTAAATTATTTACAAAAGAATAGAAAACAATGTTACACAACTCAATTAGTAAAGTTTAGTATAAAGTAAATTACAATCTCGCCTAAAGTTCCTTCGGAACATCCCCGTATTCCTTAAAGAAATATTAGGCCAATGAATGAACAAAAGAATAATTAACCATACGAATCAAAAAAAGAAAAAAAAGAAAGAAAAAAAAATAAAATTGCACGAAAATTATGAACGATTGATCGTCTCCATGTTGTGATAAACAACTTAATAAGTCAATCGACAAAACATGCATAGAAAAGTAAAAGAAAAGTGCAAAAATAAAATTAAAAAAATGGCTGTTTAATACAGTAAGCTATCAATGCATGTAGCATCAATTCTCTCAATTAGTAAATCGGACAATGAATGTGACCGATACACATAAATATATATATATATGTATATATATATATATATGTATATATATATATAAAATATATATATTAAGAATTAAGAAATGGCCTAATACACAAAAAAAAAGAAAATTTACCTAGATCTTATCTCGAATCCATAGGAACCGAACACAAGAGCGATTGCTACCGAAAAAAAAAACATTGAAAAAATTTTTTTGACCAAGTTTTGAGTTGAGTAGCATTGTTATATAGGGTTGATGCGAGCATAAGAAGAAAAAAAAGAGAATGTCATCTGCGTTCAAAGATGCAGCCGTATGCTAATTGACGCAAAGTTCCTTATAAAATGATTTTCCGAAATTGTAAAGAAAAAACCATATAGTTGAATTATAAAGAAGTCATATTTTTTTTTCAAAAATTCTAAAGAAATTAGTTTATAAACATTAATTAATTTAAAATAAAGGAAATTTTTCTCATAATGTTAACGATATACACAAAAAAAAGAGATAATATAACAAAAGAGGGATTTAGTAAATAAG